>WFKH01007768.1:2108817-2174240 GCA_016163765.1 Magallana hongkongensis | reverse complement strand
AGGAGAGGGAAACCCTCCCGCACCTACCCACCTCATCGTTCCGCGACTCGGCCAGCAGCCTATGGCTGCAGGGCTACTAATTCACGGACAGGGCTAGTAAGAAATAAAATTTGGTAGCCCAGCAGGCAACCATGCATTTTAAGTTAGTGTCTACCCCTGTTTACATTAACCTAAAATCTGAGCTTGATATAATATGAAGTTCTTTTCATCTTGCACTCTGTTTTACATGCTCTTTCCCCAGCTGTAACAATATATAACACAGAGCCAGACGAAAGGTCTAATTTTAATTAGATTGGATACTTACCATGTCAAATACCTTTATTTAATTAAGCACAAACCTGTCCATCTTCGCTAGCCAAGGGTTTTTGGTCCACTTCGCTCTCCGTTTATGGGGAACGGAGTGGACCGAAAACCCTTGGCTAGCGAAAATGAAGCCTGTCTGAGTTTTTTAATTTATAAATTAAGTGAAAGGTGATATGGTAAAGATCTGCTATATTCAAATATTTAAGGTAAAGTTAACATCATGCAAACATGGACTCTAATTACAGCATTCTACTCTTGTGTACCTTGGGACCCCCACCCCTTTTAATTGCACTGTTTTACAGTGTATGGTGTGTTGGTCACTACACAAGAAGACATACATATACATAGGAAAATAATAAATAGAAATTCGAAAGAGTGATGTGCAAAACATACACGTGAAAATACACGGGACAGAAAATATTCCGAGATTTTTCCGACTCTAACATCCGTTTTAATATTGTGACGCACGTCAAAAGCGGAGGTTAGGGTCAGAGGAATCTCGGATTAGATTGAAAAGTACAAATACTTTGAAAAGAAAAAGTTAACACGACATATCCTGTATTGAAACATACCTTTATAATATCTCATACGATAGTTGAACTGAATTTCCCACTATCGACGTCTTGCAGGCCATGCTTCTTTTAAAAATCTTGACACACCGCTATCAGCTGTTGTTCGCAGTCAAAACATGGCGAGTTGACATGGTGAATCGTACGATAATTATTTCGATTAAAACTAATAAGTTTGTGTTTAATATGCAGAGCACAGATTAACATGCGTTACATTAATGTATTTATTTTTCAAGTAAATAATTACAATAAATATATATTCATATTTGAAATCTTTACAAACTCTATATTCAGTGATCCAATCTACATTGTACATGTTGTTCTAAATTATTCAACAACTGAAAGATCTGCGACGATTAGGCTAGGCTTAATATAGCAATTTAAATAACACTTTTACTAAATTTTAGAAAAGACTTTCGATCGCTTTTCGCTGTTAGAATCGGGATCTGTGTCTTTAATTCCAGCTGCTTTGTTTTTGTTTTGATTCGTGTTGACAAAATTTTCTCTTTTTCCAAACGAGGTTTACACATTCAACATAATTATCAAACGAAATCGTTTCAACAAACACTCAGATTAACTATTTAAAAAACAGAGTTCGGTTTTATGACCTGTACGAATTGTTTTCAGCAGGAGTTACTTTCAGTGTGAATTTTGCACTATTTTCAAAATCTTGACTGTGGAATCAAAATTTCCGGAAAAATCAATTTTTGAACTCAAATATCTCCGAAATGCGTGGTCTGATTTTAAAACGGATTTCAGTGTTACATTCAACTGATTGTGTTCTACAAAACACGTATACTTTTTTGATTTGATCAAAAAATTCATTTTTTCCAAAAATTTGATTTACTTCCGGTTTCGACCGGAAGTGACGGATTTTCATTTCCAGCCTTATTACAGAGGTAAATTGACAAAATCATAAGCACGGGAAATTTCAAGCTTCTGCCTTAAAGCTTTTTTGAGAAACGCCGCGGACAAAATGACTTTTTTAAAATTTTAAAAATGACGTAACGTAAAAACGAAAGTGACGTCATCATGGAAACTTTGACATCTTTGAGGCATAATAGTTGCACATAATCTCTGAAAGTTTCATCTAAATCGGTTTAAAACTTTTTAAGTTATGAAGCCGAAAAGGAGTCAGAAAAAAAAGAAAAAGTATAATAATAATAAAAAGAAACCGAAGAATAACAAGAGGGTCTTCCGTTGAAAACGGAAGACCCTAATAATAAGAAAAGTGAAAAAGAAACAATAGAATAATAGAAGGGTCTTCCGCTGAAGACGGAAGACCCTAATAATAATAATAGAAAGAAACAGTAGAATAACAAGAGGGTCTTCCGTTGGAAACGGAAGACCCTAAATAATCAATAGAATAACAAGAGGGTCTTCCGTTGGAAACGGAAGACCCTAATAATAATAGAAAGAAACAGTAGAAAAACAAGAGGGTCTTCCGTCGGAAACGGAAGACCCTAATAATGAAGAATTACCATCAGAATCAGTACAAGGTCTTCCGTTGGAAACGGAAGACCTTAATAAACGACATAAAAGGGTTTCGCATTATTTCACTTTGACATCTGTCCTTTTTATATGATCTATTATAACAAATAAAATACACAGCATGACTATTTAAAAAAACAAAAATAAAGCAGTGTACATTTGTTCATTAATAGTTTTGAAGTTTACGTTTTTTTATAATTGATGCAAAACATGCAGGATGAATAAACCCAATCATTCGAAGGATGAAAACAAACGGTTATCTTTTGGGGTTTTTTGTATGCCCCAAAATTTATTTTTATTTACTTTGAATACATCTAACGTTGAAAAGAGATCAATTCCATGTAAATACGTCTATAACTTTGTAAGATCATTCATTTGGTTTGCATGGAAAATTATTTGATACTGTAATGACCGACAAATCGGAACATGCAGCTTAAAGAAATTTCTCTACTTGGTATACCTCGAAACGTTATTTCAAATCATTCACCAAACAATGAAGGGAAATGGAAATATTCGGCGGATCTAAATGTTAAATTATTTTTATGATAAAATTTTGCATTTATGGCAATCGTAGATTAATTATTTTTTATCCCCTACAAGATATAATCGCACTTGTGTTTTGTATCCATCTCTTTTAAACTCTTTGAAGCCAAATCTGTCAAAATTCGTGGTCGTTTCACCCTCTTGTTGTAAACCACGCTAAAATGTTCACAATCGATGCGCTGTTGAACGAAAGACTCGGCTAGGAAAACTTTCTGGGCCGTCTAAAATTATTAATTTTCTAATACGGCCTGAATGTAAATAAAACTTCAACTTGTTTAAAAATGGTTAGTTTTATCGTGCCCGCACCTACCGCAAGCATGTGACATTGTACCACTTAAGCTGCCTTATCTCGAACGCTTTTTAAATATATTTCAACTCACTTTACTTACTACACCCTGCTTAATTCATTCTCTCTCTCTTTTTCTCTCTCTCTCTCTATCTATCTCTCTCTCATAACTCATAAAAAATTCTAATATTTTGTTAGCCAAATTACCACAGATTACAGATACTTAAGATGTGTGTGTTGGAATAATCATGTTGTGAATATCGCCTATACTTTGTTAAAATGGTTAGTGTAATGCATTAAATTCTCAGCAGCAAAATGTCAGAAATAGACACAGGTGAATGTATTTACATCTCAACTCGTACGACTGTAAAACGTTGTATTATATTCATTGATGGCAGTTTTTTTCTTTATTTTACGCACTATGATTTAATTCAATGGTTTTATGCATCGTTAACCAATATAATTGAAAATGAAAATGATTTAACAAAGAATGAATGAGCATTCAAATGTTTGATAACGTATAAACACGAGAAGCATGTGTCCTAGGTGGCACGGGACAGGTTTTTTGATACATTTCATTGTAGCCAGGGGATGTGTGTCTTCGGAAGTCTGTAACTAGAATTTCCTCAGTTCCCATTGAGCACAAATACCTTTAATTCACTTGTTATAGGGTCAATCACTAATTTCTGAAGAAAATTACTAGTCAAAACCTGTAAAATTTTCTACATACTGGATTTTATGAGATTTTGACCCTTTCATATTTTGCTAATTTTTCATGATTTTTCAGCTTTTTAGACCTCCCCCAGCTAATTCCTGCAAAGGGTTGACCTTCCGTACCGTGTGCATGTTGCACCATCATATGTCAGAAACTTACCGGTGTATAGTTTACAATGTCCCATCCACCTACTTTTCGTGTTATTTTACCTCCCGTCTGTCACTTGCAATTTCACTGTGTAAAGTCAACACAACAGTCATAGCCGCGGTTTCGCATTTTACTTCTGATTCTCGTGTCCCTAACATATGGGGCCTACATATTGCATGTCAATTTCAACAAGAGACATCCCTCTAACTAATGATAATCATTAAAAATCATTTCATGAATTTTAGCAACACTCATAAGCCTTCAAGTACAGCAACTCTCAATTTTACAAAAATATTGACGGGTACTTTATTCGAAACTGTCCCTTGCTACCCAAGACTACAGCGCATCGGTTGTCCACCAGCGCGGCATCTCCTCTGTCCTGTTATGTAAATGTACACTCAACGTGGTGGGTTTGAAATGTTTGCAGTTTGATAACTGAATTTTATTTTCCAACAACAAAACTATTTTATGACATAGACAAGAGCACAAAGAACGCCTTTTTTCAATGACAGTCATATTATTTTTTTTTTTTTAATCACGAGACTAAAACAGCAATTACTTCGTAGGTAAAGGTATAATCTTTTTTCATTTACTCTTAAATATTGTTAACATCGGAACTCTTGCATGTGCATTACAGCAAGGCGCAAATCATGTGTAGACCGCTAGCTAGTTCAGCTGCGACCTATTTCCTCGGCCGTGGGCAAGGGATCGGATACGTATAATTGTTTACATACACAGCTCGGAATCAAGCTAGATTTTAAATGCAACTCAAAGGCATTGCATGGAAGCAGTTCTTTTATCCATAATGTGTTTCCCTAGAAAAGAATTAAACTTCCGCATATAAGCTGGTACACTGTCTATGGAAGTAAGTAAAGGTAAAATCTTTTTTTTATTTACTATTAAAATCGTTAAAATCGGAATTTTTGTGTTTGCAGCTAAATAAATAAACCCATGTGTGCATTACAGCAAGACGCAAATTTTGTGTATTAGATAACGACAGACCGCTCGCTAGTTCAGCCGCGACCAATTTCCTCGGCCGCGGGCAAGGGATCGGATACGTTCTGAAACGACTTGACAAAAAAAATCCGAATGTGTTCAAGTACGACTTAGCAATTAATTTTTAGGTACGAGTTAATTTTACCAAGAACTTAACACTACTTTCTTAACCAAGAACACGGAATGAAAAATTCCGGAAAAATCAATTTTTAAACCCCAATATCTCTGGAATGCATCATCCGAATAATCCAGCTAGATTTTAAATGCGACTCAAATGCATTGCATAGAAGCAGTTCTTTTTATACAGAATGTGTTTCACTAGAAAAGAATTAAAATGTTTAAACACCTTCAGTATGTAAACTGGTACACTTTATGTCAGTTATACGAACTAATACCCCGTTTATTTGCCAAATAAAACACAAAAACATGGTAACAAGTCTAGCTTTTTACACTCATATTACACAATACCCGAACAAAATATTATTGTTACGACATTAATAAGATCATAGTGAACAACTTTTGCAGCGACAGCCATATGGAGATCTTAACCGCTTTTGAGTTATAAAGTGAAAACTTTCAAGGGTTCTAGGTCCATAATTTGAGGGGCCAGCCCCTTTTTCTTGATGTCAAACAAAAGATCTTGTAAATAAAAAATCTTTTTTCTTCTACATGTCTTAACAAAATATTTGCAAGAAAAGAGATAAACTAAGAAAACCAAGCAAAATTACAACGCTTTTTTTATCTCAATTTTCGAGCCCTACCGAGCTCCGGCGTTTCTTGTGCTAGGCAAATATGAATGCTTTCGTACAGATAAACAATCTTTTGTCTATCATCCCTGAAATTTTGAAACCGATATCGTTTGTAGTTTATGAGAACACTCTTGGACAAACCAACCCCAAAAATCCTTAATATGCCAATATCTCAAAAACGGAAATGACGTCGTCAACCAAAAAAAATTCCGATTAGGTTCAGAACATAGCTAGTAAGATCTGAAAATTTCGTGCAAATCGGTCGAGCCATTTCTGAGATAACGCGTGCACAAAAAGTAGCAAGAAAAAAAAAGAAGACTAGAGCAAAGCTCGTTGCAAAGCAACGAGTGGGTCTTCCGTTAATGTCGAAAGTAAAGCTAAAATATCCTGTAAAAAGAAGTGTTCTAAAACCAATAATAAGAGACACTAAAACAAAAATGTTTTTAAAAACGAATAATTCTTGGTACGACATAACAAAATCCGAATGATTTTCAGAACGACTTAACAAAGAACTTAACGATTTCATGAACGACTTGACAAAAAAAATCCGAATATGTTCAAGTACGACTTAGCAATTAATTTTTAGGTACGAGTTAATTTTACCAAGAACTTAACACTACTTTCTTAACCAAGAACACGGAATGAAAAATTCCGGAAAAATCAATTTTTAAACCCCAATATCTCTGGAATGCATCATCCGAATAAAAAACGCATTTCAACATTAGATGCAGTTTTAAAACGTCTACAAAACACGTATACGCTTTTGATTAGATAAACATTTAAATTTTTTAAAAAAATTGATTCACTTCCGGTTTCGACCGAAATTGACGGATTTTCATTCTCAGCCTTATTACAGAGGTAAAAAGACAAAATCATAACCAAGGAAAATTTCAAGCCTCTATCTTAAAGCATTTTTGAGAAAAGCCCCGGAAAAAATGACTTCTTTAAAATTTTTAAATTGACGTTACGTCACGTTACGTCAAAACGGAAGTAACATTGACATTGAATATTTAACGCTAACGTGCAACAATCGCTGAAAATTTCATTGAAATCGGTTGAACACTTTTTGAATTATGAAGCAAAAAAGCAAATAAGGAGTCAGAAAAAAAGAAAAAAGTATTACTAAAGCAAAGCTCGTTGCAATGCAACGAGTAGGTTTTCCGTTAATGTCGAAAGTTAAACTAGAAGTTCCTGTAAGAAGCAGAGTTCTTAAACCAATAACATAAGTAACTAAAACAAAAAGATTTCAAAAAAATCGAATAATTCTTGGTACGACTTAACAAAATCTGCATGATTTTTAGTACGAATTAACAAAAACCTTAAAATTTAACCTAGAGCTTAACACTTCTTTCTTAACCAAGAAAATCAAACTTCAAAATTTCCGGAAAAATCAATTTTTAAACCCCAATATTTCTGTAATGCATCGTCCGATTTTAAAACTGTTAGAGCTCTACGTTTTTTTGTTGTTTTTTTTTTTGGCTTCAAAAATTACAAGTTTTTAAAAAAATTGATTAACTTCCGGTTTAGACCGGAAGTAATGGATTTTTATTTCCAGCCTTATTACTGAGGTAAAATGTACAATGTATTATAACCATGGAAAATTTCAAGCCTCTATTTCAATCTGATTAAAATCAGACGTTCTGATACGCTACCGCTCTCGAACATCTGAAACAAGCCGCTTAGAGGTCACGTCCAAACGACCTTTCGATAACCCAATCAAATTGTGGCTAGCAAAACTCTGCCAGCAGATAATTTCCCATAAATCTGTGCGGTTATATTTACCTTGCTGTTACTTCACCCGATAGTCTTTAAGAGACGGGGATTCTCATTGGTCAAAAAGGTCACGACCTTATATTTAAATATTTAGATTGTCGGGTCGTTCGGACGTGACCTCTAAGTGGCTTGTTTCAGATGTTCGAGAGCGGTAGCGTATCAGAACGGCTGATTTTAATCAGATTGGCCTCTATTTTAAAGCGTTTTTGAGAAACACTGCAGACAAAATGAATTTTTGAAAATTTTAAAAATGAAAGTAATGTCAAAATAGAAGTGACGTTGCCTCTAACTAATGATAATAATTGAGATTCATTTCATGAATCTTTGCAACACTCATAAGTCTTCAAGTACAGCAACTCTCAATTTTACTGAATATTAACAGGTACTTTATCCGAAACTGTCCCTTGCTACTTTTAACTTACATGTAGTACACTAACATTTTATGAAAATATGTTTTGTCTTAGAATTAGAAAGCTAATGCAATTCTGAGAAAAAGTATACACATATTGCCAATTCCATTGAGGTTTAAGAAAAATATGGCCATTTAAGTGAACCCACCATTTCTACTTTCCTCTATTCAACACAGATTCATAGAGTTCTCTATAGTGAAACATCTTTACCTGACCTTTTAGAGGTCAATTGTTGTTCAACCTCATTTAATAAGAAACCTTATTCAATACTACATACATCTACATGATATTATCATGATAAAACCATCACATCTCTTAAAAATGCCCTTACATGTACCGGTATACCCTCCCCCTATCTTTTGATTTTCATAAATAGTCATGGTTTGAAACGTTTTACCTAATTTTATAAAACTTGTGGCAATTTCTTTGATTCATTTCTCACACATATTTGAAAACAATAATCAATGATACTAAAATTTGACCTTTTTTTGTTTATTGAATGATTTGTGGCATTTTAATTAACTAATAGACATGTTGTCCTGCATGTGATTTCTTGTTTCCATGAAAAAAAGTCAGCTAACAATCATATTTCGTGAATATATAATCTATTCTGATTTCTAGTCTCCTTTTAGCCACGCCAAAACAGTAAGACTTACAAGTTAGACATCTGCCTTGAATTAAAATTAAATTTAAACACACCCGGGTAGCTGGAGATGGATGAGATATCAATGAAAAATGTTCAAATTTGACATGTTTTTCTACATTTTTTTATGATATACATTAAAAAGGTAAAAATATGTTGTTTCTTGTTCATTTCAAAAGTAATTATCATAGCAGATGTTATTTCAAGACCAAATGTACATTTACATATCCTACATGTAATCTTAATGGAAACAATTGGAAAGAGAGGGGTGATTTTTCAATTATGTAAACACATCTAAATATCATTATAAAATACAAATAAAGGTAACATAATTTCAAACATTTATTGAAAATCAAATTTTCACAGATAAAAAGTGTAAATTTCATTAAACAGCTTTAATTTTGTTTTTCATAATTTCTTATCAAACACAAACCACAACAAGGCATGATGCTTTTTTAAAGTTCCATTATTTTTCATGCATTATCCGATTTAATTTGAATTACCAGTAAATAGTCTGTGGAACAAAAGGTATATGCATGTGGATAGAGGTGACAGGTTAACCTCAAGAGCTGAAACCACAAGAATCAACAGGTAAAAGTAATGTGGCCGCCATGTGGTAACAAGTCCATTTTGGGCTGAAATAAAAAAAAATCAATTAGCCATGTTAACATACTAATAATAGCTGTGTTTACATTAACATACTGTGGAATCATTTCATTTCGTGTGGGCCAATTTTCGTGGATTGTGGGTTTTTTGCTAGTTCGTGGGGATGTAATTTCGTGGATGAGTCAGTTTTCAGTGTCAGTGGGTAAACCAAACCTTTTATAATTAGTTTTCGTTGCGGATGTAAATTCGTGGGCGAGGGCTATCCACGAATACCACGGAAATTGAGCCACCACGAATTCTAATGATTCCACAGTATGCATAGTATTTCTGTGTTTTACTCTTAGTGCGACAGTCAATTTTTCAATTCGTAAACTACAAAGGAATATTACCCATCCGAACAGCAATAAAGTATAAGCTTCTGCTATACCAGGTTTTGCCAATTGTACTGGGGTTTTATTGCGAATAAATTTTGCAAGTTTTTTTTTTTGGTTTTCTTAATAATTATAATTTTTTTTTTTAAAAGTACTATATATAATGCGCATAAAATTCCATGTACTATTTTAAAAAGCTTTGGATTTTGGTTGCAAATTGAAAAAATGAGGGATTAATATTACATGCTCATTTTAAAATTCAATGCACTTTTGATTTCTTTTACTAGACAGAGATATTTTTTTTACAAAATTAAGTCGCTCTCTGACGCTTTGCCAAGATTATAAAAGCATGAGAGAGAGAGAGAGAGAGAGAGAGAGAGAGAGAGAGAGAGAGAGATGAGGCACATGCTGTAAAAATTATAAAAATTCACATATACATGTATTTGTCTTACATCTTACATAATGTAGATGTGATATGCATGTAAAGTTTACCTAAAATGAATCAATATGTATAAAAGAACTATATATTTATAAACTAATCTCAAACAAATTACAATGATTCTGTGAAATAATTAAATCTTGAGAAGACTGTTTTATAGATATCAGGGAACATTAACCTAAAATCTGGGCTTGATATAATATGGAGTTCTTTTAATCTCACACTCTGTTTTACATGCTCGTTTTACGAGCAATAACCATATACAAGTATAACAGAGAGCGAGACTAAAGGTCTAATTTTAATTAAATTGAATATTTACCAGATCAAATATATTTGTTTAATATTATGCACAAGCCTGTCTGAGTTTTTGAATTTATAAATTAAGTGAAAGGCGATAATGTAAAGATTTGCTTTATTCAAATATTTAAGGTAAAGTTATCATCATGCAAACATGCACTCCAATTACAACATTCTACTGTGTTCCCTGGGACTCCCATCCCTTTCAAATGCACTGTTTTACAGTGTACGGTGTGTTGTTCAATACACAATAAGACATACATGTATACATAGCAAAATAACCAATAGATATTCAAAAGAGAGATTCCTCTGACTCTAACCCCCGCTTTTATATAATGTGGCGCAGGTTAGAGTCAGCGGAATCTTGGATTAGACTGAAAAGTACAAATACTTTGAAAAGAAAAAGTCAACACGACATATCCTATATTGAACCATACCTTTATAATCTCTCATACGATAGTCGAGCTGAATTTTCCACTATCGACGTCTTGCAAGCCATGCATCATATGAAAATATGTCGACACATCGCTGTCAAAACAAGGCGCATTCACGAGGCGAATCGTACGATAGTTATTTCGATTAAAACAAACATGTTTATGTTTGATATGCCGAGTACAAATTAATATGCATAACTTGCATTTATGCATTTATTTCGCAAGTTAATTATTCATTCAATGATCCAATATCACAGTACGTGTTGTTTGATAATTCAACAACTGTCTGTGACGATTAGGCTTGGATTATATTGTTGTGAAGGTATATATTTACCAATGATACTCACAAATATGAGTTATGAGTTGTTATAAACCTCAAAAGTCTGACAGATGCAATCGACGTCCAACTTGGGTAAGGTACAGGTAACAACTGAACTTTGTTTACAATGGATATATATTTATGTTGTTATTTATGGAATCCCGAACCCGATGGTAAAATCTACTACATTCCTCCCCATCATATTTAAAAGGGCTGGCGTGTAAAACTTTAAAACATACATGTAGTATTTCTAATTTACTACTTAACACACTATTAGACAGCTGTTTACAATCAGACAATCCGATTGTAAATACAGCACTCCAAAAATGTGATATTTAAATATGAAGTGATTTTCATATACGCAAAGATTAAATAAAAACAGATAACACTGTTATCAAGAGGCATAAAAATATGGGAACAAATATGTTGTCTTTCTCCATACCTCTTCATTATAGTTTTGTGAATTGTTGTTACCCAATAATAAACTGCATGCAGTTCCCAGCTCTTAATAAAATCGGACAATGATATCAGAATCTCCGACATCTTTGACTGCTGGACCTCACACAAGTTACTTTTAAAATTCCCTGATAATCTCATACTAGTAATTTTATTCAATTCTAATATTTAAATCTGGTATGCAGTTGTGGCCTTGTTTCATTGATTCGAGCTGACGAATGGCCTATTTCCTCAGCTCGAGAGAGTTTAAATTTCCCTGGAACTTTGTTGGTGATTGTGGGGGTGATCTGTTTTGTGATGGCGATCTTGATCTGAAAAATGTATTATTTTGCATTGTACAGTTTCTTGCAAAATGCCCTATCTCCCCACACTTGAAACATTCACTCCCTCTTTCTGAACTGTTAGATCTTGACCTATTGTATCTTATGGGAGATCTTTGTGTTGACTTAAATCTGGGTCTTGACTCTCTCTCTACCTCATTCATTTTCATTCTTTCCAATATTTCTCTCAATAATCTTTTTGGTCTCTTTGTTGTCGTTTTCAAGGGTCAAAATTCTGGTTTCTAGGGATTGAGATGTTTTGGGAAGGACTTTATTGACTAGTCTGTTTACATCTTCTGTGTTGTATATATCATCTTTTTCTTCAAATGTCATTCTTCTAACATCCTTCTTTGTTCCCATGATTAATTTTTGGTTCGTAACTGCGCTCTTCATATGTTGAACCGCTTCGTCTAATGTTTTTGGTAACTAATGCAGCTCTCTTTTCCAAACAGCCCCTTAGGAATGCATCAATGGTGATGGTGCTTCTGAAAAATTCTGGACTGTCTGGATAAGCCTCAGTGGACAAATCTTCTATCCTTTCGGCAAATTCTTCTAGGGTTTCGTCTGCCTTCTGTTGGATCTCTTGCAGTTGGCGACGAATTATATTAGGCTGGTCCTTCCTGTCAAACCTTACTTTAAATTTCTGACATAGCAATTTAAAAACCCTTTTTCACATTTTCCGGTCTAGAACTAAAGAATTTTAACGCTTTCTCACTCAAACATTCAATCATCTTGTCTAGCTTTTCTTTCTCATTCCACATGTATTTTTTAGCAATATGATTAAACTGAATATAGTAAGGCTTCCACTCTGTTTTTCCATCGTAAGTTGACAATTTGGGTGGTGTGGGACTGTTTTATATTTCTGAACAACCTTTTCTGTCCTCAACTTCTTCACTGGTGGGTGTTGTGATAGATACTATGTGGGGCCAACATATTTATGTTTGAGATAAACTCTTCATGCTCTCTTTCTTTTTTCATTTGTCTTATATCTTTCTCTCTTTTTTCTATTTCTTTCTCTCTTTGATCTATTTCTCTCATTCTTTTCCTGAATAATTCTTCTATTTCTGTTCTCTCTTTCTCTTCTAATTATCTCATTTTCTCTTTCTGATCTTCTAAAATCTGTAGCTGTTCATCAAATTCTCTCTCTCTGATTGTCAATTTTTCTTTCAAATCTTCCTCTCTCCTTTCAAACATAAACTTAAACTCATCAGCTATTTTATCTCCTTTTTCTCTGGTTGTTTTCATGTTTTTTTGCAAAAATGATAACTCTTCCTCTTTTTTCATCTAATGCACGATCTTTTTCTTTCAATTCATCCTCTCTTTCTCTAATAACATTCTCTCTTTCTCTAATCATTTCTTCTGTCTCAACCAGCTTTTTTTTCAACATATCAATTTTTTTAGCAAGTCTTGTTCTTGTGTACTAGACCCTTCAGTGTCCCCCGTGTGCACAGATTGTTCTACATTATTGGTTTTTACTAAAGTTGATGGTACAACAATTAAACCTTCGTCTAACAAGGGATCCCAAATTGAGCTGGGAATGCTGGGAAGGATTTTGAGATCTTCTAGAGTAATCTTACCTTTGACGTTTCTGATATCAATAATTTTCTTTCCTCTTGTGTCCCCAATATTTCTAATGTTTTTTAACTCTTCAAAAGATGCTTTATTTATATCAATAGGAGTAGCCATGATCTTGATCTTTTACTCCTGTATACACCTACCTATTATAGTATTGATCTTAATATATGTATGAACTAAATCATCAGACAATCCGACGAAATAGTCAAGTTGTAGCTGATCTTAAAAGACATGTAGGTGTATACTAAAAAAATACGAGAAAAAAAATCGGAAAAAAATCAAAATAAACAAGAAAAGCAATACAGTTCTTTCAAAAATTATACCAACACTTAATTATGAAAAATGGTCTTCCCAGATCGAATTAGGAAGACAGAAAAAAATTAATTAATTATAGTGCCAAAATGCACGAACTACTGTGCGGGGTTTTTAATCTGAAAAATAATCAGACATATACAAACGGCATACTCTAAAACCTGGCCTGGCCTGGCCTGGCCCCATTGGCCTGGCCTGGCCTCAAAGTTGGCCTGGCCTCACTTTTGGCCTCAAAATTGGCTTGGCCCCAAATTTTGGCCTGGCCTCAAGTTTGGCCTCTACAAAAATTTTTGGCCTCAAATATATTTTTATATTTTCTTTACATATTTGATGATTTTAATGATTTTTTATTGATTTATTTTCAGTGCACATTAAACATCCCACTTGGTGGCTTTAGTGTCTTATAGTGATAAAAATAATAGTTACAATTGAAAATATAGTACTAACAATGCATATTTATGACTACAGGTATGTCGAGTAATCCATTCTTATAGATTCTTATTCAGTCTGTTTTTAATTCTTCTTAAGAATTTGATTTTGCCCTGCCATAGTATAACCATGACATTATTTTGCAATGTATTTAGATCAAACTGCTCTCAGGATCGGACAATATAAATGTAACTCTTCTTTTACCAACGACTTGTTTGAGAAAAAAATAATGGAAGAGGCCAATATTTGTTCTAACTAACATCAAAGGTCACAAAATGTTTTGCTTTGTTCAAATTCTGATAATGACAATTCCCCATAGGAGAAAAATTGTTTCCTAAATATACAAGCAACACATGCATGAAACTCTACTCTAATCAGGAGGTGATGATTAATGACCATCACTGAGTCAAGCTATCGGAGGATGCAATGTTGCAGTCGTTCACAAAAGCCATTAATTAAATTAGACTGTGTGAAATGTTAAATGATAGGCAATGAATCTGACCCCAATGTAGCAGATTAGCGACAGAAAAGGTTGATATCGAATTTCTGCTGGGGAGGGAAATATGGGCTTGATCGATGGTGACAGGTAATGTAAACAAACTGCAAATTTTAAAGTGCATTACACAGTGATAACGATTTAATGCTATGTACCAGTTTACAAATATTTTGGATATCAATCAGGTCAGTCTCTTAAAATGATGTTTAACTTTTAAATGGGAGATGGGGGGGGGGGGCGAATCTTAGTTTTAAAGTTAATCATTTGGTATTGGCATAATCTATTCCTTAACAATAGTAAGAGCAAATCTGTACATACATGTCATAGGTATTTTTTGTGTGTTTAGACATGGATTAAATTAATTAAACTTGAACAATCCGTCACTTGTCATATACATTTTTTCATATGATTATTCCTTAAACATTAAAAAAAGCATTGAATTGTCATTTCTAAAAGAAGTCAATAAAAATTCAATCTATATCTAAGAAAATAAAAAAAAGAAAAATTTTAAAATTTGAGGCCAAAAATTTTTGAAGAGGCCAAACTAGGGGCCAGGCCAAAATTTGAGGCCAAGCCAAAATTTGGGGCCAGGCCAATTTTGAGGCCAAAAGTGAGGCCAGGCCAACTTTGAGGCCAGGCCAGGCCAATGGGGCCAGGCCAGGCCAGGCCAGGTTTTAGAGTATGCCTATACAAACACTTCTAACACCATTGTTGTGAAGGTATATATTTACCAATGATACTCACAAATATGAGTTATGAGTTGTTATAAACCTCAAAAGTCTGACGGATACAATCGACGTCCAACTTGGGCAAGGTACAGGTAACAACTGAACTTTGACTACAATGGATATATATTTATGTTGTTATTTATGGAATCCCGAACCCGATGGTAAAATCTACTACAATATTGCAACTTACGCTTTTATCAAATCTCAGCAAAGTCTTTTTTGACTAATGACTTTTAATAGCTTTTCGCTTTTAAAATCGGGAACAGTGTGTTCCACCTATAGCTTCTTCGTTTTTATTTTTAATACGGTAAAAAAAAGTCACTATTTTCTAAACTATAGTATCACATATTCAACGTAAAAATCAATCAAATTAACGATAACGTTTCAATGCATACGCTGATTAACTATTTAATAACAGAGATCGGTTTAATAAACATCATGCAATTTTTTAATTAGTTTTGGTACGAGTTAACTTGACTTTAAAATTAAGACTATTTTCTTAACCAAGAAGGCGGAATCAAAATTTCCGGAAAAATCAATTTTTGAACCCTGATATCTCTGCAATGCGTCGTCTGATTTTAAAACAGATTTCAGTTTCGTACTAAGCATGAAATACACTACAAATAACGTAAACTTATTAAATTAATACAAAAAATTGAAAATTTAAAAATTTTTGAAATACTTCCGGTTTGGACCGGAAAGTGACGGAACGTAAATTCTAGCCTTATGTCCTAATAAAAATGATAAATATATGAACACAGAAAATTTCAAGTCTCTATCTTAAATCATTTTTCAAAAACGCCCTGGACAAAATCACTTTTATAAAATTTAAAAATTGAAGTAACGTAAAAACGTAAGTGACATTGTAATGGAAACTTTACCATCTTTGAAGGACGATAATGTCACTTAAATTCTGAAAGTTTAATTGAAATCGGTTGAAAACTGTTAAAGATATGAAGCTTTGATTTAATTTGACTTTGAACTTGACTATTTTAATGCGAAATCAAAAATTCCGGAAAAATCAATTTTTGAAGGCTAATATCTCTGCAATGCATTTTAAAACGGATTTCAGTTTTGTACTCAGCATGAAAATTGCCATAAGATACGTATGTTAAATTTTTAAAATTGAAAAACACGAAAACTCAAAAAAATTGGTTTTACTTCCGGTTTCGGCAGGAAGTGTCCGTATTAAGTTTCCAGCCTTATGTCATAGGTAAAACGGTAGTTCTACCTTTTCTGTAAATCTCAGAGCTCTATCTTTAAACAAAAATAAAAAAAAATCCGGACAAAATCACTTTTAAAAACGTGAAAAACGTCAATTAGTGACGAATGTGATGACGTAATCAGTTAATTTTTTCATATTATAGAGATTTTTCAAAAACATATAATTCCTGTATATTTCAATTCAATCAATGCAAGAGTTTTTGAAATATTTGAGTTGGGAAAAAAATAAAAAGAACTAGAGCAAAGCTCGTTGCAAAGCAACGAGTGGGTCTTCCGTTAATGTCGAAAGTAAAGCTAGAAATTTCTGTAAGAAGCAGAATTCTTAAAGCAATAAACATGATGAACTAAAACAAAAAGAAAAAAATCGAATTATTCTTGGTTCGAGTTAACAAAATCCGAATGATTCTAAGTACGAATTAACAAAAACCTTATCAATTTCAGGAACGACCTAGCAAATACAAATCCGAATGTGTTTAAGTACGACTTAACATTCATCGAATTATTTTAGGTACGAGTTAATTTAACTTTGAACATAACACTATTTTCTTAACCAAGAATGTGAAATCGAAATTTCCGGAAAAATCAATTTTTAAACCCCTATATCTCTGTAATGCATCGTCCGATTTTAAAACGGATTTCAGATTTAAATTAAGCTTAATAAGCTTAGGTAGCATGTTGTTGAGAACATTATTCTTAGCATTGTTTGTTCTACAATGCTTTTCAAAATATTTCTCATTTTCTACATATTAATGATCAAAGTTTTGGACTTCTGGCCCCTTGAAACCCCTAATTACGTAACATATGACTTAGATATGGTACTGTATAGATAAACGCCTGTACAATGAAGATTTTTGCTTCTATAATTAATAACAAATTATTGTTCAGTAAAGAGTTATTGCAAAAAGATTTTAGAGCTCTTTTGGCCCCTAATATGAGCGGCCAGTCCCTTATTCTTGATATCAAATGAAAGCCCGTGAAAATTGAAACAACATTTGCATTACATGTATTAACAACATATTTATTTCGAAAATTTCGTGAAAAAATTTGGTGCTAATTTGCTAAAAGAAACCGTAGATTAACGATAGGGTCTTCCGTTGGAAACGTAGAATAACAAGAGGGTCTTCCGTTGGAAACGGAAGACCCTCATAAAGAAAAAGAAACCGTAGAATAGCAATAGGGTCTTCCGTTTCCAACGGAAGACCCTAATGATAAGGAAAAAGAAACCAAACGAAAACAATAAGGTCTTCCGTTGGAAACGAAAGACCTTAATAATAATATAGAAGAATGAGAAACAGTAAAAAAAAAAACCAGTAAGGTCTTCCGCTGAAGACTGAAGACCTTAATAAAGAAAAAGAAACCGTAGAATAACAATACGGTCTTCCGTTGGAAACAGTAGAAAAACAGTAAGGTCTTCCGCTGAAGACAGAAGACCTTAATAAAGAAAAGGAAACCATAGAATAACAATAGGGTCTTCCGTTGGAAACGGAAGACCCTAATAAAGAAAAAGAAACCGTAGAATATCAAGAGGGTCTTCCGTTGGAAACGGAAGACCCTAATAATAATAATATGTAAAAAGAAACTGAAGAATAACAAGAGTGTCTTCCGTTGGAAACAAAAGACCCTAAAAAGGAATCTGAAGAATAACAATAAGGTCTTCCCTTGGAAACGGAAGACCTTAATGAATAGGTTTGCTACATATTTTGAATAGCTTGAATTATTATTTCAGCGATTCAACAAACTAAGATCAATTCTCTGCAAATATCAAAATTCGGTGGCCACGCATAGTTACCGATTTTCTTAATATTTCTTATTTTGAAACCCTTTAGTGAATTCAGATGCAAGAAAACCTAAAATGGTTCCTATGGTCACCAGTGGCCATGGTAACTGAAGCAAAAGATTGAAAAATTGCCGTTTTAAGCTAATTTGAACATAAATTGTAAAAGACTGCAACAGTTTAAGCTATACAGAAGAAAGAAAATCGCATACAAAATATTGTGAATTTTTAAAATATTAAAAATTTTTCATGGGCAAATGAATAGTTAAAGAGTGTTTCCATGGTAACTAAACAGCACTTAAAAAATACCATTTTTCATAAATAGTTTTAAATGTAAAAATTAAACTGTTGTTTTAGTTTGGCAACAAAGATAAGATAACTGAAAATTGAAATCTGTTGCAATGGTAACAACAACTAAAAATCACAAAAATCTACATGTTTTGAGGCACAAAATTTTTTATTCATTCCTGGAACATGATACTCTACAATAAATTAATTAGAATGACTAAACATTTCCTTAACTTTCATGCAGTGTCAGTTGAAACTGCATTTTAGTAAAAGGAATGGCCGTTGCTATGACGTTTTGAACAATTAGGAATTTCTGAATGATTTTCTTAAGTCCAAATATTTCCTTAGCAACGGTAGTTTGAAGATGCTGAATAATGTTTGAATATATATGATATAAAAATTTGGCATGTTTCCCATTATTAGCAACAAAAAATGGTTCTAAGTTGTGTTTAAAACAAGCATTTTCGCTTAACAGAATCACTGTGGTTTTATTCATTTTTTCTTATTTTTAACCTTGTAACCATAGCAACAAGTGTCGACTTTTATCTAATATGTATATTTTAAATGCATACATAAACTATGATTTTGGTTCAATTATAACTTCTATGGTATTTAAAAAATATAAAAAAACATAATTTAAAATTAATTTTCGGTTTCCGTGGTATTATTCTTTTGATTTTGATTTGCGCACAAATGTTTTTCTATAATCTGAAAGTTAACCATAAAGTCAATTAAATATTTTATATTTCATAACTTAGATAAGCTGCAATCAGTTTTTTATATTGCTTTAAAGTTGCTAAGATTTGCCATTTTTTCTATTTTTGGTCTCCGTTACCATGGCACCAGTAGCCCTTAGCAACAAATATATGGCATCTTGCTACTTGTTACATCAATATGTATCATTGTATGGAATTTAAAGAAATTGCGTTTTGATTTAAACATACGTTGAAATACACCTAACTGAATAAATGGCTAACGGCACAACTTAACCGTGAAATAATTCCAAAAACCAATGCCTAAAGACTTTATAATATTTATTTCAAAAACATTTGAGAATTTTGAACACCTCTTGGGCCCCTATATATCTAACCTTTGAGATCATGATATAAACAATCTTTGATGTACCATATATCAGAAAGTTGATGTAAAAGTTATGAAATTAAAAGGCTACTTGGTTCTGCAGAAGACGATTTTCCAATCATTCAACCTTTTTGAACGAAGATTTGAACAAACTTTAACGGCCTTCACTTGAGGATGCTTTATGCCAGGTTTAGTTGTAATTGGCTCAGTTAGCATAGGGAATGTCACACATATAAAAAGTTTACAGACGGATAATAAGATACAAGGACAGAGACAAGCCTCGGACAAAAAATGGTCAGAAAAGCTATCGTCAGCTTACATCTTAGGTGGGTTAAACCTATTAAATTATATACCGATTTTTTTCATATTTTTTGTGTTAATATTGTTTCAAAACCACAGACAGCTGAATACTTTAGCTTAAATTTTGATAATTCAGAAATCTTATTGCAATTACACTATCTTATAAATCCAATGTTTTACCCTTTTGAAGGATGAAGAGCGATATCTCTTGGCTCGTGGAGGTTTTTTATCAGAGTTTTGTGGAGCAATTTGGATCTGTGAACTACTCCGACGATACTCTGTGATATTAGCGGCCCTTCAGCGGTGTAGTAGAGATTTAAGGTGGAATAGTCAATCGCCAAACTGTTAGCGTACGCAAAACCTGAGAATTAAATTAATATACAAATCACTTTAGGACAGAACATTTTTTTAATCTTGAAATCCATATTAAGCGAACCTTAAACTAATCCTCTATGATTACTACAAATCAAGGAAACAAACGATAAAAAAAAAATAAAAACCGCACAATAAATAAAATTAAAATGAACAAGAAAATCAGATACTAAACTGGGAAACGTGTTCTTTTAGAATAAATGAATGCATCATGATTTATTTGTACCAGAACAGATAAAATAAAGCTACCGATAAAAAGCAATTATGCAAATAAGCAATTTATCGAAGATGATATAAGAATGATAGAAAGTAAATTACAAGATATGTATTGACACATGATATTTTAGAAACAATATACCGTATATTTGAAATATTTGAATCTTTTTGCCATTCTTCCTCGCAAATTTTGTGATACGCGAACAAAAAACCCAAATACACGGTAATAGTTCTATCTACACGCATTATAATTAATTCAATACATCAGGAGATATTTACTTGTTAGAGAAAGTTAAAATATATTACTCTGTACATTACATGTACCTGTGGTGTAGAATAATGTTCTATTTTCTCCATGCACCGTTGTTAACGTGATTGTGTTCGTGGAAGTTTCAGAATAAAAGAGCGTCTTTGTTATTTTATCAAAGGCTACTCCCAAAACCCCATTTAGTGAAAGAGGTAGTTTGACTAAAATTCCTGTCTGAAGATCAATCTGCAATATTCTCCCATGGGTATAATCTGTTATCACAATGAAATTCGCCAAAAGCACATCTGCAAATAAAACAAAAACAAACTACATCAATTGGGTCTTTTTGATTTAACAATCGAAATTGTCATACAAAGGTGGAAATCCTGACTGTTCATGTGTATAAGCGGACTGGAAAGCGTATTAGAACAGAATATAAGCTCGTTCAGAAATATTATTAAGTCTCCTTAATGAATAATTCATTATTTTCTTGCCTAATGTATGAATTGAGTAGTTATAAATTTTCTGTCACCTAAATTAACCAATGCCATTCATTTTCGTTGTGCTTTTTAAACTTTCAAAGTAGAGTTACATCAAGATAAGTGAAAGGCTAGCGCTTCTAAAAATTTTGGCTATCAACACAAATTAGCCATAACGAATTTAAAAAATACAAGTTGTAAAGCATAAACGTTGCATTAACTGTGCAATTTACTAGGATTGTTCGATATGTAATGTGTATTGCAGCACAGTACTAGTGCGATAACGCTTAGCACGATTTCGTGGCTAATAATAATGGCTCTATTAAATACCTTTCGAACGGTAAAAACACAAACCTTTAGCTTCACATAGTTTAAAACTTATAGTCATTTTAATAGAGCCAGTCTTGAAAACTTTTGTAAAAATGGTTTTGGAATGGGTTGAGAACAATAAGAAAATATGAGTGTCAAAATTTGGGGTACCTGTAAAGAGCGAAACGAAATCGAACGAAACGAAATCGAACAAAACGAAACCAAACCAAACCAAACGAAACCAAAATTCGAAACGAAACGAAACTAACGAAACAAAACGAAACCAACGAAACGGAATTAAACAAAACTAAGTAATGGATATATGCCGAAATCAGTTCTGTATGAAAAAATATCAGAATTTTAAGGCCCGCTAGGGCCGAGAACTGTCTGATATTTTTTTCATACAGAAGTGTTTGAGGCATATATCGTACTTAAAACACTGCCATTGAATTTCATTGTTGATTTACCTGAGACAGTCCGATTTTGAAGGACATCTGTACATAAGGTTTTTTTTACATTATTATATAAATTTTGCAAATACCGAGTAAGCGGTTTAAGAATTTACAACGGCAATCTGAAACATACAGGCTGTTATCTCTATTGTTTAAAATTTTATTTTAATCAATTTATTTTCACTATTATGTATTCATAATTGATTTTTAAAACACTGCTGTGATGTTATTCCTTTGTTTCAAGAGTCTAAAATTTTACCTGTGACAGTCCGATATTAGTGAACTTCTTAATACCAGACCGTTGCCAGTGGTTACAGTACTCTTATCCTTCAAAATTGGACTATCTCAGGTAAATCAACAATGAAATTCAGTGGCAGTGTTTTAATTACGATATATGACTCAAACATTTCGGTATGGAAAAATACCAGACAGTTCTCGGCCCTAGCGGGCCTTAAAATTCTCTGATATTTTTTCATACAGAACTGTTTTCGGCATATATCCATTACTTAGATTTGTTTATTTCCGTTTCGTTGGTATCGTTTCGTTTCGTTAGTTTAGTTTCGTTTCGATTTTTGGTTTTGTTTTGTTTGGTTTCGTTTCGAATAGTTTAGTTTCGTTTCGATTGGTTTCGTTTCGTTTTGATTTCGTTTCGCACTTTACATGTACCCAAAAATTTGCACAAAACTCAATCATTCGGTAATGCAGATTTTTACTGAATTGGGGGAAGTTTATGGGTCTGATAAGGTATCTTATGAGACAGTTCGTAGGTGGAGAAAGAAATTTCTGACTGGCAAAGAGTTCATTAAATAGGCAGCAAAATCTGGCCGATCTCTGACTGTAACAGGTAAAGCAAATGTATCAAAAGTCATAAAAATAATTGAAAGTGAACGCAGATACAAGAGATTCGTGATATTACCAAAGCTGTTGGCATATTGCTATCGCAGTGCATTTTATTTTGAAGCGAATGTTGAAAGTACAAAAGATTTCTGCCAGATGAATACAGCATAGATTGATAGATGACAAAAACGGATACGATTACAAACTAGTAAGCAACTACTGAAAATGTTTACCAAATTCAATTAAAACAATTTGCAAATATTATTACTGGTGACGAAACATGGGTTCACTATTTCAAACCAGTAAAAAATATTGAAAACAAAATATGGCTAACTAAACACGGTAGAAGGCCTGTAGTTGCCAAAAGAACCATAAGGACAAAGAATGTCTTTATTGCATATTCTTCTCATGTGATGATCATTCCTAAAAATCGGTTGAGTCGTTACGATGCAAATTATAACAAAGTAAACAATTAAATCCAAACGACCCCAGAATACTTTTTGTTTGCAAAAAAAGGTTTTTTGTCTATTAGATTTTGAATTGTTTGAAAAAAATGATGAAACATTTAAATTTTGATAACATGTAAAGTAAGTTTATCGATGAATTCACATCTTTAAGATAAAGTAGTATTTCACAGATGGACTTGTACAGTGTATTTCTTAAACAAAGAATATACAAAAATCTTCAAAACGCTTATGAAATAGTTTTTGGGTGTAATTTGAAAATAAACTAGATCTCGTTACTAGTAACGAGTAGTTCTTCCGTCCGATTTGTTTTATATGAGACGATGAAAGATCGATACTCTCTGCCAAATCTGAGAACTCGTTGAAACTAGGTTTTTTGTCTCGGGACCGGAAACGGACGAACGGAATTGATGAATGAAAAGAAACGCCGACATTTCTTGTACATTTGCCTAGTGTACATAACTGTTTATCGGGCTAGATGGAACACCAAAAATACTCTGTTAAACTTGTTAATACATGAATTGTTTGAACCCTTCCGGTGAGAACCGGAAGTGACGGTTGACAATATAAACCCGTCAAACACATCTTCAATAAAATGTCTATCATTCATAAAAGTTTCGTGTCTCTATCACTTACAGTGACTAAAATCTCGCGAGTATCAAATTTGTAAAAAAGAAAGCTACCTAAGATATTTTGATATATCTCACCGGAAGTAGGATATATTTGCTTATTTAACATTGTAAAGATGACATATATAAGATTTAATACTGATATATTCATTCCCTGTAAAATAAAAAAAAAATAAGAAAAAAAATAAATTTTGAAGTGCTTCCGGTGACGACCGGATGTTACGACGAATCAAACAAAATAATGTAAACACAGTTACATACTTAGGGCTATCATCCCACAAAGTTTGGTTGTTCAAGTCGTCAACGTTTTTGAGATCTCGTGGAGTCAATGTTTGTTTGTCTCTTGACAGGAAACGGACAAACGGAAGTGCTCAGTGAAAAAAAAGTTAGTATTTATTTAACATTAGAGAACTGTTCTTTATTGTTTATCAACTGAACTAAAATTGTCAAAGAAAAACATTTAAACTTTCAAACAACTTGATTTGTTTGAACCCTTCCGGTGAGTACAGGAGGTGACGATGGACAAATTGAAAGCGGTTAAACGAATTTTCTATCAAATGTCTATCATGCATGTAAGTTTCGTGTCTTGATCACTTACAATTTTTGAGATCACGCGGGTACAAAATTTGTTTCTAAAAAGCTACCTGAGAAAATTGAGATATCTCACCGGAAGCAGACCTGTTTTGTTTATTCAACATCGCATAGATGACATAAGTAATAATTTATACTAATATATTCATTCTATGTATAATAACTTAAAGACATAAAAAAAAATATTTTTTAGTTACTTCCGGTGACGACCGGAAGTTACGACGAACAAAATAAAAAAGTTGAAACAGGTCTACAGACATTGGTTTATCATCCTACAAAGTTTGGATATTCAAGTCCTTGTCGTTTCTGAAATATCGAGGAAATAAGATTATTTCGTGGGACAGGAAACGGACAACCGGAAATGAATTTTTAAAAAAACAATAGAAAAAGCCTGGAGATATTATCACAATCTAAAATTCCTGAAAATTTAAGGAAATTCTATTCAGTCATCTCGGAGATATTCTCCCGAGGAAAAACATGGGAAAAAAACAAAACAAAATGTGCACCCAAATTTCGTGCCTCGTTGAGCTCCAAGAAATGGCGCCACTGGCATAAAACTTAATAGGGCTCAACTTCAAGCTATAGTCTACATATCCTGAAAGTTTCATAGTCATATCTTTGATAGTTTCTGAGATCAACTCTGCACAAAAAAGGTCGAAAAAATTACAAAATGGTCGATAAATCGGTACCGGAAGTGACAACGTCAAAAATTTCAAAAACATATAAAATTCAGGTCACGTCCCATCATCTGTGAAAAAATGGTCGAAATCGGTCGAATAGTTTTCGAGAAATCGCGTGCACAAAATCTGGAAAAAAAAAATAATAATAATAACTAGACACGATCTCGTTACGAGTAACGAGTAGGTCTTCCGTTTGATTTTTTAAAATGATACGATGATTTATCGATTAAACTTAGGATATAAATAACTGAATATTTTAGGGGCCACCCCTGTAGATCCTAAATGGGGACATATATTGGTGTTTTAATTAGTGGAATCGATTAGAATAATCGATGCAGACAATTTCTCTTATACAATGCTTAACAAAATATGTCTCCTTTTTAAATACATTGCATCAAAGGTTAAGGACTTTGGCCCCTAATAAATTTATAAATGGGCGTGGCAATGATTTTTTTCAAACAGATATTGTTACGATCAACAACTTTGCTTCTATATTGCATTACAAAATCTTTATCGTTTTTAAGTTATTAGTAATAGACTTTACGTGGGTCTTGGCCCCTAATTAAACGGGCCAGCCCCTTTCTGTTCATTTCATACGAAAGATCTTACAAATACTAACATTTTTTGTTATTACACCTATCTTGAATTGTTGTTCATTTTTGAGATACAAATGATTGAATATTTTAGGGGCCAGCCCTGTAGATCCTTAATGGAGACAGACATTGGTTTTTCCAATATTGGAATCGATTATAATTATCAATACAAGCATTTTCTCTTCTACAATGCTTAACAAAATATGTCTCGTTCTTTAGATATATTGTGTCAAAGTTTGAGAACTTTGGCCCCTAAAAATCCCTCATTACGTCATAAATGGGCGTGGCAATGAGTTTTTCAAATAGATATTGTTACGATCAACAACTTTGCTTCTATAGTGCATAACAAAATCTTGATTGTTTTTAAGTTAATTGTAATAGAGTTTACGAGTCTATTGGCCCCTAATTAAAGGGGCCAGCCCCTTTTTGTTCATTTCATACAAGAGATCTCTCAAATACTTACATTTTTTGTTCTTACACTTATCTCAAATTGTTGTTCATTTTTAAGATACAAATGATTGAATATATCAGGGGCCAGCCCTGTAGATCCTTAATGGGGACAGACATTGGTGTTTAAAATATTGGAAACAATTATACTTATCAATACAAGCATTTTCTCTTCTACAACGCTTAACAAAATATGTCTCGTTCTTTAGATATATTGTGTCAAAGTTTGAGACCTTTGGCCCCTAAAAATCCCTAATTACGTCATAAATGGGCGTGACAATGAGTTTTTCAAATAGATATTGTTACGATCAACAACATTGCTTCTATAATGCATTACAAAATCTTTATCGTTTTGAAGTTATTTGTAATAGACTTTACGGGTCTATTGGCCCCTAATTAAAGGGGCCAGCCCCTTTTTCTTGATTTTGTTGGAAAGAACTTTTGATTCTCTACTACTTTTGTTATATATGTCTTAACAAAATATCAACTGATAAAAAGATATAGATCAAATTGTATGAAAATTTTGATTTGAAATTCGTACCCAATTTTCGAGCCCTAGCGAGCTCCAAGAAATGGCGCCACTTGTGTAAAACGAAAACAATAGGCACAACTTCAAACTATGGACTACCTATCCTGAAAATTTCATATTCATATCTCTGATAGTCTTTGAGATCAACTGCTCACAAAATGGGTCGTAAAAGTTTACAAAATTAGCAATAAATCGGTACCGGAAGTGACGACGGCAAAAATTTTAAAAACAAAATAAATTCAGACCACTTGTAATCATCTGTGAAAAAATGGTCAAAATCGGTCAAATAGTTTTTGAGAAAACGCTTGCACAAAATTTGTGGAAAAAAAAAATAATAATAATAATAAGAAGAAGAAACTGTACGAAAACTATAAGGTCTTCCGTTGGAAACGGAAGACCTTAATAAGAAACAGTACGAAAACAATAAGGTCTTCCGTTGGAAACGGAAGACCTTAAATATCATACGAAATGAGTTTAAACTAGAAATACTGTGAGCAAGCTCACAATGATACCCCCCGCTAAGAAAATATAATAACTCAAGTATTTCTCTATTGGAAAATAAAAACCCCATCATTTTTCTTATAGTGACCTTGAACTTGCACAAATAACCAAGGCTCAAGGTCAGGACATATTAACAGATCGCAAGCAATCTTTGAAACACATGTTAGCTTCTTGACAGTTTGTTATTGTCATTTTTTTTATTCTAATAATTTTCCATTACTAAATATGACCTAAACAGGAATTTTGCATTATTTTTAGCTTAAACTTGCACTAATGACCCAGGGTCAAGTTCATGACACACCCTTAGGTCATAAGCAAACTTTAAGTGAAGTTTAAGCTTCCAATAATTCTCCAAAAGAAAGATATGGACCGGACACGATTTTTGCACTTTTCCTTCAAGTGACCTTGGACTTTCCCAAATGACCTTGTGTCAAAACCTTGACACTCCTTCAGTTAATAAGCAATCTTTGAGTAAAGTAAGAACTTCCTATGTTTCTCCATAAGAAATATATGAACCGGATACGATTGCACAGACAGAAGGACAGACGGACGGACAGACATACAGACGGGCAAGGTGATTCCTCTATACACCCCCAAATTTTGTTTGCGGGGAGCATATATTTTTTTTAAATGCATGATGGTAATGATAACATAATTACAATGACTACAATCTATGTATGTTGCTGACATATATTTGAAATTGTTAAATAAATTCAGATACATAATAATACATCATATGATAGTTTCAAAAGTAGTTTGACAAAAGCTATTGTGAAACGAGCAAATAATTTGAATTTTATTTTTGACTTAATCATCGTTTTGAATATATTGATCAAAGTAAATATCAACGAATTATTTTATAAATGCTAGAGTTGCGTAATTTTGTGAAATGGCTCATGTTTTATGAAAACGATATGACCAAATTAGAATTTAGACAATATATGTTTTTTTTTAATATTAAGAAGCACAATGTTTAAAAAAAAACTGTAAAATTTAAGCAACATTTGTCGCTTATTTCAGTGAACGATGTGCCTACGTGGCTATAAAACTCAAAGTTGGGTCCCTACCACTGTCACAAGATTGATCAGATTGGAGTTGAAGACCAACATCGCATTCACATCTACGACCAATGGTTTCTGGGACACATATTTCTCCACAACCTCCATTTAAAATATCACAGGTACCTGAATTCATGAAATAAAACACACCAAAAAAAAAACACTTCACAAAAGCATGGTAAAATTAAATAATCAAACCTTGCAAGTCCATTTAGAGAAACGATGTAAAATTGAATTTATTTGCATTACATAGAAAAAAAAAAGTCTTATGCAGTATAATTCATTGCAAAACTTTAATATCTGAGTTTGGAGATTAACAGTAGTCATCAGATGTCAACAACAAAAAGATAAATTACTTGTTAGGAAAAAACGTTCTCTATTGCAACTTCTCAGGCCTTTCCGGTAGAGGTCGATAAAACACCTTGAATGTGTATTACATGAGCGTCCTTGACACCCCCCCCCCTTTTTTTTTTTTATAAAATATGATAGAAATGCAACACATTTTATGGTCTGTGGAGATGTGAGCTAGACTTTATTAAAGTCAATGATATCCCCTGAAACATATCACAGAGGCGACATACAAAGCAGTCTAAACGATACTTTTTTCAATAGGTAGCGAATCCATTTTGTTTACAATTCTAACATCAGGTAATGTTCATACATTCGAGGTATTTTTTTGAGCTTTGCCGGAAAGGCCCGAGAAGCTGTGATTGAGGGCGCTGTAAGTTTTAAGAACATGTACCTAACCCATTTATTTACACCAGCTAACAATAAAATATGTTAAATTCAAACCAAATCAAATCGAATTACTGAAAGTATATTTTAAGTACCCCGTTTGTCCTCTTGCAAGGAGGAATCAAACACGGACACATCTTTGCAGTTTGGAAGAGTGTTAAACACATCTTCTGCACTTGTAGCGGTCATTCTTGCAAAATGAATTGAGGTTTCGTTTATCCAACCTAGAAAGCCCTGCAACAAAATTATTAATTGTACTCAGTACAATGAAAATATATCTAAAATATTGATTTTAAGTCATGAAAACAAACAATATGAGATAAAATAACCTTAAATACGAATGCCTTTGTAGCTCCATTTGTGTTAACATGACTTTTGATATCAACACCACTTGTCGTTGAACTTTTTATTACATTGCGGTTTATCCAATAGAGTCTGTAGTAGAAAATGTCTGTGTTTAACAAAACTCATTATAGTAACAGCTCGGATAATTTTTTTGTTTCTTTTTAAATGTTTCTATATACAATTCTGGTTTTACTTTTTGGTTATAATAAAGAATAGACATGGAGTCTATTTATTATTATTTTTAAAGATATCCTTTTCATCACAAAAGAAACCTTTTCCTTTTCAAAAATTAATTTCCTTTTTTGTCTATAGTCATGTTACAATTCTTTTATATATTTTATCTGTTACATTTATAGTATGCCTCAGAAGTAATATAGACCTGTGTTACCTGTTACTTGTGACGTCATATTGGAGAGAACTAGGTTCGTTTAAGTTTGCCGACGGTATCAGTGTTTGTGGCACATCTCTGGTCCAAGACCCACGAACTATTGACTTCCCCGATGTCCCCGAAATCCAAAAAAGGGTCCTAAAATATACGTTGTTTCGCATAGTTGGTTCGCTATTCAGATTATTTGCTTCCGAGTTCTATGACTGCTTTTAAGGATTGTTTAATTATCTTAAATGGCAAGTTGTGTAAACATCAACAGTGGTTACCATTGCAGGTGGAATGCATTTGACGCAAGAGTATGTACATTTAGCCATATATTGTTTAAAAATATAACTAATTAACATTTCCTTATTTTTGCTATAAAGTTGTAAAAAGGTGCATAAAAAGGAACGGTAGTGTAATTTCTATATTAAATACATAGGTATATAATGACTTTAGCGCAGAGTGCACTGTATGCTAAATTGGGCACGACAAACATTAAATTTAAAACTAGGTAAGCGCCCCCTCAAGAAAAATCATAAAGGTTTACCTTAGCTCTCGAATTGTTTAGTATATTGATTTAGCATACTATTGGATGTAAAAAATATGCTTGTTTTCCAGGGGGAAAAACCAGATATGTTTTAAGTTAACATCAAACTCATTTAAATAAGTGTTTAAAATGATACGATGAGGAACATATGGTTTATCCTTACCCATAGTGGGGATCCACAGTTAAAGACGCTGGTTGTTGCAGATTGGAGTAAATTAGAACATTGGATTGCGAGTTGACTGAAAACGTTCTTATACTGGACATCTCTATCCATCCAAGAAGATTGGCTATCCAGTCAAAAATCAAATCTGTGAAAGATAGAACATGGAAGCTTCTATTTTGTTCCGATAATGCAATACATGTTTTATGAACAATGAAAACGATTCCGTCGATATGTTAATGAAGAATGATTGGCTTTACCATGATATATTAAAAAACACCAAGTAATTTCTTAAGGTTTAAATGTTTAATTCTTTGCTGTTGTTACCTTTGGCAGCTGTTAATGAAGTTAAAGTGCTAGTTTGTCGTGAAATGATGTCGTGTCGTTTTAACGAATTACTTCCACTGTCCACGAAATAGATGATGTCTGATTTTGCGTCCACAGCAAAGGTTTCAATAACATAGTTCGATAAAGTCCTATAATGATACACAGGTCGTCCACCACTTATGGAGTGTACTTCGTGCATAGCAAAGACAGATGTATTGCTTACTATAAAACCCTTCTTGAAAAACCAAGACTTGTCTGAAATAAATCGTAAAACAATTCAATAACACACTGAACAAATATTACATTACAACTAACATCCGTATTTATCAACAAAAACAAAATTGATCGAGAGATGTGTTTAACAACAAAATACATCGCTTACATTAACAAACATTAACTACTTTATAGAGCGTAGAAGAAAGTTTGGATTGCTTTAAAAAAAAAGTCACTCTGGGACCCTTTGCCATCACCAACAACCGATGTATTGCACTCGCACTAAAAGTATAAACTTTAGGTAGACATAAAAAATAGGACTATATTTCCATATCATTTATATGGAGAGAGAGAGAGAGAGAGAGAGAGAGAGAGAGAGAGAGAGAGAGAGTCTGTGTGATGAGATGTTTGTCAGTCTTAATTCGTCTTGCCGTCTATGTAGTTTATCAACCCGATATATTTCCGTAGACAGTATTAAACCTAATGATTTTATACAGTATGCACAACTGCATATGAAAAAGGCCCGGTTTTCAGTACATCAGTACTTTGATTGTATCTTGTTTTATATTCTATATTATGGGACTCCATGACGACATCCTAGTTCTTGGTCTTATGGTTTAAATTATTCAAGTAGTCATAATAATAGAACGTTGATCATTTTATGTCCACTGGCTATTGATCCAACTATCCGACCATTTGAGTAAACTATTATAAAACTCGAGTTTTTGTTCCATTTTAAAATTAGGTAATTTTTTTCAAATTTTAATCACATATCTACATCATGTTTCTATATTTTTTAAAATGATTATAAAATTGCAATATGTATTTTATGATATTCATTAATAATGAAATGCATCTGTACACAAGTCTAATTATGAATTATTTTAAAAATATGATAACACCTATTCATTTTCAATTCAAAAACTAAAATCCGGAACAATAATAACCATACCATAGTTTCACACTTCTAATTCATTCCTCAAGTAAACTCCACGCCGAAATAAATCGATAAAAGTTATAACTGGTTATTAAAATTCTTGACTTAGAAGTCAAAAACACACAGTCCACTGAATGCCAATTAAAAGATATGGAAAGTTGACAAAATGGCCGAGCTATGTCATTAAGTCGCACTTTTAGTAATCTTTCAGTAATGTTTCAGTCAAGTTATCAGAAATGTAAGCTCATTCGTCCTGTGCAGACAACCAACCAGACTGAGTTGATGAAATATTACGTGTCCAGGTATTGAGTTGATGAAATATTACCTGTACAGGTATTGCCATTGCTATCGAGATCGAATCCCTCAGAACACAGACATTTAGGTCCCGATAATGTGTTAACACACATGTGTTGGCATTTCAGGGTTGAACAAGGATCTACGAATGGAAACAAAACCTTCAAAATTGGAGAAAAGATTTGATAAATAAAACTTAATTATATTCATGTAAACTAGCTTTAAGGGTATGATTGGTTGAGTGTATCCGTTTGAGTATCAAAAAGTACGTCTAGGTGACAATATCATTAGATTAAGCCTATTACATGCATATTGCAATCAAAATAAGCTTTCTGAGTCTTATTTATACAAAATATATACTGATCTCATAAGGTGAAATTTTATCATCTTTGTTTCTTGTAAAGCCCTTTGTTACGAACATTTAGTTAATATAATAAGTATAAAAATTACACCACAAACATATTCACAAAGTATTAAAAAAGGAAGGACAAGTGATGGGTTATCGATAAAAGGATGCCTGCACTTAAGGACACGCGATATTTGCGAGAAAATAAACTTTTAAAAGAAGAATTTTTCTTTCCATTGCAGAAATGTTCAACATCTAAACTGCAATTTTACGTAATTGCGTTCAATAAAAATATGTTGTTACCAAGTACGAATTCGTTTTCATAGGCGGGGGTCATCACGAATCTCCATACGATAATGAGGACGCCCACTTTTATACTGACTTCGTACATAGTCAGCGCATGTTTGTCTATTGTTCTCCGTTTAATAGTAGTTGTATATTTGCATTATCAAAGTTATGTCAAAAGGAGATTAATAGACAAACATGCGCTCATGGTTTAAATGAGAAAAAACTGCTTCTTCTTACTTTCGCTTTCCCTGTTGTAACCAAGGGTTAATGCATGTTGAATATTATAAGTCACCACGTGATTTCTCACCTCAGGTAACTTTGTGAATACAAAATTCTATCACGTGGCGTGCAAGGTAGCGTGTAATGTGCTAACGAGGACAATGTTTTCGAACACGTTAAATTGTCAAGCATTGATTTAAAGTCTTCTGTACTTACATGGGCGTGGTCTAATTGTTGAAACCATAGTAAATAATATACTTGTACCATATATAATAGATAGGGTTATGATAAAAGAGTGATCACATAAACTTTTATACATAGCATTGTTATTCATTCTAGTCTAATGTTAGTACCATTCTGATAATTTCAGTTCCACCTCTCATGCATATTACTATAGATCTAATGTTTGATCAAGAACAGACAAGCAAAAATTCTCCTTTTTTCGAAAGTTGTAAGGAGAAAAACATAAAATGAGCTTATTGTATCACAGTCTAAAATCTTAATTCATGTTGGAAATAGACTAGACTTTTTAAAAAATTAACAAAAGTGATATTAGGCTAAGAAATAAACGCAACAGAAGCGACCGAAAAGGTCCCAAAACCCGGCGCTAAGTGCAGTCATCCTTTATTTCATATTTTAATTATACATTTATAACTAATTTAAACCTATTATCGATATATATTGTTGTTATCAATGTGTTAGTTGTTGAACCACATGACCTTATGGAAAAAAATCTTTCCATCGAAAACCTACTTTCCATCGAAAACCTACTGATTATGTTAGCATCATATCATATATTTTCTCACAAATACCTCATTGGACTGCATACGTTCATAATTCATTTACAAATTAAAGGTATTTACAAGAGAATTAAAACCAATGTTGCCTGCAGAGATTTACGTGATATGAAATGAAAAAATATAGAGTTTATCGCATGCAAATACTTTGAGAAAAAAATGATTTTATAAGCAAGGGAAGTAAAATATTTCCGTAAAGTGAAAGTGCATAGAACTATTGTATAATGTTCAATATCTGTTTATCGACCATTTTTCCAATTAAATCCAATAAAGGGTAAAAATAATAAATATATATGTTTGTCTCTTTCTTTAAATAAAAACCGAATCTTGACAATAATTTTATTTTATATAAATTACAAATGTTTCTACCCCCTTCTGATTTATATTTTAAGCACATGCATTTAGTTCAACTTTTAAAATTTATCACCGTTAAAGGGCCCTGTTGAGTCGGAATCATACACTGTAATTGCAAACGGCTTGAAGGAGTCGTATTTCTTGAAGTAAACGTACGACCCGGATGTGATATCAACAGCGAACATCGACCCTTCCTTTATACTTACTGCATGAAGGTTGTTCTGAAAAAGTACAATAAATCATGGATTACAGTTTTTCATAAAATTATTTTTGATTATTCATAAATATGGCAAACCACAAGTGTAAAAATGTTTTAAAGAACTACATCAGCATGTAACGAATGCATTCATAAAACTACATTTCAATGCATTTGACACACATGAAAAAAATCAGCATTCAAACTATATGTTTACCCAAAAGTGAAGAACTTAAACCTCTTTTTTCAAAATAACGTGTTGTTTTTTTATACATGTTGTCTGAATCCCGGTATCATGCTTCGTGGAAAATTTAACAATACGATTTAAAAATCACCATATCATATCGCCAGTCGGTGAAAAAAATAGTATTAATGGCAAGTGTAGTTCTGTCTGTTAAGGAAAATGTGTCCTGGTTTCAAATTCTATTATAGGTTTGGAACCAAAAATTAGCATTTATGAAAACTACTAAAGTTACACATATTTTACATCCTTTTAAATCGAAACCGAAACTTTTAAAATGCACCAATCCAATGTTTTAAAACCTTTAAACGCAACCCCAAAAGCATAGTCTGTGTCTGGAACATGATATCTCATAAACATCAAGTCCCAAACTATTAGAATAATCCTACCTAATAGTATGAAAAAATGACAATAACAAACTGTCAACCATCTCAGAAATCCAAAAAACGAAATACAAATTCAAAGCAGAGCAACACGGACCTCCAAAAAAATAGAGGTAGGATCAGATACCATGGAGTAGTGAGCATCCTCTGCTGACCGATCTTACCTGATAGTACTAGCTTAAGAACGTTGTTTACTCAAGCTTTGAGTTCTCCAATTCGGATTGCTATAAAGTTCATTGTCACGAGTAAAAATGTTCTAAACACAAAAAAGTATTTAAGAAATGAATTGTTATTGATATGACATTCGGTATCTTTTACTATATAATGGAATTAGGCTTAAACAACAGTGGACTTGTAGCAAAACAGTGGATATTCGGATTCAATTTTTCAGACTTTGTTTTCTGCTTAAACATTTTTGGCAGTACTATAATATTAAAAGTTAAGATTTTATATCTGTTGGTTTCATCTCACTTATTCATTAAGATAATCGTATGGCATGCAATACAGAAATATTAAAAATGCTTAAAAACGATAAAAGCCACCGTATTTCAAAATTCTGATCATTGACCTAAATTTTATGCCAGCAGAATAAGGTCAATAAAACTAGTTAATTACAATAAATGTTTTAGTATTATCACCATTCAAATTTTGTTGAACTGAATTGGTAGGGATTTGAAAACTGGTAGAGGAAATTCGGACTGGAGTATTTGTAAAATTTGTCACTAAGTACTTGCTGCTTTGTATCTATTTAGTGCCATCGCCATTTATAAACTGTACCTTATTTTTCAAAGCGTTTAATTTTTTGTAATATTTTCACAAATAAGAAAACCAATCATTGTGTAAAATTTTATAGGATTTTTTAAAACATATTCAATGGCCAATAACTCAAAAAAGAGGTCATTGACCTACTTTTTTAAAGGTTAAAAACCCACTATAATCAAAGGTCTATTACATACAATAGGTGGTTTCTCATTATCATCAGGGTTTTTTTTTTCATTCTGAGTAAACGCCGTCCTTAAGTGAATATAAACATGTTATTTGTTACCTGGTGGTACGCTATGCCTGTGACTGACACGAAGTTTCTATGTAAGATCACTCTCCTGTTTGATCCATCGTAACTACTCCCTTCAAGAGTGTATCTGCCATAATCAGCCCAGTACAGTTTATCATTCGCTGTGTCCGCGGTAAGGGAGACTACTCGTGACAGTCCCTTGTGTACAATAACCTCTCTGTTCTGACCGTCTAAAGAGGCTTTTTCAATTCGTGAAATGGGATGATTATTAGAAAAGAATAGTAATCTGTTAAAAGAATTTATTACATTGATAGGAAGTATCATTAACATTCCAAATAAAGGTAAAATAAAAAAAAATGATTTATACAAGGTTACTATCCAACACGTTGTACCTGTCCTCCGGGTCCAAAGCCAATCCTTCTGGTCGATTTAAATCTTTATACAATATTATTTTATAAATCGTGTTATTAAAGGTGTACGCTGGTTTTATAGCTATCCAATTTAGCAAAGAGTCACACCAGTACAAATTTCTTGAAATAAAGTCAAAAGCTATCTGTCCAAATGCAATAGATTTTCCCTTCAGTTGATTTGTAAATTTAACAGATGGATTTTGCCAGACAGAAAAATTAGGAAACATATATATAGAATTTCCTATCGCCGTAAAAATGACTCCTTCTTTTGGATCAGATGTCATGCTGTAGATGAGCGAGTCTGTAGGGGTAATCTTAAGGGTAACATTACTATAAATACTTGTGGACTCTTTTAGAATATTTGTCATGGTTGTAAACGAGGCAGGGTTCCATTCTCCTATAATTAGCCCTGTGTCTCCTCGAATTCCTGGAATTAGATAAAATGAGCAATCGTAAAAAATTACCATTATATTTGCATTTACAGCATGTTAACGAAAATCTCGAGTTCACACATTTATACAAAGATGAAAAAAATATGTTTTTATCTCGTTCAACCTATTGTGTCGATTAAAACTTAAGATATACTTTATAATAGACCTCCAAAAAGCCAGATTCGGAAAAAACCCAATGAAATCTTTAAATATACACCACTTTCAAACCAATTACGAATTATTGTCTTTTTTTTGTTGTTCATGTATCCTCTTAATTTTTTTAATATATTCGATCAGTGCCTACTATCTATTCAAGATATATTACTAAAGTCAGGTACTCTTTACACAATTGCGCTGAAAAATATAGTTCTGTTCATGATCAGCATATACAACATTGCAATAAATGTTTAGAAAACTGATGTATATGTAATACGTGGACGAAAAAAAAATTAACGAAAAATTATTTTGAAAAAACACCCCACCCAAGAAATGTAAATGTGAAGTATTCATATTCCTACGCTAGCTGCCTCCTCAGTCTTATTCACAAAAATATAGGTCATTCTTCGATTGACAATTGTTTCACTAATGAATATTGCTTATATTATTACAATAATTATATTACTTTCATGATTATTGTTTGTTAGTTATCACAAAATATCTTTTAATTATTTGTTGTGTTTGAGTGTGTGTTATTTCTTCTTCTTCTTTTTTTTTTTACGACGGAATGTTTACGCAACACCTGCACCGTATTTCTGATCGCACTCGTGTAGACTCTGTGGGACTTGGACACGATTTGAGCTCAATTTTTTGAAAAATTATTTTTTCATTTTTAATGTCTACAATGGTCAATATGGATGTTTTTAATGCTTTGTCAAAATTTAAAAGTCAAATATCCAGTTACAAGTAAGTTACAGAGGTTAAAATTCTTTGTTTTGTAAACAAAGCTCGAGTCCTGTTATTGTTTACATATGTCTTGTATTGGTAAACGTTTCAATCTAATGTTGATTTTTGATGTTGATAAAATTATTTATGAACACATTGAATCAGTTTATTTTGTTTCCACAAGTCATTTTGTAAAAATTGGTAATTTATTTACTTTATATCATTTGTAAACAAATATAAGACTCGAGCTTTGTTTACATAACAACGACTTCTTTCCTCTGTGTCTCGCTTGTAACATGACTTCTAACATTCAGATTTTGGAAAATCATTCAAAATACACAAGTAAACTATTTTATACATAAAAAGCAAAAATAAAATTTTCATTTGAAATCGTGTCTAGATCCCTTTAAGGATGTGTGCACTGTTTGCTAATGACGGGTTGCAGTATTTAATACGGACATGAAGAACTATGTACGCCAGTTTTCTAACAAGTTCAATGATTTTAAATAAGAGATCGGCTGAGCACAGTAAAAATTCAAGTAATTTAAAAGTCGAATATTTTGGATATGGGGTAATCCATATCAATTCTTGTTTAATATTAAAGATGTATAACAATTTCATAAAGTTTTCAAAAAAGCAGGTGATAGCAAATGTTTTGTGTGAATTCTTTATCAACTTATCTTGAGATTGCATAGTTTAAAAGACACCTTTGCCAAAATTTACCATATGGATAATAATTTGTCCTTAAATAATGTCGTGATTGCTGATTAAAACCAATGGTTCAGCTAAGAAGAATAACTATTTAAAGGTAATTTAAATTCCTTTACGTAATAAAACCATTCAGGTTTTACACACTTTGCGTATATCTGTTCAAACCAATTTTATTTTTTTTTTTTTGGTGGGGGGGGGGGGGTTAAAGCTCGATCATATATCAGTTATCTTTGATGTGGATTTTAATGAGCAATCCCCCTCCCTTTAAACATCCGTATTTAAACCTAACTTTTGTATTTAAGATAACAGTCAACACTCTTAAACAAAATATTTAACAATATTATTGATCACTTAAAAACTATTCTCCACTGTATTATCAACTGGGTAGTTAGGTGTTTTCGTTTATCCGCGAACAGCACGACTTAAAATTGTCCGAGTTTTATAAAGGCACATTTAAATCTTTTATTTAAAAAAATCGACAATGTTTGAATTCTTATACACCAGTGTAATTTAAAACCGTATTGATGATTGCTGATAGAAATGCACAAAATAACAAATGCAATATGAAAAAGCAATAAGATAAAAGCATTAGGGGCATTAGTAACATATTATATAGATTAAAAGTTAAGCATTTATGCTTACTTTCTAGCAAAGCTCCGTCATAATGAACCTATTCATCCTATTTAATTACCCTTATCAATAAGACATGTACCACTGACCATATCTGTTTTCTTTATGTACCTAATAGCTTATATACATTAAACAGTAATAAATTTTATTAATTTGAAAACAAAAACAGAAGCAAGTCAATTTGAAATCCTTTTAAAACAGCATTACAGCCTAATTCAAAACTTACCGACGCATAAAATGCCCACAAAGATGATGATGTGAAAGATCATTATTATTATTGAATGTTGCGATTCTTTTACTTCAAACAACTTGTAAAATTTCCAGTACCAAAAGTCCCTGTGGCTATATATAGAATATAACTAGGAAGTTTGTTATGCTTCAATGGTAAGACTTCAGAATGCATATTTGAGAAGCATTCTGCTATGATAGACTAGATTAAACCTCTGCACGTACAGGTTGATTGAGTTACATGTAGACGAAGAAAAAAAATTTGCCAAAGGAGATTATTAAAGTATCGCCACAACTATACCCTTACTACAACGCTTTCTCTATTAAAAACATTCCTTTAGACAATATTTATAAGCAAATATTATGGAAGCGGGTTCGTTGAAGTTCTTCACCCCCACCCATATGGTAAGTTTTGTGCAAATGTTCGGTATTTTTCCCTTTTTTGACCGCTTTTCGTCACAGTTCAAATCACAGTAGTTAAAAAGTAAAATAAGATCCCTACGCGGCTGCAAAAAAACCCCCAAAACAACAACAACAACCAAGAAACAAAAGAAAAAAATCAAAAAAATCATGCGGTATGTCAAAATTGATTTCATGTTCTGAATGTTTATTTTACTATTTGTGTTTTAATGTTGTTCTATGTTAAGACGCTTGCTAAACCCACACAGGCCCCGCCCACGTATCCAAAGCTTACGCCTGCTGATGCGCTGTGTATTTGCGTTGAACCTGAGGTCCACGCAGAAAATATATAAGCGAGATTTAAACGAATGCTTTTGGGAAAATGCAGCTTGCGCACACAGGCACCTGACGTTATATATTTTTCTCATAATAAAATAAATACCCTATATCTAATAATACACAAGGTACCCATCCCCGCCATCTTGGATTTATTTCAAACAGTCACATCAGCTGGAAGTTTTGCTTGAAACTCATCGGTAAATTATTTTGCGATCCTCTCCGTCTCCCGATCAGTCATTCAACATCTAAGCTTACAACCAATTCAACCAAAACGGTGCATTACACCTGTCATTAATAAAAATCACCCCTCGATCTGCATCTACTGCCCTAGATATGCGACAAAAGGCTAAAGGGTGGACGGAAGTTGACATAAATTGCGTCATACATTGGGTAATCCCTTCCAAATATAGCACTGATACAAATATTCAAAAGGCGTCAATTGTGAATTCGATCAATATACAAGTAAAACTAAGAAAAAGGATACTATAAACAGTCAGTTATAACTTTTGTTACACAAAGTTTATATAAACATGTTTATAAATGCATATATTTTGAAATATTGAAACAGATACACAGTGCAGGGAAATCTCATTTACATAATAGGTGACAACTTCCGTCCACCCTTTAGACATTTATCGCATATCCAAGGCAGTAGATGCAGATCGAGGGGTGATTTTTATTAATGACAGGTGTAATGCACCGTTTTGGTTGAATTGGTTGTAAGCTTAGATGTTGAATGACCGATCGGGAGACGGAGAGGATCGCAAAATAATTTTACCGATGAGTTTCAAGCAAAACTTCCAGCTGATGTGACAGTTTGAAATAAATCCAAGATGGCGGGGATGGGTAACTTGTGTATTATTAGATATAGGGTATTTATTTAATTATGAGAAAAATATATAACGTCAGGTGCCTGTGCTTGCGCATAGGCTAGTCGTGTTCCTGCGCGATATGATGGGCAGCGAAGGGAACCAGGCTAGCACACGTTTATCTGAATCGGGATCGGGATTCCATGCCATATGCACATGTTCAAAGGGGCGCTATGATTGTAAAATTGTCGGTGAACTGTACAAAAACAAAGCATTCCTTTTAAAGAAATGATCGGTATGTGATATGAACTGACAGCATCATAAAATACGTTAATGTTCTTCTTTTTCTTTCAATATGGAGTAGACCCAATTAATTGAGTACTAATAACTCCGGCCCGGTTTAAACAGGAGGGTTTCTCTTTTAAAACCGATACAACTATTTACAAATTAGCTGTGTCGTCTTCCACAGCTGCAGCTGAGTCCAGGGGACACAGGAAAGTGAACACTTTAATGGTAGGTGTTCTGTGACTGGCTCTAGTAGACGATTCCAGTCCTTAGTACGTGTTTGAATTTTAGGTTTTAGAAAAATATGAGTATCGGAAGGTCAATACATTTAATTGTGGCATACAAACCTTTGAAAGTTTGTTACACAAAAGGTTTATGGTTATGGTTATGTCTAACTTTGCAAAAAAAAGACTTAGTGCACCCTCTCCCCTGGTTCTGACGCCAATTCAATTCAATTTCATTTCAGTTTATTCACTCAAACAATGATATGGTACATGAGGTCAATCAGTATATACAGTTCGAAAGTCAGAGGTACATTTTATAAGTGAATAGAAAGGTAGTAAATAAATAGTAATTAAGGAATAAGGAATCATTCTTTGAGTATTATGGGGTGATAATTTCGGTCTAGGCGTGATCAAATCCAATAAAGCCCGAAGGGCTTTATGATAGATTTGATCACGCCCGACCGAAATTATCATCTCATTATATTCAAAGAATAATTCCTTATTACTTATATTTACATAATTTTAAGCCATCGTACGATTAAATATTAATCATATACGTAAGCAAACCACGCTGGCGCCTCAATTTGGCGTCATTTGAAGTTATTGGTTATAAAGTACAAAATCAGTACGTAGTGTTATCACGGGTAAAGACACTGGAAAATGTAAATATAATAGAATAAATCGCGACGATTTGTTGTTTTAGGAAATAGCTCACCTATACTTTTAGTAGACGAGGCTTGTGTACTTCTCGATTAAAATTTTTACACATTCAAGCATGAATAAATAATTATGTGCCTTATATAATGCATGGTTGAATAATAATTTTTCTGTGTAATGGTTTACATTTCAAGAGAGATGCATCAAAATATAAAATCAATTTACAGAAACTGAATAGTTAACGAAGTAGTGCGAGGCGTAATGTTTGTGCAAATAGTGAATTCGCCAAATGCCTGATACTATACTTGTAATCTTCATTAATATAGTTCATAATAATGTTTAAATATAAGGTGCTATTCGTGATACAATGTACAAATTAGTGGATAAAAGCACTAAATCCATGTTTGCTACTATAATCTGCATCATAACTTCTTTAAAGGGACAGAAACTTGTTTTAATATATTGATATAAAGGAAGATCTTTTGTAAAACATTCTCTTATATTTACCGTAAAATGTATATCCGCTACATTTACAAAGATCTACCTTTAGCGGAAGCTCAGTTCTTGGCAATGACAAAGCTCAAAGAACGTGGGGGAATAAGCCGAGATATAAAACCACTTAAGTCCATTTTCTTAGAAACATCACTTTCGTTACAGTTATCAAACATATGTAGTCAATTGCATTCAGCATTGCCAAAGCCTTCAAAAGTGACATCAAATTTAATTGATATTAAAACATTAAAATATGTATATGCTAATTGAGCAACAAAATGCTAATAAAATCTGATTTTCAGACCATAGTTTTTTAAAGAGTGAGTCATACCATTTTTTTTTAGAGAACATACATGTTATACTGATAAAACATGCAAATGTCTATATTTTTCAATTTTCAAAAAAAAATGGGACCAAGACCCACTCTATGGTAAAAAGCAAGTTTTCTTCCTTCAATTTTCAAGATGATCATCAAATTGCCAAGACCGAATTATGTTTGCGCAATAAACTAAATTGAGTTTGTTATTTAAATGGATTCAAAAATGTGATTCCATGGTGTAGCAGTTAGCGAAGAGTTCTTTGAATATAAATAAGTATGTTTATGTAGATGTTAGATTCTAATGAATTGTGTTGAAAATATTTTTTTAATTTCTGTGTTTACTTTGTTTGAATTCGAAAAACTCATTTGACGCAAAGAAAGTAAAAATTGCGATATTATGAATTAAACACATGCACTTAACCATTTGATAGATTTTTAGTTAACTGCTAAATGATTTATCTTTAGTATTGTTTTTAAAAAATAAACATGTTACTTTCCTAAGGGGTACAGATTATGCACTTTAATTAAGACAAAAGATTGGAATTCTTTATTCTAATGTACACGCTAATACACATATTAAACTAAATGCGTGAGTGTCATTTGAAATCTACTAGTTTTAGAGTTGTAGCCACTTGTGGGCAAGTGCCTCGGCTTAACCCTCCGGGTTCTTTATTTCTGTGCAAATTCCGGATTTTAAAGATTTTTCTGATGATTAAATAATTAACGCTAAAATGAAAAAATATACCTCGATTGACATAACTAAGTTTAAGTTTATGTTCAAGTACAATGCTTATAATATCTAAAAGATTTGACAGTTTTTACCTAATTTACCTTAATAAAAGCACAAAAATTGAGTCCATTAATAATCATTATACTCTGATATTAGCCAGAATTCATACACAGAAGGACCCTAGCAAAAAAGGACTTGTATGTCAACGGTAAGAAACCATAGTCCTGTACCTTTGAGGTGCTTCTTGATGAATTTATTTATAATCAATAATACTGTGTAACATTAGAATGCTTCTTATACCCACCTATCCAATTCAATTTCAAATTGGATTGATACTGTACAACAATATACTCCAGAAACGGTGTGAATCAGATGTGGATATTTAAAAATTCACAAGAATTATTAAGAACTTTGAGATCACAAAATCTTAACCAAATCAATAACCACAAAACGTACGATTTCTCAAGGCTTTAAACAACCATTTTCCATGACAAATTAAAATCTAGGCTTTTTGATATCATCCACAGATGTTTCTTCAATAAAACTTTTCGTACCTAGTCATTGGAAATCTACCAAATTATTTTGTTAAAAACCATTTTTTTATTAATGACAGGTGTAATGCACCGTTTTGGTTGAATTGGTTGTAAGCTTAGATGTTGAATGACCGATCGGGAGACGGAGAGGATCGCAAAATAATTTTACCGATGAGTTTCAAGTAAAACTTCCAGCTGATGATAATGTTTGAAATAAATCCAAGATGGCGGGGATGGGTACCTTGTGTAGTATTAGATATAGGGTATTTATTTTTATTATGAGAAAAATATATAACGTCAGGTGCCTGTGTTGTTAGACCATCATTTATACACCGGAGTGACGACGATTTCTTCCTTTTTTAATTAACTTGACAATAGGCACACGGCGGGTGCGACCGGTTGGCAAGGGATGCTTACTCCTCCTGGCACCTGATCCTACCTCTATCTTTTTAGAGGTCTGTGTTGCTCTGCTTTGAATATATATTTCACTATTATGGATTTCTGAAATAGTTGACAATTTGTTGTTGTCATTTTTCACTGGGAAACACACCTATGTGTTTGGTCTACCTTTACAAACATGAAAATGCTTCTGCTCATCTTAGAGCAGGCGAAATCGCGTTAGCGGGTTATGTAATTTTTTTTCTGCGATGCGTGCTTCTTTCATAGCCCGAATGAAGCACCAAAGGTAGCATTTTATTATTTATATATACACCTGCCTTTCAATCATTTAATTGAATTATTCATAATAAGTGAGTAAAAGTTCGTAAATTATTATAATTTTCGATTAAAACGTTACACAGAAGGTAGAGTAAATATTCAATATCTGAACGTTGCCAACTGGTAACTACAGTCTTTTTGGAAGTCTCAGTTCAATCCATGGAGAATGTGCTCTCAATGTAGTTTTAGTTTCGAATGATCAAGAAATAATCCACGCAAATAAGCAGCAAATGTATATAAAAAACGTCAATGAACGATGTAAAAATTGTTAATTTTGCTACTTGAATTAAAATTGACATTTTAAAAGCAAAACAATGCATATAAAACAGTTTTGAAAAATTTGAAGAATGTGTATATACTAACACCGACAGCTGGGTTGGGCCTTGGATTACTAAAATTTTAGTCTAGTATGAATAACAATACATTTCGTAAGAAGAACAGGGAAACAAACATACTTGGTGGATATATTTAATAACCTTTACTTTCTTTAAATTGTTGTCAACTTTACTAAACTAAAATATTTACATTTCTCAGTGTCTTCGCCTGTGATAAAACTACGTATCGATTTTGTACTATACAATCTAATAACTTTAAATGACGTATAATAGGAGCGCCAGCGGGGTTTACTTATTTATATTCAAATATTAAATCGTACAATGGCTGAATATTATATAAATATAAGTAATAAGGAATTATTCTTTGAACATTAGGAGATGATAATTTCGGTCGTCATAAAGCCCTTCGGGCTTTATTGGATTTGATCACGCTCCGACCAAAATTAACACCTCATAATACTCAAAGAATGATTCCTTATTCCTTAATTAACATTGGATTTTAATAACATATTTTGTAAATAATACGAGATGTGGCATGTGCGACATTAGCAACATCAACCCATTATTTACTGTACCATGTACAATTTGATGTGTAACATTTTATGATATAAGGATAAAACTATAGCCTTTTGGCTGTTGGGAATATTGAAAATATTTCAAACTGACATATGACTTTGAAGTGTTTCCTCCTTTAAAAGCGAGCTATGAGTAAGGGATTTTAAAAAATGTGTTTTTTCGGCAGCATGTTATATTTTTTTTATATACGTATTATGTAGTGTTAAATTAATGATATAATTGTTAGACACTATAAACTGTATTTATAAATAACAATACATTATTTGTTTTTAAGCTTTTTAAGTTTTTATCCTTAAGACAGCTATGGCATTCTATATGTTCGCCTCGGAAATTCCGTGAATAATCCCGAAAACGCGAGATTAAATGTGCCATTTGTTCATTCTATAAGAATTTACTCTCAAAACGACATGCAGGTACACATCTCTTAAGGCTGTCAAAGGATAATTCTACGTAAAATGCCACCTTTCAAATTCAAAAATTACTACGAAAGGACCATTATAAGAAAACACGCGCTTACATTAAAGTTAACATAGTTCAAACGTTCTCCCCCTCTAAGTCTAATTCGTCACTGCATGTTACTATTGTATTCGATTTGTAGTATATGACATCGTAATATGTGGATCGCTCCTCACACACCACATTTTAAGCGTAGCACATGTTTGTATATGTTAGCACGGCCCAACTAGACAATAAACCACTCGTTAATCGTTTATAGAAAGAAACAGAAACTCTAGCAGTGACCAATGTTGTCAATTAATTCAGACGATCATTTCCAAAAAAAAAAAATAATAATAATAAAAAAATATTTGAAGTAAGGTGAAATGTATGGAAAACACAAAATTTCTATAATCAATGCATCCTCTCTCAAAATAAAAGATTGCCATTTTCAAAGAGTATACGGGTTTATCAAAGTTTTTTTTTTCTACTCGTCTATGTATACATGTGATTGTAAAATATACAAGATTTCAGTGCATATATACAAACAGCACATGTATATTTTGGCATTTTCACATTAATTAATAAAGTTTAGATTTGTGTCATAGTAAAAAGAATTTACTTGGTGGGTATGAATTTACAGTTAAGGTACGAAGCACACGTAAAAAGTGAAAGAAAAAATTATTTGAAATATTTTCTCAAATACACAAAATAATGGCTTTAAACTTTGTGAAAGTTGATTTTAATTCATTATCTTAAGAAAATAATATACATCAAACCCATCAATTACTCAAGGCAGAAAAAAATTGAGGTACAGCGTATTTTGATAATTTCGAAACTTATATATGAATGGTGTTTATTTGATTTTTATGCAATTTAGCCTTCTATCATTTGAAAATGTGTAACTTGTGTTCTGTTCATTGTAATGACCTGAAATTTGTATACAACCATCACCAGTGTTCAGATTTTATGCAAATCAAATTTAAGGTCATATCTAAAGGCCAAATTTAGTGAGGTTATTTGGGATTTTTATAAATTTTCGCCTCCGTCAAATACACTTAAACCTAAATTAATCTAAATACAAGTGTAATGTTTTCATTATTTTAATGTATCTTAATTACGCGGTCATGACAATCATACTACTAAGTTTTATTGAAATTTGAACCATACAATTTCCGTTAAGTGTTGCAAATATCCGTCTTTAAAGATGATTTACAAGTGCTATTTTTACATTATATTACATCAGAAAGTATGTTAAGTTACCAGTTACAATTTATTTCAGTGTCTGTAAATAGCAAAACGGTCTCCTGTATAAATAGCAATACAAACATTTGTAATATCTTAAAAATTAACTCATTCTCATAGCAGATTCTAACGATGACTACATGTATTTCATTTTACACTCTTCTAAAAGGAGACTCAAATGGCAAGTTTGAGGAGATGTGGGCAAAAATTTTCAGGTCGAATAGTTTTCAAATATTTACATATTTATAAATTTTATTCCAAATAACAAAATATCAAAATTTCAGAAAAATTGAACAATAGAAAAGTTTAGCTTATCTGTTTTGTACTACCTTAACATTTTGATATACGCATGGCTTACAATGTATCTTAAGAAAATTCAACGCTAGGAAAGTTTTGTGAAATAGCTATGACAAATCTTGGAACATCATTACTTATAGCTCTGGCATACATTAAGTTCTTTCATGAAACATCTGAGGAAATCTTTGTAAAAAGGGCTCCTGATGTGAACTTGGTTCACCTTTCATAATGTTACTTGTATGTACCATGCGTGTCATGTGACATATATATCGGTAAGTGTGTTGGACGTGACTTTAAGTGCTATCCACCTTTATTTATGCGAATACATTATTTTTAAGCTGTATTATCAACAGATTTCATTTTTGATTGCTAAGTATTCTCGCAACTGGTGACCACTTGATGGTTAAAAAATAAAGTCTCGTTATATGTAAATGAGTCTTGTCCGATTTATTTAATCCCGTCATATACATAAACATATCGTCAAAAGTATCAAAGTCCACACATTCTTTTCTTTTCTGTTTTTTGATAAGACAGAATGGCGAAGTAGAACGAAATTCATTGTTACAGGGGGAACAAAATCATCGATAATACAAAAATTAAGCTGTCACTAATCAGAACATTTAATTTTTTATTCACTCTTGTTTTAAAATTAACAAAATCATGGTAGATTTTCTATAATTAGTTGTATTAAAAGGGAACTTTAACATATCTTTATCGATATCATCCTTTCTGGTTAAACTAGTGATGATCTCTTAAAATTATTAGTATTTTTGGCATCTTGTATACTTAAAAGCCCAAGAAATAATGTTTTCCGACAAATTCATTTTTTTGCAGTTCTTACAAAACACAAGTTTCGATTTATTTTTTTAATTAATTTTTTTATCTATGTTACAGATTTGTCAATTTCATTAATTAGCTGACATGAAAGACCTTTTGCAAGGAAAGAAAACTGAATTTTAAGAAAAATAATAATAATTGCAGAAATGTAACTTTTTCTTGCATTTTCATGATTGCATTTACTCTTTAGACTTAGATTAGATGTGTAAAGCTAGAAATAAATTAAGGTTAACTTGTTTATTTTTATTTTTATTTTTTTTTTAACAAATTTTGAGCAAGTATACCACCATTTTGCTCATTCAAGTTCACCTCGGATTTTTTTTTTCAATTTTGTCAGTTGGTTTACAATTATGTGCTATGAAAAACAGTGGGATTTTTTCCAGAGACAATGTTGTATTAAAATCTTTTTACTTGTATACATTGCTTAGGCTGTAAGTCCGGCTAAAAAATGGTATTATTACATGTGTTTATAATATAGTGCGATATCATTTCTTAAAATAATATTTTGAAAAAGTTTAAAACTATAAACATTAGGCTTGCCTCAAAATTTAAATGTGCTTGATTTGTTATATTTCTGTACTATTTCTTAAAGCGTAAGTTCTGGTGGCGGTGAAGATGTTCCACATTCGGTTGAACAAGATCCTATAAGCCGGCTATTGGTCTACGAGCAATCGCCCGAATCTTGAAAAGGTTTAATCATCCGAAGCAAGGATTGTAACTGGCCCCGCCGTCACCAACTTCCTCAAGTCAATATTCAGTCGCAAGGCTGAGATTTGAATTCAAATCTATGATCTTTTTTTTTAAGATTTGAGTTAAGAACCGAGTTGAGTAATTGAATATGTTGGTGATGGCGGGGCCTGGTCTCCCAATTTTAGCCCCTATGGAACAACAGGCTAGAAACCTTAAAGAAAGTGACCTAACAAAGCAAGAATTAATACTATGTTTAGAATCCACATAGGTGTCGTACCCGAATATCTACGACAAATTATTACGAATAGACGCAAAAACATTTCAGAATACAATACCGGTAACAAAAGTCAATATGATATTACTAGATGCAAATTGGAAGAATTTAATAGATCGTTTGTACCAGTACCAGCTTTGTAAAACTGATACCGCATTGTGCGTTTTCCGTGGGTCACAACACTGATTTAATTTTGCTTAGTTAGTTAGCTCTAAATTTTACTCGTTTGTTCAATGGAGCTTGATATTTACATGGTTAACTTAGCGTCTAATCTTGCTCAATATATGCGAATAACTTAAATACAGCCAAATATGATACAGTAAAACTTTGTGAAAATCAACTAGCTTTAAGATACTAGTATCATAAACAATATTAACTTATATTTGTAAGAATAGATTTTTTAAACATATTTTTTTTTATTAATACGGGTTATGTCATGTACGACATTCAGACGTTACATTAGGTTACATTAACAACAACAGTGCCAGTGTACCATGATCCCAATATTTAACGGAACGTGAATAATTGGATGTTAACAGATTTATGTTTATTATTGTAAGATTTATCCTTTTGATATCGGGCATGCTTGATGAGAGTATATCGACTTCGGATTTCTCTCTCTCTCTCTCTCTCTCTCTCTCTCTCTCTCTCTCTCTCTCTCTCTCTCTCTCTAAGCCTATTTGAGTTATATTATGATATACAAATGATTTGAACGCCAACTGAAACAGCTTAATAACATTTTACAATAAAAAATTACAACTGCCTGTGTATTGCTATCAAAAATGTAAGTACATGTACAAGCATTTATTGTACAAAAGTACGTGTACATAAACAGTTCTGATTAAATTTGGCTCAAGGCAGTAAAACTAAGGAAAATCTACCAGTCTCTTTTTCGCTGTTCAAGTTCCTGTAGCCAAGGGTGACTCATTGAATTTTAAGAAGAATATAAATTTTCTATATTTTTTACTTAAAAATAATATTGTAGCATAACAAGAATCTGTTTGAACAGAATCAATTTACTTTTTGTGATCAAATTACTTTCAGAGTTATTCCTCTTTGTACGCCAAGCGTCTTTTTATTGTAACTCAATTCATAACAATCATATTTCAAATTCAGTTTGTTATTTCGCCTAAAATTACATATTTTTGAAGTCTGTTTTATTTCTTACCCTCATCTCGAATAGTTTATTGTTGGATAATATTTTTCTTTCTCTCTAAAAATATACTTATATATCCTATTTCAATTGCAGATGGTTAGGGTGAGACGGTTATAGAATATTGTTTTTCAACACTGTCTGTTCGAATTTCTTCTTGGACAAGGTGACATATCAATATATATTTATCCGAGTTCTCAGAGATAACGCCACCTTGTCCGTGTGTTAAGCAGTAGGCTGGCCGTAATGCACTGACAGAGCACCATCGTAGGACCTTTGATAATGTTGGTTGTTTTTGTTACATGTAGTTTTTCTTACTATTATAGCCTTTCTGAGTTTGTTTTCAAGATTGCCGACTTTGGTTGTCATTGGGCATGCTTTTGCACCTTGTAAAATACCGTACATTTACACCTTCAAACATTGCTTAAATGCCATTTATGAAATCGAACACAATAAACAAAGTACCGACGTGTGCGAGTCGTCACTTTGTATTAATGACGGTATGATATACTTAAGCTTTGTAGGGGTAAGTCATAAGAATTGACATTAAATAAAAAATTAAAGTACGCCTTTGATTTTCCGTGAACAATCGTGAGAGTGTCTTTTGGACATTCTCTAAGAATTACTTCGCAATACGACAGATATATATGTACACATCTCTTTAGGCTGTCTAAATTTTAATTTTAACGCCATATTTAAAGTTTATAACCTACCAGGAAAGGAGATAAAATTTGCATAAACACAATTTTCAAGCAAATATATTTTATTCATTTTTATGGTCTCCAATGTTGATACAAATTGAAAAGTCTGCACATTCAATCAACCATTGACTTTTCTAACAGGTACAGTCCCCTGCTTCCCTCTAATCAATTCACACGCAAAACATCGTCATGGGAACACGTTGTTTAGATAAAGGCTCCTCTAAAATGTCATTTTTCTGTTCCGATGTTGATGCTTTTCTTTCTATTCAAGTTTCTTTATATAAGTGTATAATTTATACCTAAAAAAGCGACATTGCAAATAAAAAACATTATTATGCATGCAATTTAAAAATGTGACTAAAATATGAAAAGTTCTTTATCACGTGGTATCAATTCACAAGGGTTTACATCTAGTAAATTAAAACAAATAGTTTTACGTCGCATATTTCATCAAAACTTCCCAGAGGCACTCGGGGCATAGACAACCCCCTTCCTCTTCAATAAAGATTTTCAGTCGAAAAACGCGATTTTTAAAAAATAGGTCGTAGAGACGAATGGGCTACATTGTCGATGAAATATTATGTACATGAATATTGGGATAGTTAAAGAAGAAAATGTGTGTTTCAGCTCAGGTTTTTAAAAAAAAAAAAAAAAACTGAAGAGGGGGGTGTCCATGTCCCGAGTGCCTGTGAACCTTCCTAAAATATTGGGATGGGGTTTTATTTATGGATTAGATTTTTAAATTTCTCTATAAATTCACTTTTTGTTTTGGCGTACAGATATGTACGTTGATAAAAGTCAGCTAAGAACAATCCTCTTCAGCCTGGCTCTGAGTATGAAGATCTAGATGCTAGAGGCACGAATGTCTGTAGTCCAACGAGGGACAACCGATGATCTACAAAAACAAAAAGAGTTATTGAACTTGACATTTCCCAAATAACTGTCCATAATTTTTAAAATTTAATAAAATTTAAAATTTAATGATTTTGATAAACTATTCGAAACTTGGAATAAGTTAATACAAAATTAAATATTTTTTCATGAGTCATACAATCAATCACGTGATAAATAGGTCACCAGTCCAGGAAGAGTAAATACCGGGAGTCGCCATGATAGACGTTTAAGGTTTGTACAGTTTGAGAAAATATTGATACTATCTGTATTTTCCATCGTTATCAACAATGCATTTTCAAATTCTATAATCATAAAATTCATTAAAGGTAAGATGGTTGTACACCTAAATGTGGATCATAAGATTTTTCAGATATAAGTTACATGTAACGTTATGTGCATGGAGACGATTTTAAAATAAACTGAATACATGTATTTCAACAGCTGATTAAGGAGACGTTTTCATATATATACACAAAATGTATGTTCGAGATTCAAAATCTGTCACATGATAACGTATGTATATTAAAATATGATCGTCATTATTTTTTCAGAATCCACGCAGGTTCATTGCCTGACCATGGACGAGCGTTGGGCCCAGGATGTGTTACGGTGTCGTCTCTGTGAGACCCCGGGCCCCCCTATGTACTGTGACATTTGTCACATACATCTGTGTAAAGTCTGTGTGGGGGAACATCTCTCAGATCAATCCAATGAACACAAAGTGGTGACATTTGAAAAGCGGGGATCTACTCCAAATTACCGAAAGTGTCCTAAACATTCCACAAAACAATGTGAACTTCACTGTGAACAATGTGACATTCCTATTTGTGCACTCTGTATTTCTGGAGAACATTTAGGACACAAACCAGTTGACATTGTTAAACATATTGAAAGCAAAAAAGAACTTTTACAGAGAGAAATGCAAGAGTTAGAGAAATCCATTTATCCTAAATATCAACAGATTGCCTCCAACATTCCAGTTCAGAAAGCTGCTCTGAATAAAAACAGCCAGAAATTGACATCAGCAATAGACAAACATGGAGAAGCCTTGCACAGAGAAATAGACGCCATGATCCAGAAACTAAAATCTGATCTCAATGAAATGGACACCAAACACCTGGCTGTCCTCAACAAACAGGAAGATGAAATCACACGCACCATTTCTGAAATCACACAGAGCATTGCAGATCTGAAGAAGTTACTGGACTCCAATGATGTCAGCCGTGTCTCTGCCTACAAATCCAGGAATGCTGAATTCAGAAGATTGTCTCCTAAACTCACAGTGTCCTTACCAAGTTTTACCCCTCAGAAGATCAACAAGGAACAGCTTTATCAACAGTTTGGTTCTCTGTCAGCGTCATCTATTAAAACAGAAAAACAAGTCTACACCATGGAATCTCCCGGTGCTGAGTCCTCTCCCCCGGACAGACCGCTCATTGATGTACCACGGATCATCACACAGATAAACACCGAGTATGGAGGCTATAATAGATTACGTAGTGTGTCCTGTCTGAGGGATGAAGAACTATGGACGCGTGGTCAGGACAACAAGATGAGACTCTACAACCTGAAGGGAAAACTAGTGAAGTCAGTCCAAACCAAGTCAGGGAACATGCCATGTGACATAGCAGTGACAAGGAGTGGGGATCTAGTTTATACTGATTACAATGATAGAACTGTGAACATAGTGAAGAATACACGGATACAGACAGTGATCAGACTACAGGGGTGGAGACCTCGCGGTGTCTGTAGTACCTCCTCTGGTGACCTCCTGGTTGTCATGGACAGTGATGATGATAAACAAACAAAAGTTGTGTGTTACTCTGGCTCCACAGAGAAACAAAGTATTCAGTACGATGACAAAGGACAACCTCTCTATTCATCTGGTGGATACATCAGTGAGAACAGGAACCTAGATATCTGTGTGTCAGACTATAGAGCCCGTGCAGTAGTGGTGGTCAATCAGGCCGGGAAACTCCGGTTTACCTACACTGGTCCTCCCTCTACTACCAAGGGATCATTTAATCCACTCGGCATCACAACAGACAGCCAGGGTCGGATCCTGACAGCAGACATTAACAACCACCGTATCCACATCCTGGATCAGGACGGACAGTTCCTCCGCTACATTGACAACTGTCATTTACAGGATCCATTGGGTTTATGTGTGGACACCAGAGAGAACCTGTTTGTGGGTGAGTGCATCACAGGTAAAGTGAAGAAAATCCAGTATTATATGTAAACAAATCTACATATATAAACAAACTGTGTGTATACCTACATATATAAACAAACTGTGTGTGTTACATTGATATGAACTGTTTATATATGTGTGTATCTATTGTAAACAAACTGAATGTATATAAAAATATGTAAACAAACTGTGTTACTTATTTTATACGTGCGTGTAAAAACAACTGTGTTGATAGGATAGATTTAATATGAACAAACTACATGTGTGTGTGAATACAACATTTAAACAAACTATGCATAAATACTATATAAAAACATTTCTGTTAATATGTGCACAAATAACATTTATATATTTTTATGTACATATATTGTGTATGTATGTTATGTCAAGATTTTTATGCAGCACATTTGGACAATTTTTAATAAAAATACACATACATGTACCTGTGAAAAAAGTGCAATTGAAATCAGTGAAAGGGAAACTATCCAAGATATTTTCATTGACACATTATCATTTTTCACTCGGAAAATTCACAGAAATGAAAAAAAGATTTCTTACAGATCTTTAAAATGGGAAATGTTTATATACGTCTTTTCTCCATTCAGAAGTTACTTGGAATACCTTGCACAATTTTTAACGTTATCATCCGGGTACTTTTATCCCTTTTGCAATGCAAACTCCCTGTAGACTTTTTATTTTTAGCAGCGTATTGAAACGTGACAAGCTAGAGGGGACGTTTCAAAAGGAAAATCTTTGGATTTTTTCATACTAGTGAATGAATATCGTTTGAACCCAGAGGTATTTATAAATATAGAATACTTTAAGAAAATGTGCCGCATAAATATCTTGGGACAGATTACAGGAAAGAAATAACAAGAGGCCTACAGGCCTTAAGGCTCACCTGAAGAGGCTGAGCACCATAGCCCATACACAGACCTGACGAGGAATTTCATAGATGCATTTAATATATATGTACATGTAGCTTCATTCTGGAATAAAAAATATAAATAAAGTAAGTGTAAACCCCCTACCCCCTCCACTACCTGAAATCTTACAACAAGGACTATGAAATTTTGAATATTGGTAAAAAAAGTTAAGATAAGAGTTCATGACCGGATGTCAAAAGGTTGCAAGAATCTAATGATAGGAAATTTCCCATAATTTGTTCACTGTCAAGATAGCTTTTACATATATATGCTTTCATTAACTTATAAATTAAAGATGGCTAGAATGCATGTTTTACCTAAACACCCCCATCCCCAGGGCATTTAAAGGGCAAAAAAATTGGTAGACTGCCTTATTTTTCACTTAATTTCCATTCATTCTTATGTCAGCATATATATAAAGAACGGAATTCAGCCCTTGCTCAGCATATTTAAAGACCCCCCCCCCCCCTTCCCATAACTTGAACTCTTGCCACATGGGGCAAATGCTTTCATAATATGTTAACTTTGGTAGACAGTGACATTCATTCTCTTTGTAAATATGTATTAATCTCTGTCATTAAATTCAACAGCAGATCAAAAATAATAAGATTTTGAAATATAATATACTACACTCCCCCCCCCCCCCCCCCCCCCAATGAGGCAGAACCCCTGCCTTAGGTGTCATGAAATTTAAATTTATGAAAACAGCTTTAGGTGAATCTAAATAGAAGTAAAGATTTTTAATTATTTTATAAACATTAACACTATATGATAATTTTGGCCACAGATGCCCTGTAGTATTAAAAACCCCTACCCTGGGGATCATCAAATTTATAAGAAGGTACAGTTTATTCCAATATTTGCCCTAAAATTCAAAAGTTGTTAAATCTCATGAAAATGCACATATACCATCTTGAATATGAGTGTATATAAAGTACCCAGTTATATACTTTTATCTTGTTTCAAAAATAATTATTCAAAAATAATTATTTCGACATTTTGGCATATTTCTAGAATTTAGTCAAAAATGATGAAAAATGGTGCGGTTTTTTTGGTAGTTTTTTGATGAGGAAAATGTGTCCGCAGCCGTCGCCCACAACGAAATTAATATATTTATATGATATCACATGATAAAGTTATAATGTGAGTTTCATCGTGGGCGACAGCTGCGGACATAGTTTTCTATTAAAAAAACCACTTAAAAATTGGTATCTTCTGCTCAGTTTTATGAAAATTACAGGAAAATGCACTGTTTATGACGTCACAATTACCATTGTGGTCTAATCAGGTAACTATTTATAGATTCTTAGTTTATGGGTACTTTTGTGTAAATTAATGTTGCATTTCCCTTTTTTGTGATATTTTTAAAAATCACTCTAAAAAGGGCAAAATATGACTGAAACTGTACCTAGTTCTTTGGTAGAAGGCTTTTTAGTCTTTCTAAATGTGCAGTCAGTTTCTATTCAGTATCAGCAGAAGTAAATACGATTTTTAAACATTATATATACATTAACAATATATGAAAATTTTGGCCCCACCTAGATTCGAAATACCTAACAAGGGGGAGTTGAAACAATTTTGGTAGAGGGCTTCATAGTCTACGTAACTATGAATTCAGATTTTCTTTCAAACGTGCAGAAGTTAATAAGATTTTTAATAAATGGTTAAATTTTGACATTTTGGCCCTGTCCCAAGTGCCCCTGTGAAGCAGAGTCATGAAATTTACATTTTTTGTAAAAATGGGTGTTTCCCTTGCCCCCAGGATGCATCATACCTTTGATAAAAAAATTGGACATGTACCAGGTAGTTAAAAATATTGGATTGTTAACACACGACAACGAAGAAAACCAATTGCAATAGGTCACTTAAGTGACTCAGGTGACCTAAAAATGTTAAATAGTTCTATGGGATATAAAATTGTTGGTCACATGATTAAATCCTGTGAAGCTTGAAGGAATTCATAGAAGATTACATCATGTTCCAACCAACTTTATCCAAGAGAACATTTTAACATTAAAATATATTATAATATCTTAAGAATGAGAGATCATTAAAAATCATGACCCTTACTGTCTGTCATACATACCTGGTTACATGTTCCATGTGACAAGCCATCAGCTGACCTCTTGACCCTTCAAAAAGTTCTACTGAATTTATCACTACAGTCACTCTTCAATAATTAAATGTTAATGTATTTTATGTTAACATACTGTCTTTCCTAATGTAAACAAACTGACTGCATTTAAATTGTAAACAAACAAAACTTATCTACAAAATGTACATGTTCTCTAATTAATTATTGTATTTCCTGTTAGATAATTAATAAAAAGAGATTAAACCTTACATTGAATATCATTTTCTGTCAAATTAAAAACAAAATAATTAATAGTAGGACAATTGTTACAGAGTTTTACATGTAACATTTTAATAAAATTAATATAATTATCTTACCTTGTAGATTTTCAAAATTCCATCAGTTTCACAGGATGTTTTTAATTCTATCTGTCCCGAAGTGTCTGAAAATAGTGCAAGATATAAAAAAGGGAGAGTAATTACAGAAAGAGGCCCATGGGCCTAATCGCTAACCTGAGCAACACTGTTAAACTTAAGTACTTTCATAAAATATAACCTCCAATTTATTCACAAGAATTTCTACACCATTTCATATAATAACGGAACCTTTTATGAAAGTTCTTTGTCAAATTTGGTTGAAATGAGTCTAAATAAAATCAGATTGTATATTTTAAAATTGTTTCTCTGTGATAGCTATATAGAAGGTGTACAAAATCTCATAAGGAATCACCTCAAAGAGACCTTTGATTGGTCAAGGAAATCTCCAATGCCAAAATCCTGGAAGTGCAGACATGATTCTTTTAAATAGCCAATCCTTAACACCCTTTGGGTCTCATGTACTAAACAAGATCATGTACTAAACAAGATCATGTACTAAACAAGATCATGGCAAAGAGAATTTGTTATTGGCTTTATGCTCTTAAGATTAGAATGACTGATAGAACACATTTGATTTAAGAAATAAGCAGCAATGTTAAAAAATGTTTAGAGATGAACTTTGTTGGTCATGTGATCTAATTCTGTGAAGCCTGAAGCTTGATCAAGTGACCAACCAAGTTTATATCCCGGTGAACTTTTTAACATATTTGTTAATTAATACTTACATTTACGTTTGAGAAAGAGCTGAAAGGCAAATCCTCAAATCAGAATTATTCAAATAACTTTGTTTTTATGGTAACAATAATGCAACCTTCAAACGATAAGCATGCATGTGCAGTAATCATTGTGACGTCATTAATAAGTTCACACAAATTGAACCTTTTAGCTATTCTATAGGTTCATATTCAAAATGTATTACCGTTAATTTATATACAGAACTGAACGTTTTTGCTATTTCATAGGTTCATGTGAGGAAACATATTTGCAAACGTTAATATTCACAATTTAATCAAAATTAACTTAAAATTGCGGTTAATAGACCATTGAATATTAGACTTCATGAAAGATAAAACTGTTGAATTATCTTTACACTTGAATATAGAAGCTTAAATCTCATTGCCAATGGCCATTTTTTTAAGGATGGATATAGCTACAGGTCTGTAGCTCCCGGTCTGAAAAAATACCAGATGGATGACCTAGCTAGGAGCAACAGTGCCACCCATTGAAAAAATTGTGTATTTATTGCGCACAAAAACGTGTGCTAGTTTTGGACTGATTAACCTTATTATAATATACACAAATTCTGTGAAAACAGTACTACCATTAAATTTTTCATGCAAATTACTACTGATATTGTCCCTTTACTTGCCTCTGATAGTCTCTTAAATATGGAGAATCTCGATCTCAATGTAAATTTAATATACTTGATTTTCCGAGGTCAGTAGCATAATCCGGAGAAAGTCTGAGTCAAGTAAAGAGACAATATTAGTTGTATATTGCATGAAGAATTTAATGGTACTAATTGTTTTCACAAAATTTGCATATAAATAAGGTTAATCTTGGTTCAAGGTCACTGCACATCCTTTACCCAAAGGCTCTCTGTAGGTGAAGTATAAGCCAGATTGAACCAAGGGGATATAGTACATAATCTGGACAAGGATTTTTCAGATAATTCTGCTATAACCTTAAACTTAGACCTAGAGACTTGGTTCAAGGTGACTGCACATGCACCCTTTAGCCTTTACCCAAAAGCGCACTGTACGTGAAGTATGAGCCAGATTGGGCCAAGGGGAGAGAAGATATCCCCCAGACAGGTGGTCTCGGACGGACAGACGGACAGACAGGCAGATCACTATAGGGCACCCGGCACCCGCAAAGCGAGACACAATTATAAGTTAATTGTTTAAACACGTACCATATCGCTTTTCCCTGTTCAGTTTTGTAATTAACCCCAGTGACAGGGGTGTTGGCTTGTGTTGTTATAGGAGACATGTAATCCATTGTCAATTCAGTTGAGTTATTTCGTCACAGAGGAGTTAAATTTGGGAGTGTATATATAGGGGGATTTTATCTGGGGACAGTGGGAGTAGTGAAGTTAGATCTGTGTTGTTGTAGTTGCCAGACAGGGAGTCTAGCAAGTTTTGATTCAATTGTGATGTTTGTAAATATTGTTTGTAAATATGATGTTGGGAATTATCACCATAACTGTGAACTTATCACCGAGTTCCAATTCATAAATAGGAATAATGACTTGAATTAGCCAGTTTTACGCTTGGAAAACATTAAATTCGCTACACAATGGCTTTTACTTTGATCATTTCTATCAATTCTATGACTTGATGGGAGTAGGTGTTCAGATGACCGTTATACCAGACTGTATTTGGCTTATGGGGAATGAGAATGTCAGTGTTTTCAGTTTTGAAAACATTTGGAAATTTTCTGTTCCTTGGGTGGGAGTGGAGGTAACCCAAGCACCACCTCATATCTAGCATGCCTTATGTACCCAAAATATCTCCTGCATACTGTTCTCAATTAATAAGCTATAATAAGAAAATTAACAATAGAATTTATAATTTTTCTAACAAGATTCAAATTAGATCCTTAACCTCTTTGATCCCCTGATATATTTTAAGCAAACCCAGAATTTAAAAAGTTTACAACTATACTAGTACTGTAGAAAATTAATGTGGGATGACCTATGGAATAGAGTTTTCATAATTACATTGATTCGCTTTAAGAAGCAGCCCATGCAAGTTCTTAGGTGAGAAATTATAACAAGAGGCCCATGGGCCACATCGCTCACCTGAGCAACAACAGACATAATAAAATCAGCTTATTGGAGTCAAATACAAAATATCTGAACAATGTCGTATAATAGATCCTGTATAAAAAAAAAAATTCCTCTGCATATTCTTATGTTTATCATTGAGCCCCTTTGTAAAAGGGTGATTTTACAGTCATATCACATATTGAGCATTGCAGATCTCGAGAAGATGATCAGACTTAAAAAACTGTTTATATATGGATTATAAACCTACATCAAACTTTGAACCCCTTGTGAGGTCTAAGAATTGTCCAGGGGCCAGAGTCTAAACAATTTTAAAGAATCAACAATATGTCAAAATGCTTGCATATAAGTAAAACCATATATAAAAATATTTGAGTTTTTGTGAACAATTTAAATGTTTTCCTTTGTAAATTTGGACCCTCCCCACCCCCCCCCCCCGCCATGTGGCCCACCCCCCCTCCTGAAAAATCATTATCCCTGGGGGGAGGGTGGGGCCACAATTGGAAGGGGGGGGGGTGCCAAATTTTTACATAGGAATATGTAGGGAAAAATCTTCTAAAACACAAATTGTCTAGAAGAGCTCTAACTTTAGTCAGTTCAGTCTTCAAATAGTCTAGATTAAAATTTGTCAAAATCATATTCGAACAATTTGAATCTTCCCTACCTGAGGATGCTTCCACACAAGTTGCAGCTTTTCTGCCCAATCGGTTTCTGAGAAGAAGATTTTTAATGATTTTTCTCTATATATTCAAATGAGAAAATTCGACCCCCCTCCCCCACTGTGGCCCCACCCTACCCCTCGGGATCATGATTTTATCCAACTTGAATCTACTCTAACCGAGAATGCTTTCACACAAGTTAAAGCTTTTCTGGCCGATCGGTTTCTGAGAAGAAGATTTTTAAAGATTTTTCTCTATATATTCCTATGTAAAATTTTGACCCCCCCCCATTGTGGCCCCACCCTACCCTTGGGGATCATCATTTGAACAAAACTTGAACATACACTACCTGAGGATGCTTCCACACAAGTTACAGCTTTTCTGGCTGATCAGTTTCAGAGAAGAAGATTTTTAAAGATTTACTCAATATTTTCCTATGTAAAAATTCGACCCCCCATTGTGGCCCCACCCTACCCCTGGGGATCATCATTTGAACAAACTTCAATCTACACTACCTGAGGATGCTTCCACACAAATTACAGCTTTTCCGGCTAATCAGTTTCAGAGAAGAAGATTTTAAAAGATTTACTCTATATATTCCTATGTAAAAATTCGACCCCCCATTGTGGCCCCACCCTACCCCCAAGGGTCATGATTTGAACAAACTTGAATCTACACTACCTGAGGATGCTTCCACAAAAGTTTCAGCTTTTCTGGCCAAATGGTTTTTGAGAAGAAGATTTTTGAAAAATACCAACAAATTTTCAATGATTTTTAATTATCTCCCCTTGAAAGAATGCGTGGCCCTTCATTTTAACAAACTTGAATCCCCTTAACCTAAGGATGCTTTGTGCCAAGTTTGATTCAAATCGGCCCAGTGGTTCTTGAGAAGAAGATGAAAATGTGAAAAGTTTACAACAACAACGACGACAACGATGACAACAACGACAGACAACGGACAAATTGTGATCAGAAAAGCTCACTTGAGCCTTTGGCTCAGGTGATCGAAAAAGTGAGAAAAATCATAAGTTTATGGTGGCATATTTCTGCCCCCTACATCAAAGATAAATTATGTCAACATGCAAGAAAATTATGTCAACATGCAAGATAATTATGTCTGCATGCAAGATAATTATGTCTACATGCAAGTTACAAATCTTTTAAGAGAAACTGATTTGTATATGGGTAAAATCACTTACTTAGCCCATATCTGACATCATAGATGCAAGATGCAACATAAATATATGACAACATACGACTTATTTATGCTGACATGCAACTTATTAATGTGAACATGCAAGTTAACGATATCCGATCCTCAGCAATGTTTGATAACTCTAAATTATCTGGATTTCTTTTATCCGTACCATAAATTTGACTTTTATACAGACAATTTTAATTAGTATTCTAGTGTAAGTATTACCACCAGTCACACAACTACATGATTGGAGTAGTGGATCCATGGAGAACTACTAATGTATTACGTGTTGGTAAAGAGTTCGAGCCACCGGTGCACCAGCACTTTTTTTTCAAACTCGTTTATTCTATTATATCCATCGTAGGTAAATTTGCAATAACTTTGTAAAATGCATGGATACCATCTAAAAATTTCATTTTATTTCATTCATTGAAACAATAACACTTTTATGATGAAAAAAATACTTTGAGGCTGAGGATCGGAGAACCTTAAATATGTTAACATGCGAGATATTTATGTCAACATGCAAGATAATTATGTCTACATTCGAGACAATTATGTTGACATGCAACTTATTTATGTCAACATGCAAGTTAATTTTGTTAACATGCATGACATTTATATCAACATGCGAGATAATTATGTTTACATGCAAGTTATTTATAACAACATGCAAAATAACTTGCATGTTGACATAAATATATTGCATGTTAACATAATTAACTCGCATGGTCACATAAATAAGGCGCATGTCGACATAATTAACTTGCATGTTCACATAACTCGCATATCGACATAATTAACTCGCATGTTGACATAAATATCTTGCATGTTCACATAGTTAACTTGCATGTTCACATAAATAAGTCGCATGTCAACATAAATAAGTCGTCAAATAATCGTTAAATAAATGTTGTCATAATTATGTTGCATCTTGCATCTATGATGTCAGAGTCCGGCATTATTAAGTCATTTTATCCATATAAAAATCAGGTTCTCTGAAACAGATTTGTAACTTGCATGTCAACATAATAACCTTGCATGTAGACATAATTATCTTGCATGTTGACATAATTTATCTTGCATGTAGGGGGCAGAAATATGCCACCATACAAGTTTCAAAAATACATATCTCTTGTAGACTATATAATCACTTTGTATACACAGTTTATGTGAGACGTTTCAGTCTGGGTGAAAATTACCATAAAAATCCCCGCCAAGTCATTTAGGCCTAGTTGTTTGACTGTGATTACAAACGTAACCTCTACCATGAAATGTTTCTGCAATTCACGAGAGCCTGGACTCAAAAGTTACTTCACAATTTTTCAACAGGACGACATTTCAGCATTTGCAGAGCTTCGCTCGAGCTCAGTTCAGACGACAGTCTTGCTTTTCTTTTGTAGAACGAACCCGACCATAATAATAACATTTTGGGAGGTTTGATAAACTGATAAAAGGGGGGGGGGGGGGGGGGTTGCAGTGGTTCCAAGGCTGTGATCAGTGGTGGGTAAGGGTTTATAGCTTATTTCACACTAAAAGTATATAGTAATTAAATACGGTTTCGACGTCTACATTGAGATAGGGATTATGTATCGGCTACAGGGGCGGATCCAGGATTTGAAGTTAGATCGAGAGGGCGCCAGTTTTAGGCAGGGGGTCTGGGGCCGCCTTGAGGCCCCCAGTGGGTCCAGGGCAGGGCCCAGAAGCTCTTTGATTCTAGAGATTTTGTAGGGTAAAAATGAAATCTTCAAATTTTGACTTTTCTAAAATTTTTCTCGTGATTATACTTAAAAGTAATGAAATTATTTATAATTTTTAGAGGTTTGTAGATTTAAGACTGCAGTAATCCCATCAAAACCATCTGCCTTGCAGAAATATAAGAAACATTTCCTTTTATTTTTTTTTTCTTACGAATGGCAGTAAAATACATGTAATCAGTTTAGAAACTAGACACGATCTCGTTGCGAGCAACGAGTGGGTCTTCCGTTTGATTATGAATTAATGATAGGGTTGAATTAAAATGTTGACATTTGGTACGAGTTACTATATTAACTCCCTTTTAAACTAATTTTTAGACCTACACTGCAAAATTAAGATTTCCGGAAAAGGCCATTTCTAAACTTCAATATATCTCTGAAATGCGTTGTCCGATTTTAAAACGGTTTTTAGTTTTGTATTCAGTACAAAAATGTCTACAAAACGCATATGCTTTAAAATTCCAAAAATCGAAATTTTGGAATCACTTCCGGTGACGACCGGAAGTGACGGACGACCTGCTCATATTAAAATTTGATAAATTTAAAACATATTCTGATGGAAAAAAATTGTAAATTATTTAATTTGAAAAATTTTTAAAACACAATTTTCCAAAAATGCTGTTTGAGCGGACCGGAAGTGACGGATTATCGTGGTTTTACCTGATCGGCCCTAGAAATTCAAAAATCTATCATTCCTGAAACTTTCAATTTTCTATCTTTAATCGTTTTTAAGAAAAAGGGAGGACAAGATCACTTTTTACAAAAAGAAAAACGAATATAACGGCCGACCGGAAGTGACGTGATCAACAAAAATGTACATGATAAAAGGCCTTGATACTTTGTATTATTCGTGAAAATTTCATAAAAATCCATTGTTGCATATTTGAGATATTTGAGTTTTAAGAAAAATGTTAAGAAAAAAAAGAATAATAATAATAATAGTGAAAAATAGAGAAAAAGAAACCTAACAAAAACA
>WFKH01007768.1:2086370-2096580 GCA_016163765.1 Magallana hongkongensis | reverse complement strand
TGGGATTACAGCGAACGCGGGATTACAGCGACCTCTACCCCAGGATTAGAGTGACCTCTACTCCGAGATTACAGCGACCTCTACCCTGGGATTGCAGCGACCTCTACCCTGGGATTACAGCAATCTCTACCCTAGGATTACAGCGACATCTACATGTACCCTTGGATTACAGCGACCCGAGGTTACAACGACCTCAACTCCGGGATTACAGCGACCTCTACCCTGGGACTACAGCGACATCTACATCGGGATTACAGTTACCTTTACCCTGGGATTACAGCGACCCGAGGTTACAACGACTTCAACCCGGGATTTTAGCGACCTCTACCCCGTGATTACAGCGACCTCTACCCTGGGACTACAGCGACCTCTACCCTAGGTCTACAACGATCTCTACCCCGGGGTTACAGCGACCCAAGGTTACAACGACCTCAACCCCGGGATTACAGCGACCTATATCCTGGGATAACAGCGACCTCTATCCCGTGATTACAGTGACTTTTACCCCAGGATTACAGCGACCTCTACATCGGGATTACACCGACCTCCACCAGAGATTACAGCGACCTCTACCCTGGGATTACAGCGGCCTTTACCCAGAGAAAACAGCAACCTCTACCTTGGGATTACAGCGACCTCAACCCTTGGCGACCTCTTATCCCTGCCTCTTAATGTGGTCAGCTCGTTTTCCACATCGTCGCTCTGGGTCGTCTTAGGTATTCATAATATACGGAGCAATTCTTGAGTAATTCAGTTACTTCACACCTGTTCTGTATAAGGGGATAATTGCAGTGTAAATGAGGGTTTAATTTGATTAATATTCTTTAATGTCAAGACCTTTCCTCTCTAGAAAAGGAAGAGATGTGATGACGTAGATAGATATCTGGTTAGTCAGAGATTATAATTAATAAGAATAGAAAGGTGGTGATCTTTTGGGATTCCTGACTTGTAATTTCCTTGTTAAAATTCAGCATTAGCTGTCACCGGCTGTCATCTCAAACTCTCTCCACGCCGCGGCGCTACGTCACAATCACGGCAGAATTATACAAGGGTGCCGAAAATATAAGACACTGAGAAGGAGCATGTCGTAAACTGGATCACGGGGACCAGCTACAACTCATTGACCATGCCCGGCCCTGGGAAGCTCGCGCTGCTGTTCTGTTACGGGGTGACTTGTGTGTGCTGGGTGGCGTCTTTCCCGTTCTACGCCACCCACAAACTTCCCTCTTCTAACGTCCCCGTGAACTGTGGGGGGAATCGGACAGTGTTCATGGTCACCGGCCTGGGTCACAGGCTGTGTGGGGAGGATTACTTCATCACCAAAAAGGAAAACTTGACACAGTTCGGAAAAGTGAGTTTATCTTGTTCTCTACCAGGTTTTTTTCGATTTGAACAACGACATTCTACTGAAATATTTTCAATACGATACCAAGCACCAAATAACCGTTGTTATAGCAATGAACGCGCTACAAATCGTATTTATACAAGTTACATATATTAGTAGTTCATTATGATGTCATGTTAACTCTATTCTTCATTTTTTTTTCAACTTAATACCGTGGATACGCCCATAATTACGATAACTCTGACATACTAAAAATAAGTGTGCGAATAATTCATACAAAACAATAAAATATGGTTTTAATGGTAGAGAGTTTCTTTTCAGGTAAGTTTGGAATGTATACTATACTGACCTCTCTATGCATGTGTTTATGTAGATATATACACTTACACAAATTGACTAAATGATTAACAACTCTCGTCAGAAAATATGATAAATGTTGGGGCTTCTTTAAACCGCGAGAAGCTGTTTTGGTTCAGGGTATTTAGTTACGCACGACTTCGCTTTTTTTTTTTAAAGAAAATGTAATGCTTCTTCTTAGATTAACTTTCATCCGGAGAACAGAAATGATGTCACAAAAATTCGAAATAATAATATATAGATGCATTTCAAAATCATAAATATTCTAGTTTATCATAAAAAAAAAACAACAACTCGTCGTATGCATCAAGAGCTAATTAAGTGAATCATTCATTAATTCAGTTTTGCAATTGTTAATAAAAAAAACCCCAGAGCACTCTAGAACGACAAAACAGATCAGGAAATTGTGTATTTCATTCATATTCTTACAAAGCTAATTTAATATCTGTAAAGTCGCCCATATTAAGAATTATCAATATAAACGTACAGATTTAAAGAGGTCAACATATGCGTGAAGTACTAAGATTTATAACTTTGCACCCGTTTAGCCCTTGTTTTCATTCAGATGTGCGACACTTTGGGCAGTAGAATAATCAGTTTGCCTTGCTTATCAGAAAAAAAGAGTAATATGCTGTGGTTTATCTGTAGAAACCTCAAGACATGTACACTGAAATTAGGTCGCGACATTCGTCATTGAAAAATATTTATCTATCTTTTGTTTATGATTTGTTTATGATTTATAAGTACCTGATGTCATCTTGACATTATTCTCGAACAAAACACTCAGGTAAAACACTCAGGTAAAAACCGCGCACTGCTTTGGCTGTCTTTCACCTGTGGGATTCAAAATTAAAACGGTGTCACATTTCCCTGAGAAATAAAAATGTCAAAAAGACAGTGCTAATTCACACGTTATGCGTCAGTGGTGGGCGATGGTAGACGAATTATAACGAGCAACAGTGTACCCCTCAGTGGCGTAGCCACATTGAAGCACTGAAAGCACGTGCTTACAAATTTTTTTTTTTGCGAATCTCAAAATTTTTAAGAACATTTTTATTTTTTAATTGCAAAGTCCGGCAACCTTTTGCGTTTGTGCCGAAACTTTTCCTGAAGCATCCCTAACTTGTTCTTAAACATTTAGTAATACACTTTCCAAAATATTGTCGAAGTCTTTAGTTCAAAAGTTAGCTCCAAATGCGAATTCAAAAATATGCATTTTATTACAATCGACTGATCAGCGCTTCAATTCGTATCAAAAAGAAAAAGAGGCAACAATGCTTTTTCAGAGCACATTTTGCAATTGGGTAAGCATCTGTCTAGGAGGAAAAATCTAACCTACAACTACGGAGGTTGCCTCCACCTAGTAAAGGAAAAAGTAAATTGCCATAGTACTATGAAATTTCAAAACAGACTTTAAATATGTTTGCATCATATGGAAACAGAAACATTACCACTTTTATTCCATTATTAGACAGATATACCAGGAATAAAATTGATTGAAAAATACTGCAACTACATATAGTAATAAAAAAAATAGTCAAAAGTCACACTTTCATCGTGTTGTCAGTCGTGGTTGCCATATATTCAAACTTTGATTAATTTTTAGATGTATTTTCTTGATTCTTTGTTATCTGTTGAGGTGTGTTTTGTTTTTCAATTTCATGTTTTTCGCTCCAATATATTTGATTTTATGTAGACAAAAGAAAAAAAACAAAGTGTATTTCTAATAGAGCTTTTTCTGTAAGTACAATTATAATATCATGGCTGAGGTATTTAAACTATTACATGTACTAGATTAAAACTACTTTAAAAATGTGCTCAGTTTCCGGAGGGGCGGGGTGGGGCCTACCGCCCCCAGACCCCTTGCTTACAAATATTTTTTTCCTAGCTTCGCCACTGCCCCTTGCCGAGTGAGATACACACATTCATTGAACGGAAACTTTGTTACAATAGATGACTTGTATTGTATATCAGTGACTGTTACATAAACAAACTTTGATTCGCGGCGATCATATTTCGCGACTGAAGCTCTCGTAGTGGAAACATTAAGAACTGGTTACATGTGACTGACACTCTCTCAAACATACTAGGCATATATTTATGATAAGCAAGGGTGTCTCATGCGCGGATCTAGAAAGGGAGGGGGGGGGGAGTTCGGACCCCACCCACACCCACACCCACACCGGAAAATCAAATTTATTAAATTCACATTGTAAAATTTCCGAAAATAGGCCTCGGCCCCCCTCTGGAAATTAAAATTATCCTTCGAACCCCCTCCCCCTGGAAAAAATGTTGGATCCGCGCATGTGTCTTTACCTTGCAGACAAGTAGCAACAGGGGGCAAAGGGAGGGGGCAGCCCCCCCCCCCCCCCACCCCTACTTTATATAGAAAATATGCAATTTTTTTCTCGAATTTACTACAGAAAAAAAACCCACAAGCAAATTGGCCCCTCAACTCTTTGTCTGACCATTGCACTTTGAAAATGTAAAATTAGTAATCATTGGGTTACAGGTGGTGGTCAGTTTGACATACGATGGGTAGCTTTAGCCCTTCAGACACCTTTCACTCACAGGCACCTGACGCTATATATCTCATAATAAAAATATATAGACCCTCTACCTAATATAATACACTAGGTAGAGGGTATACTTTTTATTATGAGAAAAATATATAACGTCAGGTGCCTGTGGTAGATTCACCTTTACTACAAATAAAAGAGCCTCGACCAAAAGCATTGTCAATACAGCCAGGCAGGAGGCATGCTAGGGCTATGATACTAGAGCGAGGGTCAGTGATTATATTGCTACATGTATATTGTTTGCAAATCAGAGGAAAGAATTTCAGCTAACTGAAGTTTATTTTGCTTTTTTTTAAAAAAATTGTTCAATTGTCATTCCATTGATTGTAACTACGCTGGCTTATGTGATACAGAGTACTTAGGTGACCATTGAGGCCCGAGGGCCTGTTGTTTAGAATTAATGTTTTGATATTAAATCAATATCTAGAGAACGTTTACACCAAATGCATGTTGTATCAGATTGAATAACTTAAAGCGGCGTCGCTTAGTTCCATTTCATATCAGTCATTTCAATGGTACGTTGATACCACACTGACATGTTTCACGTTAATGTTAAGGTCACTTTTCAAACTTTATAAAGGTGGTATAGGACACTTCCATGTAGTGGCGTACTATTTATAGAAATAAACAATAAAATCAAGTGTTATTTTATAAATAATTTCTTTCCCGAAATTGACACCTAACAGCGTAGCGCAGTGGGTTAGGGGGTTCACTACGAATCTGTTAGTCATGAGTTCGAATCCCGCTGGGGATTTTAAAATTTTTCCCTTTCCAAAAAAATTTTAAAAGTATTTTTTGGTTAAATATTGTAAAATTTAAAAATTCTAAACCGGTAAAAGTATTTTAATGTACTTTAATTCACATTAAATTCGACATATACCACCTTAAATTTTTGGGGGAGCAATTGTGTTTATCATTATTATTGAAATATACAAACGCAACCGGTATTTACAAGAAACATAGAGTCAGGGTGCAATAGTATGCAAACATTGAACTATGTATTAAACAACAATTATAATCGTGATCACTAGAACAAATTCTATAGAGTACCTAGAGATAATGAACTTTGAACTCTGTCATGAGCTCTGTTTTCTCCGCCAGGATTTCAAGATCTACATGGACGATTGGCCCACACTGTGTAGGATGGACTCGGATAACGATAACCGGACCAACGGGGAGGAGCTGGGGGACCCAGACTGTAACTGGATAAACAAGGACGATAGGATAGCGGTCAGCCATCCAGGTAACGCTCACCTCTAGAGGTCAAACGATGACCTTGACCCGCGATAACTTACTGACTTTATCTGGGTCACTCGCTGATCGTTGGTGTCAGTAAATGGGCGTACGATGAAAATCCTTATCATATCTAACTTACAATAAACAGCGAAACAGTAATGGTTTCGTAAATAACGTGTCACTGAGGTTTTGAGTTTACTTTGAACTTGAAACACAACAAATTTTAAGATGATAAGATATACATGTATTAAGGAAATAAAGTTTATTTGAATTAGGCGAAGGTTTGTGTTCTTTTTTCAACAACAACAAAGTTAAATATACGTTAACCTATAGTATTACCCGAGATATATATAGTATACATTGTTGATCTAATATAGCCGCATTACAGTCACTTTCATATATTTCAGGATATGCCGAAGAAGTGGTAATAGACGAAGATGGGAATTCCACTTACGTCATAGTGGACCAAGAGGAGGCGTGCCAGACGCCGGACCGAGTCACGTGTTCCCGGTACGTCATAGGACAGGGACTAATCCACAAACGGTAGCACGTGACCAGGGTCAGAAGCACGTGACCCGACGGGTGGGTCCTCCAAGCCTTCACAGCATAAGACTGTGACATTGATGTGAATTCAACAATTGGATTAGGATTTTAATCACCGTCATTATGTCATTTTTTATTTATGCATCGAAGTGACGGATCAGATCTGTCACTTTGAAGAAAAACCTGTTGTGTTCTTTGAGTGGAATATAAGCTCGCCTGGACACTGGAGGGTTTAATTGTGATATTTAAAGTGAAATGATTTGTATTTATACTTCTTTTGTATTCGTTTAAGCTAATAACCTTAACTGTGAACCATAAAAATATTGATAATTTTAAAAAGGTGTCGTGTCTAAATTTTATCGGCCCATGGTATTTTTGACATATAACACAATGACACAGTGCCTCGATGTTTCAAATTCATTATTCTTCTAGATCTAAACTAATCAAATTTGTATAAAAACTACGGCCATATCACGTCTGTCTGTCAACTTTTCTTCTCTCGAAACCCTGAACCAATTTCAACAACACTTTAAAAGTGATCCTTGTGTGAAGGGCTCTCTAGTAGATAAGGTGAAGGGTCATGTCCTCCATCAATAGGGTTGATTAAAAATGGATTAAAATAAAACACGCGATTTACAATAATTATTATTCTCAGGGAAAATCAGAACTTTGAAACAAAGCATATAAAGAGGTAGATTCAAACTCACGGCTGCCAGGAAAAAAGGTTCATTATAAATATTAATATAAAAATACCTTTATAAGTCTTTTTCTGAAAGACAAGAAGTCAATCTACATATCAAAAGAAAATCTGCTACAGAAAACGTAAAAGATATATACTCGTAATTAACTGTGAAGAAAATTGGAAAAATCATGAATATTTTTATACGTTTTTTTATACGTTACTTCAACGTTTGCGAGACATAAGTTGTTTTTGTTGTATGTTGTTTTTGTTGTATGTTGTTTTTGTTGTATGTTGTTTTTGTTGTAAGTTGTTGTTTTTGTTGTATGTTGTTTTTGTTGTATGTTGGTTTTGTTGTAAGTTGTTGTATGTTGTTTTTGTTGTAAGTTGTTTTTGTTGTAAGTTGTTGTTTTTGTTGTATATTGTTTTTGTTGTATGTTGTTTTTGTTGTAAGTTGTTTTTGTTGTATGTTGTTTTTGTTGTAAGTTGTTTTTGTTTCATGTTGTAAATTGTTTTTGTTGTATGTTGTTTTTGTTGTATTGTGTCTGATAGGGGTACGCCTAATAAGCTACTATGTGGTCCATGGCCCTCTTAATTTTCTTAAAAAATGATGAAAAAGACGATGTCATTTTCCTAAAATGACATCGCCTTTTTCCTCAATGATGGCATTGTCAAAGATTGTTATAGACTTGTCCCTCAAACTTGTCAATCTGTTTTTGAACCTTTCCACCTTTCTTTCATCTTTGTGTCGATGAGTAAAAAGGTTTCCTGGTGAAATAAACATGCATGCAATTAATTTTTGACATTTATGACGCCAAGTAACATAAAAACAAAAATAAAAAAGAGAACTTTTTATGTAAATGACAAAAGATAATGTTCAATGATTACCTAATTTGTATGCATATGACAAACAATTTAATTTCATTAATTATAAAATAAATATTTGTTGACAGATAAAAAACAAAGCGGGGTTTAAGGTTTCGTTTTTACAGACATGGTAAAAATATGATTTTTCAAATTCTAAGAAAAATGGGCCTAAAATTATTTATACAATAATTAGTCATACATAGTTAACTTGAAGCTTTCGCACAATGATTAACGTAACATGTTTCACATGCAAATGCCACCTGTGATACTATTTAAAAACAAGTGTCTTAGACAAGGGACCGGGTAATATACATTAGCTCCAGAAATTTTAGTAAAATAATAACTGTTTTTACGTTAACTATATTTATATTTATTTAACCATCATATTAACTATACTAAGATTGTAACTTTTTAAATATTTTTATAATTTCACTGGTATGTAAAATTATTATATGGTGTATTATGGCATACTAAAGCATGTCTATTAACTATATTGGATCAAATGATAAAGGTATCAACAACATGGCATGCAAATCGATTCTCAGCAAGAATAGACGTACTAATAGCATAGTATGTTAAAAAAAATTGAAGCCAAATACGATCGGAGCCAAAATATGGATATAAACACATAGTAGGGCTGCGAATTATATGGAGAAAAACAACGAGATCTCAACAACATGCATGTGGGTTGTCTGCAAATCTATCGAATAGAAAATGATAAAGATATCGACATCAGTTTATCTGCCAATCACATCGGAGCAAAAATAGACATATCAGCATAGTATGTCTACAAAATAGCCAAAACAGAGATATCATCCACAGAGTATGTTTGTAAATGGCATCAAGTAGCATGTTAATAAATTAGTATGTTTATAAATTGCATCAAGTAGCATGTTAATAAATTGAACCGCTGCAATGCTAACAATTATGATATTGTCAACACAGCGCGTCGTTTTGTCACAATATGGATGATTAACATGTACTGTCAGAATTAGGGATGTCATGATTAACATGTACTGTCAGAATTAGGGATGTCATGATTAACATGTACTGTCAGAATTAGGGATGTCATGATTAACATGTACTGTCAGAATTAGGGATGTCAATTGTACTTGGTTTGCTTATATAGTCGAGTACTCGTTGATTTATTGAAACTGTGTGTCCTTTTCAAATCAAACGATGCTACTCTCACATACATCCTACCTTAAAATAAAAAAAATAAAAATTAAAAACTTATGATAATATGCACTAAATAATTTGATTTGAAATAAATTGGAAAGTGTTTTATCTAAATATCTGTTAGCAAATGTCCAAGCTTTTTTTTCTTTTTCTTGTGACGCTTGTACACATACTTGATCTCCATATAGTATCATCTTAGGCAAATGTGACCTATTCCATGTTATGTCATTGACCCCTGCCTAATCAACAATTTTAAGATTAATGATTAGAAAAACAAACGCTTTGAGATGATTATTGATAGGATGAAATTGTTGATTATACAAACATCTAATACTATACAATTATAGCCTTTTAATGAGGTCAATACATGGTTTTATAGACCTGATGAGAGTATATCGACCGAGGACGAAGTCCGAGGTTGATATACTCTCATCAGGTCTATAAAACCATGTATTGACCGATATCAAAAGGCTATAACTGTTTTATTATAATAAATCAAAAACTAATTCTCTTCATTCTTTTTAAGCGTTTAATAGTGAAATATTTTGTTCATAATGTAAAGGTGTTGATTTTGCTATTATGACGTCACAATGTCGGACGTGCCAAAACCAGTATTTTGTCATGAAAATCTATTTTTAGTATAGTGAGGTCAATAAATTTTCTATTTTTAGTATAGTTAGGTCTATAACAGAATTTAAAGCACGGTCATGTGACAGCAATCGACCAATCATATGCTTGGGAAAAATACGATATTATAATAAAATAAATAACTGATCAGAAGAAACGGTTTGTTCTCATAAAGTACATGTCTGCCTAAGTACTTCTATTCAAAACAATAATTTGATATACAAAATCAAAAGAGATCAATTATTATACGCTCAAAAAAAATATTCACCGGGGACACCGATGGAACAGGGTGTAACTTACGGATCAAAAACGCCTAGAAAAGAAAACTGCTATTTTCATTTGTAGTCCAAAAACTTCCGCGGTAAAAAAAAAATGAAATGATTTTATTTTTTTCACTTTATAGCGAATAATCGACTAAGAAAATTTTAGTCTATGATCGGTGAGACCGAGCGATAGTCGAGTACTCGAGAACTCGTTGACATTCTGAGTCACTCAGAATAGATATTAATGATTATTGTAAACAAAGCAAACTGATAGATCGTATTCCTGAAATTGAAATAAGTTAACATTTATTTAGCGTTCCATGTTTGCAGATTGTGTGGCCACAAACTGAATTCATGAGATATTTTTGACATAACACATTAACAAATGGTGCAATAGGAATAAAACATGTATATACTGTCAACAAGTCATGTTTACAGATATCGTAATGCTGCAATGTGGATAATACATGTGTATACTGTCAACAAGTAATGATTACAGATCGTAATGCTGCAATGTGGATAAATATTTTGTAAA
>WFKH01007768.1:2073534-2085760 GCA_016163765.1 Magallana hongkongensis | reverse complement strand
AACATCCCACCGACAGTCCAATAGTAAACATCCCACCGACAGTCCAAGATCTTGTTAAAACAGCTCTAAGGCAGACTCGTATTAAATGTAAAAGTTACAAGTATGACATTGTTTCAAGCCACGGCCCGGAGTTTGCATAGCTATTAGTTGTGGTTTGCGACGATGCAAGTATACAAGAGGAGTCGAACCGTCAGCCCTATACAGAATCTAGTGACTTCGGCCCTCACATAACAACAAGATGGGTTTTATAGATATATCACGGCTTTAGCTGTACATGTAAACCAGCTATCATTTGCCTGCGAGACTATTGTGGTCGTAATGTAGTTGCGAATTAATAGCGAACGCTAAAAACCAGTGCGCGGTAAAAAAACAAAACAAAAAAAAAAAAAAAGAGCTATAAATCCTATATTCTGTCCCAAGATCTTTATGCAGCAGATATGGACGATTTTGAATAAAAATACACATACATTTGAAAGAAATGCAATTGAAATCGATGAAAGGAAAAATATCTAAGATATCTTCACTGACACATCATTTTTCACTCGTAAAAGTTCATAGGAACGATTTAATAGAGAATACGTTGATAAATGGTGTAGTACAAAACATTTTCTTCATTCATTCAGAAGTTCATATTGATTAAGAGGGCTCGATGGTCGTCGCTATTTTTAGACAATATTAATCTCCTTTCTAACGAAGATCTATTGCTAGCGCTCTCGGGCGCTAGCAACTGTTAGTCCATATTTCTGGAATACGCATGCTCAACTTCACGGTCGGGCATTCTGGGAAAACTACTGTAGATAGACTGCACGATGTCAATTTCGTTTTAGCATAAAAATAGATATGATCCGAATTCTGAAGTTTCTTAATTTATTGTCTAACCTACACATAAAAGTACAAGAAAAACTCAGGTCATATAATTCCAAGATTGTAGAGATCAACTGGTAAAACTTAGCTTTTCTTACAGTTATACCACCTTCCTAGATAATATTCCGGGAAGCTCAGAAACCCCCCCCCCCCCCAAAAAACCAGGAACTCTTTTCAAAGTATGTCGGAAAGTCAAGAAGCGATTGCTATGTACAATGCAGTACCACACAAATATAATTCTTTAATTTTCATTTTTACTTTTTTTGACGGAAAAGCCCGATTATTATAAACAAAGAAACGACATTCAAGCGAATATATTGTACGGCGAAGCCCAAACAACAAAGATTTATCAAGAAATATTTTTGGCAGCATCCCAGCATTCCATCTAGTTCCCGTAGTGCTTGGCCAAAAATGGCTGATCTTTCAATCGTAATTTACGGTTCTGTACGGTTTAAAGAATCATTTTGAGTATTGCACAAGCTTTGGTGAGAACCAAGAGATCTACTACACGACTTCATTTCTTCGTTCTGTGCCGAAAAACGTAAACTTAGCAAAAGAAAGTTTATGTACGACGTCACAGTGATCTCGCGTGCTATTTCCGGCGATAAATTTACAGGTGGATCAATCATCTGTACTGTGTGCTACATGTAATAAGTACTCGCTATTTCAGTGCAAACTGCGAACCCTCAGCTGGTTACTTTTTAACTTTTTAAAATTCTTTTTTGGCCTACATAAAGGGATGATACACATGTACTGGTACACGCAAGTTCCATGCCTTCCTGTCAAATCACTCCAAGCAAATTTTGCATTTGGTTAACTGTATAGGTTGGGAGGAATTAAAAAAATCGAATTGTTATCAAAATTACAGCAACATCATTTTGTAAAAAAAAAAAAAAAAAAAAAAAAAAAAAAAAAAAGGAAAAGAGAAAAATTAAACAGTTAAAAAATGTAATTGTAGAAATTCCATATGATCAAAGCTTTAAATGGGAAAATGGGAAATTACACACCTACCGGGGGAGGGGGGAGGGCACATGAATGAACAATTTAAAAAAAACCCATATAAAACAAAAAATTATAAAACAGGTGAAAAAAATAAATCAGATAACAACAAGGAACAAAAGAAAATAATGTTTATCACGCTTACATAATAGATTAAATTACAGACAGATTAAAGATTACAGACTGATCAAATTCTCTTCAAAAGTGAAGGACTGTTTTAGGGTGTATATAGCAAGTCTATGGAATGTATTTTGTTTGAAAGGTTTTTTAAAACTTAGAAATATATGATGGTCATTGATAATTGTTAAAATAGTTGACAGTGATGCAATATACTGTATGCGTAGTTCCTGCTGCGCTCGCCCCAACGGTCTGGTCACACCGTAAAACATATTACATGTGAAAATAAATACATTCAATTACCGGCCACCAGAAGGCGGTCGGTTATATGATATGAAAGTAAAAAGTGGTTGTGTGTTTATTAATGTCTAGTTCAACCAAACACTTTGTCTAAGCATCACAGTTTTGCTCAAAGAGAACGTGTGGTTGAACAGACCAATCAAAATTAATTTAAATCAAAGTACTGAAAGTACTGATAGACGGAGGCATCATTTCAGAGAAAAAATATATCATTTTTTTTTTAAACTTTAAGGTATAGAAGTTTTGGAGCATTAATAATTTGCAATACCAAATACTACAAGATTGAAACTACTTCGAAAATCTTACATATTCATGCTTTTATATGGAATGCATAAAACAAATATTTTACAAAACAGAAAAATATTTTAACAGTATTAGTTACGATTATAATTAATGATTCACAAAATGTACTAAAATATATGCTAAAATAATCAACACAAACTCTTGAACAGCGAACGTAACTTTTTTCATCTTCGCCCCTGCTTGAAACCCCTAATGTCAGGTAATATGATCTCCATCTCGTAGAGATGTCGTTCTTTTTCTTTGCAGAATTTCTGATTCGATTACACTCAAATATATTTTTAAGCGTTTCCAAAAAATTATATAGAAGAAATGTGTATACTAAAGAGACGCTAAAGCACATTTTGTGGAAATACCATTAATTGACAATCTTCCCATAACTTACTGAATTTTCTTGAAAAGTTAAATGTATGAAAAATAATGTTTTATAAAATTTAAAAATTCTCAATTTATCGTTCAAATTAGTAACTATAGACGGTCCATACAGTAAATATTGCAAGCTTAGCCTTTTGATCAATAGCGCATGAGCATTGATTGTAAACAATTTCAGCGTGGCTTTCTGCAAGAGGGTGAAAAGACCAGGAATTTCGACCCGACAGATTTAACTAGAAAAGGGTAAAAAGAGATGAAGACAAAATACAAGTGTAAACTATATATCTGGTGAAAGAAAACATGGGAATCTACAGGTGTTATCAAAATATCATTTTGTTATAGGATTAACATCTAGATATAGATCCGCCGAGCATTTTCATGTACCTTCTTCTTCAAGTGCCTCATTTTACATGACGTTTCGAGGTCATACGAAGTGTAGGAAGTTCTCAACATTTAGAGTTATGACGCTTTAATTGTCTTGTACATGATTATGTGCAATTTTAAAGACATAAATTTTGAATTCCAGAAAAAAATCTTTAACAGGCAATTGCTAGCTTATTATTGCGGCATAAAGATTCAATCTTTCAGTACATGCACATTTTCTATTCTTTTATCGAACTGTGTTTAAAAACGGAAATAACCAATATGATGAAAATTAGCTGTAATGCCTCTTTAAAGCTAATTTTAAATATAATATAGATCTTGTAAATGCATTATTTCATTTATAGTCTGGCATTCAAGTTTGGTTGTCTGATATAATATATACGCATACCTGTTAACCTTTCGAACCCACTAAGTTGGAGAATCCCCCCTTCACAACTTGACTAAAGGGAAGATTGTTTGTAATCGACATTTTCCAACGTACATGTAAATAGTGATTTTACAATTTGTTTTTTAAATATAATTTATTGCATTCATTTTTAATTTAATTTATTTTATATTTATATGACTGCTAGTTTGAACTTTATACAGATTGTGTTGTTCTGCTCAGAAGACAAATATTATTATTAATTTTTTGCTTGATACAAAACAATGAGCAAATTATGTTACTTTTGAATATTGAAAATAATAATCTCTCGACCAGTACTGCTGACTTAATAAACACATGAACAAAATTTTGCTATTTATTTTGATCGATTTTGCAGTTTACTCAAGTTATATAATACCAGTTTTAATGATATTCAATTCAATTTATTTTTTCAATTCAATTTATTGTCCTTGAGCTGTACAACTCATCGGAATACAAAGTATAGTACATACAAATATATACAAATCTGCAATGTGCAGTAGGTGAGTGGACATAAGAAAGAATAATGCACACAACATAAAATATAAATCGACATATATGTATGCTTATTAGTTTAAACTGGAATATCATTACAATGCTGAGCTCTTAATCTTAGAGCGCTAAACAAATATTTACCTAAATTATTGAGTTCATTTGTATTGTTAACACTTAAAAGTTTAACTAACTTAAAAACACTTGGTTTTTTGTAATAAAAACTCTTAATATATTGCTTCCGTAATTCGGAGTAAAAAGGACACATAAGTATAAAGTGGAACTCATCTTCTAAAAGATTGCAAAATCTCTGGTTTCTTAGCACCTTGTTGTGTCGGCCTTTTTCAATATTTAAAAAGTGTGATGAAGTTCGAAAAATACTTATATATTATGGCTATTGTTTGCAATATATCAAAGGATATATTTTAATGCACATAACTATTTGGGGGTTGTATCTATATAGAAAGATGCGTCTCCGCGGGAGATTAATTGATAATGCGCGTCTAAAACTAATAACGACTATACGATTACACGCCATTGCTGATGAACTCCAAACATCATCAATATTCATTAAACTCATACATATTCATACTTATTGTGAATTTGACGTATGAACCAAAATTTACGAGATAGATGATGTTCATTAATTTCCATTTGTATAGTTCTATCTGTTGTATATCTGTAATTGTAAATAAGTTATTTATTTTGATAATAATATGAAATATGAATCCTAAACGAATATCACAAATTTCGCCGCTAGGTGGTGTCCGTCATATCCACCAAATTCATTATCGACGTCACATGCAAGCTGACCGGTAGCAATAGAGGAGGTTCACAGAGCCTCCGTCTAAAAAGTAGCAAGGTTCTCATTTTAAAAAAAGGGTGAGCTAGCGCTGTAGCCATTTTTATACACACAAAGTAAAGTTTGTTTGATTGGGCAACCATTGCTCTTTGCTTTCGTTTGTGATTCAGCGTAAATTTTCCCCCGTGGATGTCGTTTCTTTGCTCAGATTTTTCCGTATGATTGACTCGAACCAAATTGACCAATGAGAAATTATCTTTGTTTGTGCTTCGACGTAAAATTTTCCCGCTCTAATGTCAATCGTTAGGGTAAGGGTAGGACTTTATTTGTCAAACCGGCGTACGCCGAATGCGCCGGTTGACCTTTGGTAACCCGGCTTGTTGCTTCATTTGACAGGGGAAGGTTCGCCGGCGTACGCCGATCTCGCCGGTCTGGAAAGACCGGCGTGGAATTCGCCGCTTTTTTAAGTATGGCGGAATCTCACGGTTTGGTGATGTAATGAGATGAAAAATGTATAGATTTGTTCATAAATCAGCATGCTCATTGATTGAATGCATTGAATTTTGCGCAGAAACCACTAAAAAAATGTATTTCCTGGTACTTTTGGTACACATTTAATAGTTCTTTATATTTTATTTCTATCTATGTAGGAATTCTAGCAAAGTAGATAAAGAAAAGTGTCTTTTGGAATTGTTACATCTGTTACCATGGTTACACCAACAGCTGTGACAATAATATGTTCCTCCATTTTTGTTTTACGCTGGTTTACTTCATTTGCCAATTCGCCGTTTAACGCCGGTCATATGTACCGGCGCATTTCGGCGTACGCCGATATGGGACAAATGAAGTCCACCCTTTGTTAATACCATTTGGGCTTTTCCGTCAAAAGATGAAAAATTAAATGATTATATCAGTGTGGTACTGCATTGTATCAATAAATTATTGCTTCTTGTCTTTTGGACATACTCTGAAAATTTATCCTGTTTATTTTTGTTGTTGAGTTTTTTTTTCTGAGCTTGCCGGAATTATCTATAGGAAGGTGGTATAACTGTAAGGAAAGCTAGATTTTACAAGTTGATCTCTACAATCTTGGCAATATACCGGGTATGGCCTAAGTTTTTCTTGTATTCTTATGTGTATGTTAGACAATAAATAAAGAAACTTCAGAATTCGGATCATATCATTTTTTATGATAAATCGAAATTGTCATCGTACAGTCTATCTACAGTAGTTTTCCCAGAATGCCCGACCGTGAAGTCGATCATGCGTATTCCAGAAATATTGACAAACGTAGTTTGGTATTGTTTTTCTTTGCATCTTATTCATTTAAAAAAAACTAATAGGCTGATGTACACAACTTTGTCCACATGTTTGCAAAAATTCTATCTTTTTCATTTCATTTTTTTTTTTTTTTTTTTTTTTGATTCAGAAAAATAAATGGTTTGCGGCCGTTCTTTTGACGCTTGCGTTAATTTTTTTTCTTGTTATAACTTAGAATGAAGTTTTAATACAGTCGCTGAACTCTTCTTCATTAATGATTGAAAGAATGAAGTACTCAATAACAAAACGTGAGTTGTTTATTTTAAAAAAATTCGTCCTGCTCGCCCAATGTCACAAGCTTCTGCCATTTTTAATGAGTAGACCAATTCTGAGTACGATCTAACTTGTCCACAGCTTCCGTCATGACGACAAGTTCATTCCCAATCATATATTGACACATTAGATTAGTCTGTGTAACCTCGTTGCCTTTCTGTGTGTTTCATGTTGATCTTATCTTGACGTTCTAGGTGAAGGTCTTTCTATACAAAGTTAGATTTTGTTTATGATTGTATTCATTGAACAACACTAAGTTGCGTTATCTGTTTAGTTTTAATTGATAAGCCTAGATAGTAAATCCTTTGGTTGTCTCAAAGACATAGGTACAGAAGGGAGGGCTGTAAAATTTATCGCTCGATCACAGTATATAGGGCACACTGTATGTTATTAACGTGTTGTATGAATGCAGAACTGCCAGGGATTTACTACAATATAAAGACCTCACAAAAAACAGAGAAATGGGTAAAATTAAGGGATTAAGTGAAATGGGCTGACGTCTATCTTTGACGTCATCAGACAGCGCTGTAATTGATCGTTTGTTAGGAATGTACGTGATGTCCTGCAAGTCATCACAAAGTATGCCAAACTCTGTCGAAACGGCATAATCGGGCATTTTTGTCACAATGCTCCTAGCGCGATATGCATTAAACATCAGCCTCGTCTCGGAGTGGTAGGGATAACAAGTAAGTCGATTCTTTTGATTCCTTTGTGTCTTACCTCAGGGAGACTTTCTAATCAGTTCGAACAATGGGGCCGCATTATTCGACCCACGTGTACTTTATCAAAATTTTCAAGGTATTTCCACAACTTATGAGTTTTGGCCGTCCTTATTCGTTATAGATGATATGTTTCCTTTTAATTTAACTTCCATAATTCGAAAAAATTTAAACGTGTTGAAATACGAGTGTAAATATATGTGTCAGGTAAATAACAGGTAAAGGGTTATTGTGTACTTTTTAAAACTTGGTTCAATTGAAAATATGAAATTAGAAATTTGATGTTTTAGATCGATAAAAAAAATCAATTTCGATATCTGCAGATTTATTTTTTTTTTTATATTCGTTGCAGTTTGAATAATAGAATTTCATATCCAGCTTATTAGTTATATATAAAAACACATGCAACAAGGGAAGGAAGTATGTTAAAAACACGACAGAGGAGGCTGAAAATAGATTCTCTTTTGCTGTTCGTTTCTGTCTTTGCTTGATCTGCCACACTAATTATATCGCATGCACGCGCGTTGCAAAAATCTGCGTATTAATGTTAATTGATGTGGGTATATAAAATAGCGACCCGGAGTTCTACAATGAAGGCGATTTATTTCCACGCGCAGAAAGGTAAGGAATGGCTGTTTTCTCTAAGGCGAGCTAATTATAAACGATCAACTTTGGGCCGATATTTCCTTTTGAATAATGGAAACGAAGATGAAATTTCATTATTAGCATCGTAATTATAGCGGGTGTTGCCCGTGTAAAGCAATACATGGGCCATCATTTTCTGTGATAATAAGAAAGTTAATGATAGTGACTGACACCAGTACATGATTGTGTGTATATATAAAAACGGATCGTAACACTGATGTCTAATATCTGGATTTTTTTCAGGACTGACAATGGCAGGAATATACCTTGCGGTGTTGGTGCTGATTTCCATACCGGTGAAATCCAATGGTGATTCCGACCTCATTTCTAGAATTTCCAAACTCCAGTTTCCGCAATCTCTACTGAACAAAACAGGGAAACCCGTGATTAAGATCCCGCCGTTCGGAAGACTTCCAGAATTTATGCAATATGTTCCGAAAGGAAAACAGTTAAAGGAAAAGAGATTGAGAAGGAGACTAGGGAAGGACTTTGACAAGTTCTGGATGTCTGTTGATGAACCAGCGGAGGAGAACGAGGACATCAGTGTCATTGGCCCTAACTATGTCAGATTGCAGATATTACAAGATATCGAGAACTTTACCAAGTCTTACAAATTTCAGATAGAAAACACGACAGAAATCGTGGACGAAACTGTGTCATTTTTCAGAAAAATGATGAGCTACGGATCTTGCAAGGTTAACTATAAATGGGAGGATTTGAGCATTCTGTTTTGGCCCCGGTGGGTGAAACAAGGTTCCTGTAACACCGAGGTGTCTTGCTCTTTCCCCTCGGGGATGTACTGTTCCGCGGCCAAGAGTAAAGTCATCAAGTTGCTGAGATGGACCTGCAAGAGCAAACGGAAAGGATCCAAACGGCAGAAAAAGAAAAACAAGACTGAAGATCGACAGAAGAAGAACCGTTTCCCTGGCGTGAAATGCAGATGGAAGAAGGTACCGTTCCCGGTCACAGCTGAGTGCCTTTGCACGTGCTGACGGTGATGCTGTCAGTGTTTTGTGTAACAGTGCTTCCCGTGATGACGACCAGCGGGACGCCGCACGAGGTCTGGTATGCGTTAATCGATTCTTAACAATTGTCAGGCCTCGGGAATGCTGCAAGAAATATGAAAATAAAATATACATTGAATTGTGTTCTACAAAGCATATGGCGAACTCGGAAGATAAGTCAGGATTGGCGTGTCAGAAGAAAACAGACTTAAATGACAGTGTCTCTATACTGAAAGTATGTGTAATATACTGCAGATACTCGAGATTCTGAACTTTCTGTAAAACATGGATATCCACATACCAAAGTTTGGTGCATTTGGATGAAAGACAAATGATTGGGATTTTTGTTGTCTCAAACTAAGAGAGTATTTCAGAAGAGTTCCTCTATGCTTAGATAAACAGTGCTACATGTACCATGAATAGGACAACTTATATTAATAATTATTGGTAAAGTAGTTTCAGGATAATTATAATTAAACAAATCAAATAACCTTTAGTGATAAATTAAATGCGCAGTAGTTTGAGTTGTATTTTTACGAAATAAATTCTTAATGTGAAAATCCTAAAATTGTCCTCAACATTATATGATGCTTCTAGAAATAAGTTAATACATTTTTGTTATGTTTTCGTCGTTACTTTGTTTTGTAATGATTTATTAAAATTTAATGAAATGTGATTTAAAATTTCACTTCAGCTTAAGCCGATTTTGGATGCAATCTTCAAACCGAAGTGTGTTGATTTCAGTACAAAAGATCTAAGCAGTAAATAAAGCTTGGTCATGGGTCGTTTTAAAGTTTCATCCACATGCAGGTTGTTCCTCAATTTAGATATACAGTCCATTTTTGCGCAAACACCATAAAATGGCTATTTTTTCCAGAACTTATATAAAATTTTACTGCAGTGTTTTTTAATTTTGCAAAATCTATGCATTGAAATATCTAAAATATATAACTTCACCTTTATACTTAATACTTTTGTCGGTTTAACAAAAATTATTGCAATCGCAACTTAATTTAGGTCCAAGATGTTGCAATTGAAGATACATTGTACACGTATTGCTGTCTCCGCCTCCAGTTCATCAACGCATGCGCATAGATCGTAAACATTTCAACATAACTTCCAGCGAGAGAAAGCCGAGCGTTGGAAGACTACGGATTTTGACAGATTTGGTTTTAAAAAGTATCAAAGTAGAACGAGATAAAATACAAGCGCGAAGATATATTGAGGTAATTAGTAAGAACGCTGGTTAAGGTAATTAGTAAGACCGCTGGATACGTGTACACAACAAAGCAAAATAAAAACGAAATTATCAAGAATGGTGAAAATTAGCAAATTCTATAGTTACATGTAGCTTTATAGTTTATAATACAAAATGCAAACAATATTGTCACAGAAAAAGATATTAAATCTACAAGTGCCATCTAGATATCATTTTATATGACTATATTTTAAAACATGTAACTATAGATTTTACCCCGCAAAGTTATCGGGGTTTTTTTTCTCGATACCAAATACGAAATTCTGCACATGTGTAGCTGTGGTAATTTATCTCTTAGAAAGACTGGTGCATATTTCACTATCCCACCATTGCAGTTTTCAAAATCACGCGATGTTAAAGAAATTCAAGCTCCGAGTCGGTATACTTTTTTTTTTAATTCTGGAAAATCTTTACCACTCAGTTCCAAGCTTATTTTTGCAACAACAAAAATTCTGCATAGATTTAACATCTATTTTTTTTTAATCAATCTTCTTTTTTATTTAAAAAATAAATAATCAAAACATGGATATAATAAGCTGCAATGTTTCTTTAAAATTTAAGAACAATCATATACAAAAAGCTATAGATCTACATGTATAAAAATAATTTTGGAAAAATCATACAACATATATATATATATTAACAAGTATTAACAGCTGATAATAACATACATAACAGGCTGTAGATATACTATAATAATAATGGAACAGTCGTTTAGGTGCTAACGAGGGAGGTGAAGGGGAAGAGGTATTAGATTGACACGTATTAGAAGAGGAGGGCTCGATGCTGTGTTGGAGTTATTTACAATGTTTTCGGTGTTTTGTGATTTTGTAATGTTTTTGTTTACTTAAAATTCCAGCAGTGTTTGACTGACGAGCCTTGCATCGTACGAATTCCTCTGTAGAAGATTACACAATATTTAAGTCACATCAGACAATAGCTTCCATTGGCTTTTTATAGACATGTGTATTTCGCCGAATTTTCTCTAAACATCCCTGCCTTTCACTCAGGATCTCATATTTTAAAGTCCAGTAATTACCTGCGAATGCCAAGTTTACACTTTTTGCAAATAATCGTAAATTTAAATACACATCCAATCTTCTTCGTATGTTTACTTCCATTGAAATGTTTGGTTGTGCTTTAGCATGCAGTCGTTAACGTGTCAATGGACAATATCGAGTTCTCCGCTTAAATAATGAGAGTTATCTCCCGTTGATCGATAGATGGAATCGTTCAACGTGTTTTGTATATCTTTCAAATATGTCTCTGATATATTCAAAGTAATTTCCTTTGATGATTGCACCTCTAAATAAACTCGTTTTACAATGTAAACTAGTTTATGATGTAAAAAATTGGAAAAAAAAATCTCACACTTTAAAAACCTGGATCAAGAGCGTTCGATTTACATGTATCTGTAAACATTTTCAAATATGTTTAATAAAGGGCCTTCGGGGGTGGGGGCATACATGTATACATTAAAAACAATGATATAAATTTAATTATGACAAATAATAGGTGCAATAAATGAAAAGATTGTCCAGATCCACATGTTACAAGCTTTTTTCAACTGTACATGTATGTACAAATGATTCGTACAAAGAATAATATGTATCACAAGAAATTGAATGATAAACTGATACTGAAATTCACTATTGTGTGTCACACTTACCGAGGATTTCGCGAAAAATGGGAAATCTTGAAACGTGAAATTTAAAACGTAAAATTTTTGCGATTTTTTCATGCTAAAATCTACAATATCTCATTATGTGTACTTAAGGAGGCCCGGTGGTCAACAAATTAACCATCAGATCTACCTTAGATTAACCATCAGATCCACCTTAGATTAACCATCAGATCCACCATAGATTAACCATCAGATCTACCTTAAATTAACCATCAGATCCACCTTAGATTAACCATCAGATCCACCTTAAATTAACCATCAGATCCACCTTAGATTAACCATCAGATCCA
>WFKH01007768.1:2050644-2073434 GCA_016163765.1 Magallana hongkongensis | reverse complement strand
CTACCTTAAATTAACCATCAGATCCACCTTAAATTAACCATCAGATCCACCTTAAATTAACCATCAGATCTACCTTAAATTAACCATCAGATCCACCTTAAATTAACCATCAGATCTACCTTGGATTTTCAAAAATGGTTTGTTTAGCTATAAAAGAAAAATTCCAAAGATCTCATTTCTAAAATTGGAATATTTTTCTATATATAGCGTTACAGAGCTTTTCTTTTCAAGGAGATTAATAGCGTCTATAAAAATGGCCACAACCATCCAGCCCTCTTAACATCAAATCATTTCTCGTAAATTATCTCCCTTGAGATTCCAAAGTGGTCTTTTCTGTAAAAAATCACGTGTGTTAAAATATAGCCTAATATGTTTTTTAAAGGAAATTAATATAGAGCTCTTCATTATGCAGTAAGAGCTTAAGTATTTAAAATGATCAAGTACTGATTAAGAGCTAAAACGTACATGTAAAACAGTTTAAATATAGATAGCTAGAGCTAACCGATTTTATATTACCTAGTAGAGTAATTAACAGCATGTATACATCTAGGCTTACACGGGTAATAATGTCAACTGGTATTTATAACACGTATTCAAAATATTTCGTCAGGCATGAAAAAATAAACATGAAAAAATATAAGGATTTTTTTTAACAAAATCCACAGGGGGAAGGGGCTGTACTGAGAGGGTCTTCTTCTTCTGCAAAATTAAATATACTACAATCTTTCATAATCTGAGGAACTAACTATGGCGTTAGAGTTTTCCGGTGAGAGAGAGAAAGAGAGAGAGAGAAGATAAAGAGAGAGAGTTTGCCCATGTGTTTAATTCAACAACATATAAAGGGGAGCAACCCGTACAACCTTATTTTCACGAAAAACCTGGTACTGTTGTGATAAACAACTTACATGCACTTTATAAATGGTCAAACAATAGAGAACTCTGGATTTATAGTTTACACGTCGGTCACACGTCAGCTCATAACCGTATGTTTTGTCTTTATAAGCTGTACCATTCGTTTGCTTAGTCCTGCAGGGGTGGTATTTCAATAGGATACAATTATAACCAATGTTTTGAAATCGGAGAGTACCATTTAAATGCGATCTCACTCGGTGTAGTATAAAATGTGCAGTGCGATCAGAGGGCCCGGGTAAAGCAGGATATCCTAGCTGGGCGATAACATCTCCCACACCTGCACGGCAGATACATCTCTGCTCCCTAGTTAAGCTGTTCGAGGTTGTCAAACAAGGAATTCTAAAGCATTCAAAATGCAACGACAGTTCACCTTTTTGGGGACGAAATTTGCTCGACTTCAAATGGACTTCTGGGTGTCTTTTCCCATAATCAAATTCTTGAAATGAAGGTCTAAAAATGCAGTAATTATCAGCGAAGATTACGTTCTGGGTCATCTCCTGATCATTTCTTTGATGCGGTGGGATATTTCTGGAATTCCAATCAGGAAAATCAACGTTGTATAAAAGATAACAATTTTGAAATTAAACTGGGTATAAAGAAATGGACCGATTTTCAACCCATCTTTCCACCAGAATGTAGAACTTGGGCATTATTCAGAGCAAGGCTAGACGTATAACATGTATAATTTGCACACATCAAATTTCAGACACAATGAATTTGTCTTTCCATTCAAAACTAACTACATGTCCGCACGCTAGATTTTGTCAATGAAATGGCGACCTGTTTCACGGATGTCTCTACACGACCGCCGAATCCACAAAGAACATAAATGACAACATCTTTTACAACTTGTCTGTAAACATTACAGATCTACAAGCATCAGTTGACAGAAACATCAAACCTTAAGATCGCACGGTGCACTATCTTCATTCACGACCACCATTCCACGGCTCAGGATCGTCCGAGCATTTCCGGTGAATCCATACACTGCGCCAGTAACAAACTCATTAATTAGAGACGAGAGCATTTAATATTAATTAATAATCTTACTCATTTTGTAAATTAAGGTAGGTTATAGAGATCGCTGGTTTATAGCGGACATTGCGGCAGTGCATCATTAGCGGCTGTCATCCACACACCAATTTACAACGCCTCACATTGATAAGACTAAATGACTTTATCTTGGTGTTCAGAAACAATAAATAAAAGTGAATGTCTGAATCATTTATTTCATGACAGGTAACCGTCGGGATTCCAAACCTACCGCAAAAAAAAGAAAAGAAAATGAAATTAAAATCTACTCCTAACAAACACAAAAAATATACTACGTATACACGGAAACAATTAGCGGTCCGCACTTTGGTGACGTCACTAGCGGTCCGCACTTTGGTGACGTCACAAGCGATCCGCACTTTGGTGAAGTTAGCAGATCATAGAAGGCGGGCGTTTCACTGCAGTATCTGTGGGTGCACTTCAAGGCCGTATACCCTGAGATGCCTGGGTTAAAGTCTAATAATAAGTACTCTCACCAAACAGTCCTTGTATCTGTCTGCGGGGTGTCGGCGCTTTGTACATTCCTCTACCTGATAGTTAATCTACCAGACCAATCTGGGCACCACCCGAACACTCAAGGGTAACATGCAGGAGATGCCGGTGGATAGTAAAGGGATCATTCTATCGCTACTGACTTTTATAGGCCGGTAATACGACTAAGAGGAAAGAGAGCGCGCAGCCAAATTATTTCACCTACAACACCCAGGTATGAATTTAACACGGGGGGAAAACTTCAGTTAATTACCATCACAACGCCAAAGCTCTCATTATTAATCTGCAGAAAAGTAATAGGTCTGCACTTTGCAGATAAAATCCATAAAAATTAGATAAATGAGTTCGTTGGTAGTAAAGTTTAAAGGATAAGCATTTCTGATATGCGATGTTGGTGATGAGGCGTGGAAGCCAAGTCGCCCCTCGGTCTCTCGTCGCTTCACCCACACACCTATCTGAGATGAGCTGCCAAAAGATTTGTATTTTAATCAACGTGAGTCTTCAGCGTAGAACCCATCAGTCAAAGCCTGCACACAAAAAAAAAAGAAGAAAAAGAAACCTTGAATTGAATTAAAACCCCACATCACGGTTTGTGTATCCGCTCAAGTAGTTTATTTTCTACCAAGGTCCTTGAAGAAAAACAAAGTTCCTGGAGAAATTGTGACTGTTTTACGTGCTTCAGAATGTTTGTATCAAACGGTGTTTCATCGCTCAGATTTAGACCGTTCTAAGGTTCCAGAGCTTGTCAGCACACACGGAAAGTGCGAGTCCACTTAAAAAACTTAGTCAGCGGGGAAACAAAGATAGAGCTATCGAGAGTTGTAGCCAGAAATAGCGACCGAACAACGCTGCTAACGTCGCCGCGGCCCGCCTCCGATTCCAAAATTATCCTCAAGTATTTTACTGACTAACTGTAATAAATTCAAGTCATTGAACCCTTGTTGTCAAATTTGTTCTTGGAAAGTAAAAAAATAAGATTAAGATCATGCAAATATTTTGTATGTAATTTAACACCGTTAATGACAGAGATCGCTGTCTTAATCACGGACCAGAAAAATAATTCCCGCAGTTTTACTTGGTGAACAACCCCGGAAATGTTTGGAGACTCGGCAGTGATTGTTATATTCAAACTCGACTTCACACAAGCTATGTGTTCAAAAAAGAAAGCCAAGCCTTTGTTTTGTGCTGACAGAAAGTAAATGTAGTGTAGTTAAGGAACGAAAAAATAATTTTAACAACCCGATTCTGTATAATTATTTCTTACGAAGATAGTCCCGTTTAGACGTTCGCGGCTCTCCGTACAGTAAGCCGTGCCACTGCATGAAGAGTTCATTCATGAATAACGGGCAAAGTGGGCCGAGGGTATGATTACGGAAATGGTTCTAAACCTGAATTGTTTGGAATTTTATCACCCGTACATCTCACAAACCTGGTATATAATACTAGACACAAAATAAAAAGTCGATGATTGAATTATTAATATTAATTAATAAGCGATCATTGGCGATGATAGACTGCGTTAGGTACGGACTTCCACGCGCTAACGCCGAGGGGTGAGTTTATCGGGCATCTCGACCCATCAGAGGGGTGCTCCCACAAAGGCCCAGACTTTAGCCTCTTTGTGTTGATCGATGATAGGTCATTCATATATAAAACAATATAGTTTTTATATCCTTTGATTGAGCTTTATCAGTGCCTCGCCTAGCTGTTGGTCCCCTTTATACAGCAGTTTGTGGCCGTGAACAGGTCCACGTTACATATCAACAGCCTAACACCCCCTTGGTATAGTTCCTACACTGTATGTGGGTTATCAGGCCTACAGAGAAACAGGACCAGTATTTGTTAACGCCATCAGGACCGCGGACCAGCTAGAGTACAGAAAACCTTGTTTGACCATGACAAAACAAAGTTTCAAATTGTTTACATCTGAGCCAGAACTTGCGACTCACGGTGACTTTAATAAATTCTTTTAAATCCCTCCTTAATTAAGTAGAATGCGATCCCCATTTAAAAAAAAACGGTAATTTATATCAGACCACAGACCAGATCACATGGCGTACAGGGATGCAGTACAAACAAACAGCAATGGACGAAGCGCTCATTCAGACAAGCCCTGGAATTCGTCAGAACAAATGCAGTACATATTATAGGCTTTAGCACGATTAAATAGTTCGTCGTCATAATGTACACGGCTCAAAAGGGCATATATCGTTTACATGTAATTTCATTGTGAAGCGCAATTCAGAAACAAACGATAATAATCTGTTGTAAATTATTTTTTCAAACCACTCTTAGTGATCATGATTAGTTTCAAATATGCTTTGTGTTCAGACGAGCTAAGTTAAAACCCACATGCACCAAACTCGATCGAAATAGAGGTTTAGTGAAGAGGGTCAGATAATACTGAGTCTGTTTTGTAAATATAGACAGAAGTTGGAAAAAAAATCTGCCGGAATTACGCGTGCGTATAGAGTCGACTTTTAGATGTAACCTATTCGAATGAGTAAGGCGTTCTTGTAATGCCGTTGTTTTGACGCTTTTTGTGTAAAAATCGTCAGGATCGGAGTTAATGGAGTTATTTTCAAACGAAATAAGTTGGGAACGGAATAGAAAAATCGCAACTATGCAAATGAAACAACTTGCAGTAAAACGTGCGATATCAACACCCATTTCACTCTGCCTGGGAGTCTAATGAAAATTACAGATAATTAACTACGACTAGGGCCACCCAAAGGAGCTGGTATTTGCTCGCACTTTCTGAAAGAATTTCTGAAATGCCATAATGTCCACGGTATTTGAATTGAATTAGCATCTTTATGATATATCCCGTTGAATGAGTTAATTTTCCGCGTTTTGCCAAATTCATCCCAAGCTGCACTTTCTCAAGATTTTTTAGTCAATATGAACGGTAAATGTTACTTGTTAAGAGCCTCTTTGAAGAAAAGGTAGAAAATTGAAATAAAACGTTTCATCAGTCAGAAAAGGCGCCGTAATTTCTATGAAACATTATTATTATACATACAGTCTAACTTTACATTTACTGCCCCGAGTCTCAATAGGAACCGCAGGTAATTAGTGGAGGGCTGAGAGCTGAAAAATGACACCTCACCGGAGCGTGTCGTCACTTGGGATGTTCATTACACCCCAAAATAAAGATATCGCAGCCACTTCTTATTCTTCCAACATCAACGCGAGTCTTAATGGAGTACCACTTGAAAAAAGACGATTAAAAATTTTAACAGGGTCGCACCTCCCAATTGATTGAGGCTGAATAGAAGCTTTGAAGTCCTTTACTTTTCACACCATCACGAGAGAAAGGTCGCGCTGTGGCTCAATCCAAGTAACTGCTACTGGTCATTAGCAGAGCATGATGCGGCCGTATCGCGCCTGCGCCAGGCTCGGACCGACCCGCGCTGCTGCTCGTTGACAATCTCTAGCGCCACCTGGCGAGGGCGCGTTCAGTTGTTCGTACCCTGTTATTTGGATGGCGTCCCGCTGCCTCCGCGGTTGGAGGCAGGCTTCGGCATTCATTTTGTGTGGTCCAAAGATGGGTATAGTCTCACCATTGTACAGGGTTGAAGTTTGAAGTTCTCATAACTCAAGTCTGCCGTCTAGGTGGCGCGTTTTTTCTTCGGGATATCGTGCGCAGTAATGCCATTTATATTGATACCTGGTATTTAATTTACAACAGTGTTTGACTTCATTTTGAAGACATAAAAGTTTATGTATAATGATATGTGTTATATGCAGATTAAAGGTTACACGGGGCGGTGGTCTCTGACACTTCTCCTCACTTTCTGACGTTGCTTTCAGCAGACGAGACTTCGGGAGGAAATAAATGCTCCAATTTACATGATAGACATCTTGATCCATGAACGTTATCGACCAATTTTAATGCATTGAATTCTTTATGTCTTGATTGAGATCATTGTATGCAGAAGTTGAGTTCTCCCACCAGTTGAGATGCGCTGAGAGCTTCGTACTCGCTTACGCTGTATGCTCACACTGCATAGAGGCTGTTTCAGCGACTCAATCGGAACAAGGTTGAGACTAATCGAACAATAGTTTAACTGTTACAGACAAAACTCAAGAGAAAACAGTTTAATCAAGGAAACAAATCTATCGACTTTGATCCTGTGCTTAAAATGCTTGAATTCAACAAAGAAGATTCTTATTTCAAATTTGAGTCATCGACCGGAACTCTTAAAATCAGATTTTCAGTGTCATCGATTTTTTTTTAATTTCAATGATGATATCCGACTTTTTTGGTCTAAAATTCTGTCTTCCGTGATGAAAACAGCCTCTGTTTTTTCAGCAACAACACTCATTCTTTTTAGGACCAGGGTATAATGGAAAAGCTAGCCTATCTGATTTTGGAAAGAACTTTTCCCCTCAATATTGTCCCTTTAAAACGTTATGAGAACCCCAAAACGACAAATCAATTATTGTTGCCAGATTCCGCACAATCTTGTAAATCTAACGATTTTTGTCACAGCACACATAAAGTTAGTGGTCTATAGCGCCAAACATCTTGGACTCAATCAAAAGGACATCCCTAGATGGATAATTCTCATGTGATACGTGTTAGGGAAGAAAGATTAAACCAGTCTGGCAGTCATGGAGGTAATTTGGCGGGACGGCGAGAGTAAAAAGCGCGCCAAAAGTCGTTCACATATCAAACATACGGGCGCCGAAACGTGGCTTCACGGAACGAAAATTTCAGAGAACATGTCTGTCCATATTTCTTACAAACAGGATTGAGTGACGTGATGTCTGGGCTTTTATTGCCTAATTTTGGTCCGTATTTACATGTGTACACATTAAGGCCCCTGCGATGTATGAACAGGCGTCTATCGCTTACTCAGGCTTGAGTCTATCAGCCTGGACTGCTCGCTCTCAATCACCGTGACGCCGGCCATCACGTAATACCCAATCAATTCATAGATAAGTTCAAAACTGTTAAACTTCTAGACTCCTCTGACGCGGCCCATGCTTACAGAGCACTGCGATCGCTCTAATACCGATAACTAAAATTTGCATGATTTTTTATCAAAGAAAATCGCTTGTTCTTGAATAATTTCCGTAATATGTCTAGCTGAAATACAATATATAGGCCCTGAGATATAATGCAGAGACTCGCGAAAATCCCATCGTACTTTCCTGCCTATTGTGAGAGACGCTCTCCATAAGCCTATCCTGCTTTTATGAATGAAATATTACAACTGAACACCAAAATATGATCAATATGGATAAATAGTGTAAAATGAAAGACAAAAACCTGAATCAAATACCTTTGCCGCTACCTACAGACAAAGCCGCCAAGCGGAGAGTTACGGTTATATCACGGCAATTAATTAAAAGCGGACGCCGTTCATTAGAATTTAATCGACAATATAGATAAGGAACATCACAAAATGAAAGGAAATTACGTTTATTAAACGCGCGAGGAAGTTTGCAGAAAGTAAAGATTAAGCAATAAGACAACAGGCGCTGCTCTGGACTTAATTAGGATTTACTCAACGATAAACCCCCAAATCTTCAATCAAATTTTCCGTAATCCCAAACAGGAGGTGCCGCAAAACCAAAGATACCAAAAACCATAGTAATTAAGAGAGAGAGAGAGAGAGAGAGAGAGAGAGAGAGAGAGAGAGATTATTTGTTCTTGTTGACTTGATTTGAACAAATTTAATTATGTCAATAAACATACACTGGATTAGGCAGCAGTAATAACAATACATGTAATGTTTAATGTATATATAAGTGCAACTTTAAATGTAGTATTTTTTGTAATATGTATTGGTTCTTGTTACATAATCAGAAATCTACGGGTCTTTCCGACACGCGGAAAATATTTCCGAGCTATGGCGGAAAGGCCCGATATGTTACAGCGAGTATCTGGTATATTTATTCGTGCTCACATTTTTTATTCCCGAAACCAGAGGCCGTTTTGACAGTACCGAACCAATTTGATTTCACTGCAGCAAGTATCTAAATTCAATATGATTTCTTCTTTCGGGCTTTGAATCTATTATATCATGCGCACATGACAGAAATTAGTGTCCTTATTTGTTGAAATCATTGAATGAGAACGTAGGGTAAGGGCAAGTATATCTCAGCATTATATTAACAGGTCAATACTTTTATCACAAAACATTAAATTGTTTAATAAGCTGACAACACACCTGTCAGTCTCACAGGTAAAGTGACAAAAGTGTTCTAATTCAAAATGTATTAATAGGCTCCCTCCATTGATCTCTGTGGACTTATCAAGCTATTTCGCTCTTCATTCTGTCCAGTGAGAGCCGTTAAAGGCCTAAATGTCTCATTCAGATAGCAAGAACAAACTGATACAGTCCCATCAATCCCTCGTCAACGGTCCAGCTTAAAAGTCCCAACGACTAATATACAGAGACATCGCTTTTCTGGGGCCGATATATCATAACCAGCAAATGACGAAAAAATGAAGATGAAGAATCTATACTATTGAAAGGCCGTCAGTTTAAGCGCAACCTGTATCTTGTTAGACATGATTAATGGAATTTCCATCGCAGAAATCCTTTTGAAATTTTTCTCTCATTAGAGAAACTGTTGGGGTTATCGTGTTCACCGACAAGTTAGTGTTTACAGAGAGAAGCTGATCCAATATCCAGAGAACTTAATGATTTGAACAGACTGTCCGTCCAAACATAGTCTGTCTTTATATGAAATATATGGACGTTGAAACAAAGGCGGATAAAAATATAGAAACAAATCCCCGCAATTTTTCGTTGAAATAAACAGAGAAATACCTGTCATTTAAATCGAGTTTTAATTAAATCTGTCTTTTGATGTCACAACAAAACAAATGTATTTAATGCTAGATTCGTCTATTTTTACTGCGCCGTGCTAATTTTGTTGAAGTAAATGTCAGATTTCCTAAGATTTTTTTACATGACAGAAATTTCTGACAAAGCCGTTTTTCGTTGATAATTACCGACATTAAATCTGGTTGTTAAGTGTTTGTTGCAGTACACTCAACACTAGGGGGCGCATCTTACGAAAATAAGATCTGAAAATTCCATCAACCCCGCCCAAGTTGTTGTGTAATCTACGTGATTATTAAGCAAAAAATCTCAAAACACTAAAGCCCACAAATTATATCTGTTCAAAATTGACAACGTACTACGTGATGTGGCGAATACCTGAATATTACCTGTACTTAGCTTGAAGTTTAAGAAAATCAGGTCCAAACATTTGATTTTATGAGACTAATTGAGGTGTACTACCGTAATAGCTTAAGTTTAAATGAAAGCAAGTATTGATCTAGATGTATAACAACTAAATATTATATAGCTAAAGAGATGTTTATTAAAAAAAGATAAAGTGTAATGTAGAACAGATAAAGTTATGTAACAACTCAAATGTAAATTAAAACAGGTAAGTTAATGTTACTGTAACGGTTTAAGTGTAAAGAAATGCAGATACAGTTATGTAACTGTAACAGTTTAAGTGTAAATTAAAGCAGGTATGGTTATGACTGTAACGGTTAAATTGTAACGTAAACAGTGTACTGTTATGTAACAGTAACGGTTAAATTGTAACGTAAACAGTGTACTGTTATGTAACAGTAACGGTTAAATTGTAACGTAAACAGTGTACTGTTATGTAACAGTAACGGTTAAATTGTAAAGTAAAGCTTGTCAAGTTATGTAACTGTAACAGTTTTTAAAAGTGTTAATTAAAGCAGGTATGGTTATGTAACTGTAACGGTTAAATTGTAACGTAAAGCATGTAAAGTTATGTAACTGTAGCGGTTATATTTGTAAAGTAAAGCATGTCAAGTTATGTAACTGTAAGTAACAGTTAAAGTGTAAATTAAAGCAAGTTATACATCTATGTATTAATGTATCTATTTTTGAGGCAAAAGTTTATTATGATTACTACACAGTAAAGTTAATATCTAAATGTTACAATGCATTTGTTGTTAAGTTATTTGTATGCATTTGAAATTCTTGATTCAAATAATATACATTTAAAAAATTCTATTAAAATATTTCATTGATAATTAAGATAATAAAAAAAACGCTGTTGGGCCAAAATAAGAAATAACTTTGTTTCCCCTAACGCCACCGACCCAATTAAATCCCGCCGACTGATTTTTTTTTATACCACAATATAGATTTCGTTTAAAGAAATCTAATTTTACCCGAAGTTTGAGAGAAATTAATTGATACCTAGTAGTCATGTACATTATCATTAAAATGATATTTGAATCTAGGTTGACATGTACATCAACATTGAAATGATAATGAATCTAGTCTTGCACATCTAGTCATTGAAACAAACATGTTTAAATTTAAAATAAACAATATTGAACAACATTGTGAACTTAATATTAAATTGTTAAATTTGTTTTACATTCCATTGGTACATGAATAATAACAATTTGTTTTGCAACTGGTCATGTTGTTTAGTTTTGTTATTAATAAAGGAATTGATTCATTTTTTAATTTTAATGTTATAATGATTTTCATTTTCTGCCCTGGTAGAAAAAAATTATTGACCTACCTTCCTACCCAACTTCAAAATTTAGGGTCGGGTTAGGGGAAACAAAGATATTTTTAATGATAGCCTTGACATTTAACTTTACTTCACACAAAAACGTTGTAAAACCAGTTTTAAAAAAAACCTAGAAAGAAATATTTACATTTCTAAAGTATTATGCGCGTTATAACTGAACAATTCGACCTCTTTACATCACTTCAGAGAAACGGCTTCCTTAGCGTTTTATTAAATTCATACTAAGTCTTTCCAATACACCATTTTGTATCGATTATAAAATCTAAATCATAGAATTATATTAGATAAAATCAGTCATCTGTTACTGTTTGATGCGGTTTTCTTACTTTAAATACTGTATAAGGTAGATTTATATTCTTATACGTACAAAATTTCAGGCAACAGAAGTGTTTATATACCGGTATACTAATATCGCATTTCTGTTGTGTATATAAATTAAAAGTAGTTCAAAATTGCTACCGCTGCGTATAAAGAAACATGTAAGAAGATTCATTAATCTACAAATGTAAATGTGTACATGTATATCTAAAAACAACATTTTTGTAGCAATGTCGGGATAAGTCATCCCGTTATCACGTGGTCGATACCAAGGAACAACATCCATTACAGGAAGCACTACGCCCTTTCCCGGTCTTCGTGGAATCAGCAACGAGGAGGGGGGGAAAGGGTTCCGGCCCAGAATGTTTACCCAGGGGACAGGAAGGCGTGGGTGATAGGTGACCACGGCTCAGACCCAGTCATACAGCGCTGTTCCCTGTCACGATCTCTCACAAGAATGCGACCCCCTGGGCCGGCAGTGTTTTTGTGATTATTGTTGGGGTTCTTCAGCTATTTGATAACCAAGCATAATGCACCTGAAAACAGAAGCACATAACGGAAAGATAAGGTCCCTTTGAGAATATCGAGTTTGATTACTTTTACCTGCCCCTTCCGCGCCTTTGACATGGGAATGAATTGCCTCTTCATATCCCTCTCAGCTCAGAGGTGTTAGCGTATTACCTCTTACAAGATAATTTTATCGATTGCGGTTCATAATCGTTCAATGGCATCTTAGAAGCGTGTAAATATGTCGATAAAATTATAATGGGACGATACGAATAAACAATATTTCTCTTCTATTCCCGGCTACCTGAACGACTCATTTTTTACCTTTCCTACTGAGTTGAGTTTCCGATTTTTTCTATGAGGACAGAGGCATGTCGATTGTGACTGCGATCAGCTCTTCAGCTCTCCACTCGTCGCTCTGTGTTCCACCTTACCGGAGCTTTGTTCTGGAACATAATAAACAGTGGATTAAGACGGTTAAGGGCCGAGATAGGGGGCAAGAAATATTCAAAGTATTTCTTGTCTACGTCAAGTCGAGGTATTCCTGATATCTCATACCTTACAACAACTTTAACATACAAACTACTACCGAAGGTTAACGTTTACACCTCAGTTTTTGTTAAAAACGAAAACCGTAATTCTGTTAGACGAAAAATGATTCAATATTAAAATTTTGGGTTTTTTTAATTTTTTATTTTTTTTACCATTTTGTTTATGGAATTTCTATATTTGTAAATAACAAAACAAACGGAAATATGAGAAATTTGATAAAAAAATAAAATGTAGCTTTAGGAAAATAACAGTAGAGCAAGTTCCAGGATTCTGTATGAATGCACAGACGACCTAAAAGATGGCGCGTAGCTGAGTGGAATGGCACGCCGTTAGTCCCTACGCCCCGCCTGTCGTGACGCGCCAAGAAATATATTGTCGAAAAAAACATTCCAACTAGTTACCCTGTCACTTCCGTTTGTTATTCGTGCAATTAATCATTACACAATTAACGAAAATGCAAGACAACCTGGAGCCGGCTGTATGGAACAATGGCGGTTTTTTGCAACCTTTCCGATCGGCTGCTACCAAGAACTGTTCAAGAATGAAAACGTGCTCAAAAAGTGACCAATGACATGTGATGCTTGTGAGTGACGTCATTGATATGCAACATATCATGCAAACTCCCACACCAAAAATTCTGAGACCTTCAGGGAAGAATGGTTAGCGTCGGTGGAGCAATAAATTTTACGAAGTTGAGGGATAAATTCTTGGAAAGTACATTAATGCAAATATGCATAATTATGCACTTTTAGGTATTCTGAAATATAAAAAAGAAGTTCCTCTGTGAGTCTCGTTAACCTCAAAGCTGCCGACTGATAATTGTCAATATCATTAAGTATTCAAGTCTACAAAACGAAATAAACGGGTAATGTCTTGACATTCCTTTATTCATGTCAACAACATGGTTGAGAACTTCGACCAAAATATTGAGCAGTTCGAGTTTATATGCATGCATGGTCAGTACTATACGTACAGACTGCGGTCAACGTTGTTAAAATCTGTGGAGACAACCGAACGCCTTGTCGCTGTTTTAAGTATTGTATTCTTTATTATAGCTACTTAAATAAATGTACTTTACTGTCCATTTTACTTGAAATTTAGCTAGAAGCTTAAACAAGCTGCTAATCGGTTCCTCAACAGGAATCCTTGCTTTTGTACATCATAAAATTGTATACTTTTAGCTTCTTATATACATGTACTTTACAGTACATTTAGCTAAATATTTGAACAAGCTGCTTATCGGTTCCTCAACAATAATCGCGCTTAGTGTATATACATATAATAGTATGCTTTTTGTGCTAAACAAATTTAATAATCCAAGAATTCGTTGTATGGACTTGATCTGGCTTTTCTTTTCTAGTTAACCGAGGGTACGACTTCATCATTTTCTGGTAGAGCCATTTGTTAGATTGTTTTGTAATTTGGTGGTGCCACACACGGAATCTGATTTCCCGCACTTATTCACGCATAACTATGAAAACTAATGGTTGCTACTGTGTACGCGTACGTTTCTAGCATATTCCCTGCTCAGAATTTCGCTCTAAAAATTATTTCGTCAAATGGAGACATGATCTGTCGGCATAGTCAAATTTTCGTACCGGGACTATGTCAGGAATTCGCAAACCCATATAACAGAATATGCTAAACTTGTTGTACCCACCATAAATCTCGTATAATTAAATTAAGTCATCTTTACCGAATTCTGCGTTCGTAATATTCCCGTATCATGAACTGTAGTTTGGGTCAACGGTTTCTAATGGTTGAAGAAAACTGCCACATGATCATTTCATTCGAGAATATTAAATACCAAGAAAGCCAGCTTTGTACGGTAATAGCGGTACACGGTCTGCACCGATTCGCTCGCTTTAACATCCCATCAAGATGAATTCCAAGTTGGTGTAATAAAAAATTGATTTGGCCAAAGACGATGTACCAGAAATTCAAATTTACACTTTTTTGCATCTTGAGGTTTAGTTTGATTGAAAATCGGGAATGTTAAGTAGAATTATTGAAATTTTTACCCCCACATTCTTTTAGAATGGCTATTTTAAATTTTTGATAAGGATGCATCAAATAGATTCTCAGATGTAACCATATGTTGCTACATATCATTTGTTTCCCCCGAAGCGAATCGTTCAATAAATTAGAGCCTATATCACCGCACCTACTACTCAAAGTGATGCAAAAAAGAAACGTCAATACTACGTCAGAGAGTTTAAATTAAAGTTTTATTTTTATCAATAAATATTCTGGTCATACGAAAAAATATGACCATCACATATATGTACAGAGTGAGAATGACCCATGGTTTAGTACAATTGTCAATAAACAAAAAACAACAGCAATTGCACTAGCGAAGGTTACAGAGTTCATGTAATATCAGTATCTCTGGTACGGTACTCGGTTTGCCGGAAACCAAATCACTCGTTAGAAATGAAAGGCTAAGATCACCACTACATTGTAGCCCGAATGTCTAGGTATTTCTGCCAAGGAGTACACGCCGTCTCCCACCGGTGAACGTGGTCGTGGCGGACGGCCGCGCGCTGGAGAAGCTATCCCCGGCGTTTGTATCAACAACCCAAGCATCTAGTTTACCGCACTAAGACGTGCATCTAAAGAACAATCATTAACGATAATGATCACATTCAGCGGATAAATAAATGAGATATTGTTTATTCCATAAACAAACGAAAGCCCTTCTAGTTGAGAACTCGAGGGAGCGAGGGTAGTGTGTTTTAACACCAATATAAGCCCCATAATGCCGCTATGTCGTCGCGGCGTCTGCTAAGATCCAAATATTTCTTCAATGTACCTTTCTTAATCAATGTATTTCCATTACAAGGTTTAAACATGGCATTTTATCAACTAGAGTAGAAGGTTGATGAGCGCACAGACGATCTTGGTCACACAGCGACGCTTTGAACTCGGCCTCTTCACACATTGAGCTGATATAAGAGAAATTATCTAACAGAGATTGCTATTCACTAGTTCAGTTCTTCAGTTTGTTTGACAGATTCTTCAAACTTTCCAGCACGGGGCTCAGTTAATCGCGTTTTTTAATTTCCATGTAGAATTTTCCTCGCCATCTCAGATTATTCGGTAGATGTCCAAGTAAAAGAGGCGACGATAATCTGTGAAAACGAGATTACACATCGGGACAAGACGGGATAGAGGATCACCCGAGTTCCTGGTGTTTCTAAAAACAGAGTTTGTACGAGAACTAAGGGTCGTGTTTGGAGTCTTTTAGTGACGTATTTTGTTGTTTCACACTGTGAACGTACTCCAATATAACTTCTCGTAACACCCAGAATAGCAATTAAATACGACAGAGTCAATATATTTTCACTGTGTCTTTCTAAATGAAAACACTGGCCATGGAAGTTTTCAATGATAAATTTAACCCATTGTTCCGCTGTTTGCGTTCGATTTTAAGATCCCTTCATATCAAACTCAGCTGGATCTGCAATTTGAAATCCCTATATTTAGTGATCACCACTTGAAGACTTTTCTATTTGTCTTCGTTCAATTTCGCTATGAGCACGAACACGCACACTCCGTGAGCACCGGATACTGTACTTTTATCCAGGAACAGTTCGTCCCAACTTCCGGACCCCGACAGTACCAGCGCAGTAACGTTATACGCATTGAGTCACTTGGCTGACAGTACATTCCGGGGGGAATAGAGCACGATTTCCCCCTAAAACACTGTCCTTCCCGAATCCAGCGGGGCCAAAATCTGACCCCCAAGTCTTTCCACGTGTGGAAAACTGGACAATGAGTATAACTCCATAAATATTTTTGCACTTTTTTTCTATCCTCACGTTTGAGTTTTAGTCTGATAGGTTTCTGAGTTTCACCCGTATATACACGCTGTCCAAAGTATTTGATGAAGAGGGGTCTCCTCCCTTTTGGACGTCCCTTTTTGATTTTAAAATCCAAAGTTCCATTTCTGTGCAACACATGTTCTAGTGGTCTCACAGTGGACATGTAGTCACGGTCAAAGTCTCTCCCTAGCAAGCGACGCAAGCGTTTATATTCCAGATCCTCTTCCTTCGGATCGTATAGCGGATTCGGATTTTCCTCTAAATCAATGATTGGCAGTTGGTTTGAGGGAAATGGACGCGTCCCGTCATGGAATGAAATAGAATTGCGCTCCTCCGGCTCAAAGGGGTGCCTCAGTCGGTTCCAAGCATCACGTGCACTTTGAGCGGTCACCCAGCGATGCTCCCAGACCAACAAAACGACACAGTTCAATATAAAACGATATAGAATCATCACTTCATCCGTGTACTTATATCTGAAAATAATACAGTGACACTAAGTGAGTCCCACATAAAAACGGGCGTTACGGATTTACCGACATTAGTAAAATTCTAGTTTGAAATTTCATATGTTTTTGCGATGGTCGCCGAATATACATAATAAAAAGGTTAAATACTTACCATCTATACATCTCGTCTCATGCCATTGTATGAAAAATAAAAGTCAATATTGGAGGGTTTCACATGTAAAATATGTCGCAAAAAATCTATTCCATTGAGAAACTGCGTGCAGGTAAGGTAGTCCAAGACCAAGGATAGCGGGGGTAGCTCACTGGCCCCCTAAAGATAAATATCTCCAGTGTAAACCACGACCCTCCAGGGAGAGGAATGTAGATGCTTTATGTTGGAGTTTAATGTAAACTATCCTTTTTGTATTTTTCTTGCTAGACACCCAGTCTGAAATGAATAGCCGTCTCTCTGTAAATCTACGGTAGTTTTTACAATGTTATGAGAAGACTGCCCGTAATCCTAAGCATAAGACAAACGACGGCGACCGAACGTGTTTAGAATCTGTGTCAACTCGGACAGTACGACGATTAGTGTATGGGATTTCAGACCTATTCTCTATGTACATCGAATGTATGCTTGTCAAACTGAAGGGGGCGTGGCCTAACATGCGAACCAATACAAACGACTTCCCCGTATTCATGATCCCATTCATAAATCGAAATAAAAGGTTCAGAGAAGAGATCCGGAACCTGTGATTGGGCTTGAGAGATAGATTAATTCTTATCTGTCGCACAAGAGCGTTGTCTGTGAGATAGTACGACACAGGAGAGTTCCTCTGCTGCGATCAATCTCCTTCCTTCACTTGTTTCGTTCCCGGCAAAAACGAGTTAAGCAATAAAGCTAGTAGAGTTATGGTAGAAGGGTTAGGCGGCGCCAAAACCGATACCGCACTAATCCTCCCCTATTGTTGTCCCCCTCCATAGATACAGTTATGTGCATGTAATAAGTATACACCACACTCAACGCGTTTTCGGAATTTGAATGTTATCTTAAGTATACGACACAGAAAGAAATATTAATTTCATTTAATGTATTAATTTATTTCCACAAATCATAGTTTTCGACGCCGACATTTATCTAGAGTTTGCTGAAGAGGGGACTCGTTTTGTAAAGTCACCAAAGAAATGTCAGGCGAAGTTGTTTAACGACCACAACGACATATTTCAATTTAGAAAATTAAGTAGTGCGAGTAAATTATTGCTGGGTAATTTTTTATTCTACTAAACACAATACTTCACAATGTTGGTTGGAAATAAAATACATGTACCTTACTCAGTGACAAATCGGAAGATTAACTTGAAAGCGGTACAAAAGTTAACCCAATATTTTCGCTTAGCGGCCATTTCAGTCCTGATTTATGTTTTTAAAACATGATCGCAGAAATCAACCCAGTTCCGTTTTCTGAATCATAGTCAATTAATTAAACGCGTGAACTAGGGGGGTATTGTATTTCTATGACCTGTCGGTTTATATATAAATCGTTAAAAATAAATTTCCGAAAAATTCCATCGTACATTAATTTTCTCCATCAAAATTTTTAAGCGTAAATATTTCATGCTTCGCAGTACTTGGCGGTTCGGCTTTCTCCGTGTTTAGACTGAACTGGATTGAATGACGAAACGTGTGGTAGGTTTGGATTGTAGATCAGCAATATCCAACTGATTTATTACACTTTTTATTTCGTAATTAGATTTAATTATCCAACAGTTCGGATCAACGGTAGTCGATGTACGAGAGTTATAATATCGTTAATCTTTCCTCTCTCCTGACGTTAAAGAGTTCGCGTGCAGGGGCCTCAGTGGTCGCGCCCGTGTCCCCGGAAATCAGCCTCAGTGTCACTTTACCCACCCTCTGCCAGACCGAGGCTGAAGAATCCTATCTAATATTATTTGTATGAGTGAAGATGGTTGATAAACACCTGTTGTTATTTTTTTTTTATTTTTTGCCTTTGTTGCCTTAACATTCTGCGACGTAGCCAATGAACCTCTTTAATTTGCTGAATTGCATAATGTGTGATCGAAGTGTCGTGGGTGGTGGAATCGCATACTGTAATTTTAATAATGCACATTGATTGATCCTTTGTTTGAAATATTTAACATCACAAGCGAGAAGAAGCTGTAAATTAAAATTTCAAATATCCAGCGTTGATCGTACGGGAGATTGATTATTTTGGAAAACTGGAGTTAAGGAAAATTTGTTGCGCCTAAAAATATGCACTAAATAGCCCAAGTAACAAAATTTGATAGCAATTAATCCCCTAAAATTTATTGAACTGCGTTAGCATGTATTAATGAACCTTCTGGTCCATAAACACTCATAAAGATGAAAGAAATCTAATAACGCTATAGCAGATTTTATTCAGACTGAATTCGTTTCTTTATGAATGAAAATCACAATGTACAATTTGGGGCCTGGAATGCTTAGAAAGCTGTTGAGAACTCACCCTCTCTCAGCTTTCTATTGTCAGAGTCACGGAGAGAGAGGGAAACATGGCGTGTTTTTAGGTTTAGAAAGGTTGGAGTATTAGCCACTGAAATACTTGGGTTGATAGACAACATTTATTCTTGTAAGACGGAGACACTGCATCTACTAGTATTTATATGAAACAAGACGACCGCATTCTATTCCATCAGCAACGTGATAAAAAATTGACGCGGCCTACATCACAAGTCAGAGATTTCTCAAAAACAGACCAAATTCTGTTTCTGCTCCTTCGCATAATGAGAAAATAATAAACTTTAAATGAAAACATTTAATCTATTAGCGTTGAATAGGGCTCATTGTAGACCCGGTACAATTTGTGTCCAAAACATCTAGACTTGCACGAGTTTTTGTCGCATTATCAGATATAAATATATAAGAATGTAAGAAAGCAGTTTAAATAAGCTTTTGATTGGGTAACACCTGATACCATCACAGTCTGACTTTTAGTCTCCATCTGCCTCGCCCGGTCAGACATAAGGCGGCCCAGAAAGGCGTGCTGGTGGGGGTGACGAGAGATGGACAACTTGGCATTGACATTGCAATCAATTCCCTCAAGGCTTAAAGCCAGCGCGTCTTTGTCTCTCTGATTGTTTATCGGGGATTACTTAGGATTTCTTTACGTATAAAGAAATAAACGGAAGGTTACTTGTGTGTGAAGGAAAATGTCCCGTGTAAAAAGACAAGACGGAGCTACGGAGCCCTCTGACGACTTCAACCCTCAAATACCGCTATAAGATCAATGAAGTCAACCTGCCATTGAATTAAATCTAAATTCAAGCGGCTTCCATTTTAATTTCATTACAAAGCTGAGACACAGGACATTGTAGAAGATAACGATCAGAGAGCGCAATTTCCCGTGGTCTTATTCAATTACCATACACAAACAACTTAGTTGTTAAATTGTTTGGAGTTTATTCGGAATCACGGTGGCGATCCTTGTCATTTTTGTCTTTACCCACACCACTGAGCCCTAACCCTCTATCACCTGTCCCACTCCACGATTAGCATGCCGTTTTAACACTGTTTTATCTTGATTGGGGTAGTTTTAAATGATTAGAGAAAAGATATATTCTTTATTTGTTACATCACGTGAAAATTTATTCTTGCCGTGATCTTTCTGTAGACCACGATCTGATAAACGCACAGAAGATCACAGTTTTAGATAGTAATCAACGTTAGAAGTGATCAAGATCAAACGCTTGAGCTACCCTGATCAACTTTCGCCCAAAAAGGTTCTCCCCCGCCCCTTAGTAAGAACGGTTCAGTACAACGTTTCAGAGACTACAATAGGGCACAATCATTATATGTAATTTCCCCGTCTTTAATATCAAATGTAAACAGAGATTCAAACGTCAAAAATGGCGTCAAATAGATTCACTGTAAAGATTGATAGGTGCATTAAGGTTTGTTCTACAACGTCTTATAATTAAACATCACCCTGAATTCAAAGAACCACCCAAGTAGGAGCATTCCAGCATTTGAGAATATAGTGAGCACAGTATATTACTTAACAAGGAAGCGTTACTACAACCGAACTCATTACCCACATGGCTATATTAAAATAAAATTATTGTATTTTATTTATGATAATTATAGTCATGTCAGATCAGACCGTCTTCAGCGGTAGATTTGTATTAATAACAAGTCATAATACCGCCAGAGGGGAGTCAGGGATTCTAGCGAACCTCTTCCAACGGGGGAAGCCTGGCTCCACAATGCTAATGCCCAACGATTTCTTGACAAATAAAATTGATACGCCGGCAATCCTGACTTCATCAGAAGACAATAAATGGCGATAGTGTTCACTGGCCCCCGATACTGCGGGGAATCTGAGAGGGAGCAAGAAGATCACAGGGAGCCTTTTACCTGTGAAGTGTGGGGAAAGGTATTAACATTCAAAAGGTTCACCTTATCTACCTTCAACAAAAGGTCATGGCTTTGCGTTTATTTGTCTATTATAATCTTTAGTTTAGCGATTTTATGGCAAATATAAAACTTATAATTACCTTGTTGACAGAACAAAATATGAAACGTTTATTCGAAAGAAGCACACCACGTTCTTTGATAAGAGCTAACATCGTTCATACAAGCGAATTGTTTGGAAATTGATACTTTGTCGTTCACTGGGACAAGATATGGAATGGCGCTCCAGCTGTTCAGTTTAAAGAACAGAACACGCCCATTTAGATCTCTTATATAACAATCTGTGGAGACACCATTCTTGTTTTCGCCTCCTGAAGAATTTGGTAAAGTGATCAAAGCTAAACACGTTAGATTGGCTTTCATTTTTTATTTTACGTGTCGTAAGCGGCCTTATCTTAACCTGTTCTAATTCCTTTGGATGTCTGGAAAATTCAGTTTCATGAAAACAGTCATGAAGGTCATCAAGAAAGTCTGACACTAGATTTGTCACTTAGTACTCGTTTGGTTCAGTATCAGTCAATATGGAGACACTATCAACAGTCTCATCAGAAAGATGATTGCAGTTAGTGGTGCTATAACCCCTGCCATCCAGAAATAACCTGTCTGAATATTTTAATTTAGGGCCCAGAAAGTGTTCAAATAGAGAGAGATAAGAATATTATTGTGATGTAGAAGAATACCACCCCGCAATATGATGTTCTCTGTATCACCATTTATTGCTATATTTTCTGTATCACCATTTATTGAGAGTTCTAATAACTTTAATAACATTACGACTCGACTTATTGGTCTCGGTAAAAGGTCGGACGGATTGTGTTATTTCGCTATCAGAGTACGGGCTCCTACACTTATTTGACAAAATGAATTAATAGTATGGGACACAAAGTACAGAACTACTGGATTAAAACGGGGAATTTATCACCAGATTTGATGAGTTCAATTCTGAATATTTTTAGTGAAAATCCGCTGTTTTTTCCGATTTAAACCGACACGGAGTCGGGGGCTTTTTTTAAGAGAATGACATGTCAACGTTGGTCAATAACAAACTGCAAAGATGTTGAACATTGAACGGGGCCCATTGTGCTTGATAGTGGCAAGTGTTCAAGGGAAAATGTATTCAATTGATAAGACGCTTCATTGCATCCGTGATGTTACAGCTTTGTCTAAAGCTCTGTTTTACCAAAACACAGGTACAATGCCTGAATAGGGGAGGAGAAACGTTTCCTGTACTGAAGAAAAAGATGCGTTCTAATTTTTAATGAAAGTCAACCATAAAAACATATGTTTTGTGGAGACGAGTGAACTGATAACTGAGTTAATTAGAACGGTTCTTTGTCATAGTAACACGTCTCTACCATCCCTCCGCCACGCATTAATCGGTGACCCGGAAGTGACGCTACCCGTTCCGCCATAGATGGCGTCTTTGGTTTTAGAATTGTGACGTCATGATGTAAAGGATTGACTTTACACCCCAACCGCTCTTGAATCATGATAAACAGATTGCACAGAGTTCATGTACTTTTAAGATATATTCTTATAGTTGTACAAAGGCATTATTTATTAAAGAAATCTTCTGACTGTTTTTAGCAGCAAGATATTGATGTTAACGAAATATTCTGACAGTTGTAAGCAGGTACTTTTGATTGCGAAATATTCTGA
>WFKH01007768.1:2018177-2034075 GCA_016163765.1 Magallana hongkongensis | reverse complement strand
ATCGTGACGCTATCGGAAAATCCCAACCAAAGCGGTTTTGATAATATGTGATGTGCATTTGGCATTATGTGATGTGTATTTGGCATTATGTGATGTGCATTCATCATTATGTGATGTGCAGTTATCATTATGGCATGTGCATTCATCATTATGGTATGTGCTTTTCTAATTATGTGATGTTATTCCGTCTTTACATAATGTGTTTTTAAACATCATTACGCGACACGATTTCTCTTTACGTGATGTACTTTTTTGTTCATTACGTCATGTACAAACATCTTTTTATATTTACATTCAGTGTATATTTCCCCTTATGTTTGCATTGGAAATCTGCGACGTTCAATTAAGCATTGAATGCCTATTTTTGGATGTCGTCGGTCCTATGACACACCAATGAGGTGCAGACAAATTGAAAACCGCGCGTTAGCGCGGGTATTCAATTTGTCTGCACCTCATTGGTGTGTCATAGGTCCGACGACATCCAAATATAAGCATTCAATGCTTATATTTATATTAATACTGATGGTTTTTTGTATGAAATAAATGTGTATCGTCGCTGTAAAGCCATTATATACGCTCTCAGTCAGGGATATGAAACATACATGGAACAGCCATATTAACATGTTATTTAGTACGCTTCCGCAGCTAAAAATATAGTGCCAGAAACTTTGTAGAGAAAAATCTTTTTAATTAAGGAGTAGATATAATTTAATGATTATTTTTCAAAAGTACATATCAAATTGGTTATGTAAGGTTGAACGTTTCATTTAATCTTACAAAAAATAAATATACTAAAAACACGTGGTGACGTTTATATTTGTGCTCAGGGCGCATGAATTAGTAAAGTGTATTCATAGAAAATTGAACGTCGCAGATTTCCAATGCAAACATAAGGGGAAATATACACTGAATGTAAATATACATCTGTGTAAAGCCTGTGTGGGGGAACATCTCTGCGATGAATCCACAGAACACAAAGTGGTGTCATTTAAAAAGCGGGGATCTTCTCCAAATTACCCAATGTGTCCTAAACATTCCACAAAACAATGTGAACTTCACTGTGAACAATGTGACATTCCTATTTGTGTAAGATGTGCTTCCTCTGCAGAACATCACGGCCATAAATTAAATGAAATAAGGAAAGACATTGACAGAAACAAAGAAGTCATTCAGGTGGATCTAAGAGAACTAGAGAAATCCATTTATCCTAAATATCAACAGATTGCTTCTAACTTTCCAGTTCAGAAAGCTGCTCTGAATGAAAACAGCCAAAAATTAACAACAGCAATAGACATACATGGAGAAGCCTTGCACAGAGAAATAGACACCATGATCCAGAAACTGAAATCTGATCTCAATGAAATGGACACCAAACACCTGGCCATCCTAACTAAACAGGAAGAGGAAATCGCACGCACCATTTCTGAAATCGCACAGAACATTGCTGATCTGAAGAAGTTACTGGACTCCAATGATGTCAGCATTGTCTCTGCCTACATATGCAGAAATGCTGAATTCAGAAGATTGCCTCCGAAACTCAGAGTGTCCTTACTAAGTTTTACCCCTCAGAAGATCAACAAGGAACAGCTTTATCAACAGTTTGGTTCTCTGTCAGCGTCATCTATTAAAACAGAAGAACAAGTCTTCACCATGGATTCTCCCGGTGCTGAGTCCTCTTCCCCGGACAGACCGCTTATTGATGTACCACTGATCATCACACAGATAAACACTAAGTATGGAGACTCTAATAGATTAGTCAGTGTGTCCTGTCTGAAGGATGATTTAGAACTTTGGACGCGAGGTGATGACAACAAGATGAGACTCTACAACCTGCGAGGGGAACTAGTGAAGTCAGTCCAAACCAAGTCAAGGAACTATCCACGGGACATAGCAGTGACAAGGAGTGGGGATCTAGTTTATACTGATAACAATGATAGAACCGTGAACATATTGAAGAATACACAGATACAGACAGTGATCAGACTACAAGGGTGGAGACATTGCGGTGTCTGAAGTACCACTTCTGGTGACCTCTTGGTTGTAATGGACAGTGATGATAGATAACAAACAAAAGTTATGTGTTACTCTGGCTCCACAGAGAAACAAAGTATTCAGTACAATGACAAAGGACAACCTCTCTATTCATCTGGTTTCACTAAATACATCAGTGAGAACAGGAATCTTGATATCTGTGTGTCAGACGGTAGAGCCGGTGCAGTAGTGGTGGTCAATCAGGCCGGGAAACTCCGTTTTACCTACACTGGTCCTTTCTCTACTACCAAGGGACCATTTACTCCATACGGCATCACAACAGACAGCCAGGGTCGGATCCTGACAGCAGACATCAACAAGCACCGTATCCACATCTTGGATCAGGACGGACAGTTCCTCCGCTACGTTAACAACTGTCATTTACAGATTCCATTTGGTTTATGTGTGGCCAAAAGTGACAACCTCTTGGTAACTGAGTGCATAACTGGTAAAGTGAAGAGAATCCAGTATTATATGTGAACGAACTATGTGTTTTACCTTTTAAATGAACTGTACACACATATACATGGATATACGACGACCAGTCTATGGATAAACTACTGTAAAAGTGGTTTTTTACGCTAGTGGTTAAGTACGCGTTTTCTACGTGGTCAAACAATACGCGTTGGAATTAAATACGTGGATGCTTGATTTACCACACTAAAGTTTTGAGTCTTTTTATCCTTAGTTACCTTTTAAGTAACGAATAACAAATAAAATCCAGAATAATGTCCAAAACGTTTTCATTAATTCAGTATTTCTATGTTCAAAACCATCTTTTAATAAAAGCTAAGGCACTGAAAAAAAACCCATACGCATAAACAATGAGGAAACGAGTGAAACCAGCTTGTCATCGCAGTCAGAAATATGGAAGAAAATAAAACTCAAGGAATACTTGGGAGGTTCCTAGAGAAAAATCATAAATCATCAGTTTGATTGAACATCAAATCAAAAACGTAAATGTTGATTTTTAAGTTATTTTCATTTTGTATAGTTAAGCAAACCCCGCTTGCGCCCAAACAATACGTCAATTGCGTCATCTAAGTTTAACAAAATAGCCATGTGAAATCATTGCATCAAGCATTAGATGAGGCATTCCAGATTTCTAGATATTTGCTAATTCTGATAGGAACAATCTGTTCGGATATATATAAAATGTCTAACACTGAACATTATTTCTTCGATTCTTATTCACATGACCGTGATGGCATGTCTGCATGAGGGCAAATCTGTGTTGGTGCTGAACAAGGGTCTTGATGATTTGGTGATTTATTTGTACAACATGTACAACAGCATGCATATTTATTTTGCTATGCAGTTTGAAATTTTACCAATCTCAATTAGTATATTGCATCACAGTTTTCCAGAAAAAGTCGCATTGCAGAAAAAAATCTACAAAATGGATGAACCTCCATCTATAACAAATGGTGATTTGCCTAAATTCGGATTTTAACCCTTGAATAGTGATCCCAACAAGCAAGTGTATGGGGAGATCATATTCAGTGGTTAAACGCGTCACACGAGCCATGTAATCGTCTACTGTTTCCTCTTTGTATTGTTTCAAATTTAAATCAAAAGTAGATTTTTGTTTTTGAAATATTTCCAAAAAAGAATTTTTTAAGCTTTCTAAAGAAGATTTGATTGTGTCATTGAGTTGAAAGTACCATTGTTTTGGAATGTCCGTCAAATAAAAAGGAAAAGCAGACAATGCCGCCGATTCAGACATATCAAAATATGCCAGCATGGCCATGAAAAGTGACCACCACTGACTGGCGGGTTCAGCCTGGTGGTATGGGGATAGTTTGATTACATTCGGAGCATTTCTTGGCTCCCGTGGCGTCGCAACTTGCCCTATAGATGAAGATGATTGTGAAAATGATGGCGGAGGAGGACGAGAAGATGAGGATACATGTGTAAGCGGTGCGGAACCCGCTGAAGATATCAAAGAAGAAGAAGACGAAGAAGAAGAAGGAATGGAGGAGGACAAAACTGCACCTCTAGTGATTGGAGTATCCTGGAGGATCCTCGTTGCCCTCGTCAATCCTTGCATCCTTATAGAGGGTGGCGCTGTTGGGGTTGTTGATCCTGTTGGGAGCATTCCTTGAAAGTTAGTTTGGCGCCCACTGCGTAGATCCATTGTCCGGGTCAAGTAATAGATTCTCCACCAGATTGTTGTATTAGATTTTTATTGTTGAAATAGTTAGTTTGTGGGGGGTGCTCAGCTAGTGAGGGAATGGATTTGTCTCTCTTGTTTTCAGCCTCTATGTCTCGGTCTTAAAAGAAAACAAGTTGTATATCTTTATAATTTTATTAACGAGAAACCGCAACTGAGGTTGTCAGGGCTCGCATGGCCATTTTATACCCCAGAACCGGTTTCCATGACGTTTCCACAACTTGTTAACTTTCTTAGTACCCATGTGACTTGACCGCATGTTGTCATCCTGTGATCACTGTTTCATAATCTTAATTAAAAGTGAACCCCTTGCCAAATTTCCAAATTCTTACTTCATAACACCAATATCAGCATTGGCCTATAATAATAAACTTTATCGAAATTCAACATTTTTATCTTTATTCAAACAGTGATCACGTACATGAAATATTTGATGAATCAATTAATAACCCTAGTGCTTGGTCCCAATACTTAGATGTAATCAAAAATTAGATAATATGTTGATCGTCTTTTTAATACTGACCACCTAGAATACACAATTTGTAAACAAGGATCAAGAATAGCCCACTACTGACATATAAGTTAGGTAACTTTTGACCTTGCACTAGATATAAGAAATAAGACCTTTAAAATCAATGAATGCTATAAATATACAATCAAATATAAAAATAATATAAAAATTCTATATTAAAAGCAATGCAGAAAACGCTATATGAGAGACTACATGTCAAGAAAGCGAGAGAACGCGCATTTTAAAACTGAAGAAAGATGCAAAGATGCTCTTGCCAAAAAATTGAAAAGACAAAATTCTGCAGTTTTAGAGAATGATAGGAAAAAGAATACAGCTGGACGAAAGTTAAAACGAGTAAACCCTGAAGTATTAAAGAAAGAAAGAACACAGAATACAGCTGGAAAAAAATTGAAACGACAATGTATTGATGTTCAAGAAAAGGAAAGAGAGATGGACAAAACTGCAAGAAAACTGAAAAGACAAAATTCTGAAGTGTCTGAGAAAGAAAGAACAAAAATACAGCTGGAAGAAAGATTAAACGACAATGTATTGATGTTCAAGAAAAGGAAAGAGAGATGGACAAAACTGCAAGAAAACTGAAAAGACAAAATTCTGAAGTGTTAGAAAAGGAAAGAACAAAAATACATCTTGAAGAAAATTGAAACGACAATGTATTGATGTTCAAAAAAAGGAAAGAGAGATAGACAAAACTGCAAGAAAACTGAAAAGACAAAATCCTGAAGTGTCTGAGAAAGAAAAAACAAAAAATACAGCTGGAAAAAGGATTAAACGAATTAAACGACAATGCATTGTTGTTCAAGAAAAGGAAAGAAAAATAAACAAAACTGCAATAAAACTGAAAAGACAAAATCCAGAAGTGTCTGAGAAAGAAAGAACAAAAAATACAACTGGAAGAAGGATTAAACGAATTAAACGACAATGCATTGTTGTTCAAGAAAAGGAAAGAAAAATAAACAAAACTGCAATAAAACTAAAAAGACAAAATCCTGAAGTGTTAGAGAAGGAAAGAACAAAGAATACAGCTGGAAGAAAGATTAAAAGGCAAAGCATTGAAATTCAAGAAAAGGAAAGAGAGATGGACAAAATTGCTAGAAAGAATAAATGACAAACCATTAATGTTAAAAATAAAGAAAATGAACGAGAAACAAAAGCCAGAAAATTGAAGAGAAAGAACCCAATTGTCCTTGAACAAGAAAGATTGAAAAAGCAAGCTAAACTATGTATCATTTCATATCATGAAAATGAAAAATTTCATGATAGGGAACAGAAACAAAAGAAGAGGACAGATGTTGAATATTGTAACAAAGTAAATGAACGACAAAGACAGCTAAGGTTTGGAGCAGATATAGATGATTGTATCAAAAATTTTCATGAACAAATTAGACATGGTCCCATTTTTGTATGTTCTTGTTGTCAGCAAACTTGGTTTAAAGAAAGTGTATTAAAAGTGGAAAACACAAAACTAGATGAAAGAATACAAAACAAATATCTGACTAGTACTCTTTCTGTTCAAGATAAGGAGTGGGTTTGCAATACTTGCTATTCATCAATAAGAGAAAACAAAACTCCAAAGTTGTCTGTTTTAAATGGTATGACATGGCCACTTAAACCAATGGAATTAGATTTGTTTCCTTAAGAGGAAAGGCTTGTGTCTTTGAGAATTCCTTTTATGCAAATTAGAGAGCTACCAAGAGGTGGACAATATTCTGCCAGAGGAAATGTTGTGAATGTCCCAGTTGATAGTTAGCCTACCATAAATTGCTTACCTAGAAAATTGGATGAAAATGTCACAATTCCCGTAAAATGGAAGAAAAAATTATTGTATCAAAAATGCGATTATCATGAAAATGTACGACCAGCAAAAGTACTGATAGCACTGCACTGGCTTATGAACAATAGTGAATTCTACAAGAACGCAAATATCAATGTTAATGATAGCTGGTTTCAAGAAATCAAAACCTCGGCAAATGAAAGTGTTTAAGAACTAGTTCAGACACAATCAAGAAGGGACCAAAATACTGATTGTCTGGAATTTTGTGAAATAGATTGAATTGGTAGAGATGGAAATTGTGATACGTTGCTGGATGATGCATCACGAGGGTACCTGTAAAGTGCGAAACGAAATAGAAACGAAACGAAACGAAACGAAACGAAATCTACCGAAACGAAACGAAACAAAACGAAACGAAATCAAAACGAAACGAAACGAAATCAAAACGAAACCTACCGAAACGAAACGAAACAAAATGAAATCGAGCAAAATGAAATATATATAACCATTATGATTTGAAATATATTTTATAGTGTATATTTTAGAAGAAACAAGTCTCTTTTGAAACGCAGCGAAAGTAAAAAAAAAAATTGCGCGTATGTAAACGTGCGCATTTGTAAATAATTATGGATTACACTTTTAGATATTGCTCATTTTAGTGCAAAAAAACACTTTAGACTGTGCCTATATATTTAACCCAAATTATCACTTTCGGGTTTTTGTTAATATAATCCATTTGTATGTATACTTGTATACACGAAATCGGATTTTACTGGTGATTCCTGGTCTGCATTTGTCCGACACCAAACTATGTAATAGATCATATTAAGTAAAATTTACGTGATTAAGAAGGGGCGAAGCGAGCGCGCCCCCCTTCCTAATCAGTTAATCGCGTAAATTTTATTTAATATGATCTAACTTACTTAGAACATAAACCACTTTCATTGGCTGATCAAAAGTTCTGCGCCAATCAAATATTATCTCTGTTTTGTTCAGGGCTCTCTACTAAGCTGTCAATTGGGTACCGTCAAATGTGACGTCGCTGTGAACTTCGAGAAATTTATAACGATTAAAAACATTACTTATAGATAGAATATTTAGCGATCTATTGCATAATTTCACATCTCTCTCTCTCTCTCTCTCTCTCTCTCTCTCTCTCTGCTTCATTCTTGACTACTTATTATTTTAATTTAAATGTAAGGAAAAAAAGCTATTGATCCTTTTTTCTTAAATTCATAATCATTTTACCAAAAAAAGTAACAAAGCGATAACGTTCTCAAATTTTAATATTTCCTGCTTATACATCAACTCCAACGTAGAGCAACTTTGCCTTTACCTCTTCCGGTATAATTGATACCGACTCTTTGGAAATGACCAGCATATCTTTTTTTTTTAATCTGGGAATTTTTGCCTCAAACAGACATTTAGCATATGAAAATAGACATGTTGCCACTTTTTCTTTTCCTTTTTTTTCTCCCGTATACGCGTTCGCGATTTTATATTCTCGCAATTTGATGCAAAACCGTTGAATCGCGGTATTAAGTACTCGCGTAAAATAAGGAATCTACAGTATTACACCAACAAAAACATATACCTTGGAAGGGGGGGGGGGGGGGGTCCTTCTCGGAACTACCTCTCAAAAAGCTGGACCCGACAATGATCAAAAGTATAAATGGGTTTTCTATAATTGATCACATAATGATATGTATAATAACAGTAATACACTTTATTTCATTTAACTCAATGTGTACAGTTTTTGGTGGGGTTTTTTCGCAAACTATGTCTATAGACATTCGCATTACAACAGTGTAGTAACTTTATTTCGCATAGCAACACCATTTCGATCCGTAAATAAACAAGCTTTTACATGTAACACATCAATTTTGAGAAATTTGTTGTATTTAGATGATTAAGGGCTAAAAAAAGAGTAAGACATAATAAAAGAGAATACTACGCATATTTTGAAATAAGTATTTTGAAATTAAATAGTATGCACGAGCACTGATTTACAGTATGCACGTATAAATAAAATATGTCAACAGAGAAGGGAGCCTTTATCGGTGTCAAATTTTATATAACAAGTGCTTGAACTATGTAAATTTTATATGAAGTAAAGAATAATCCTTACACATTATATATATAATTTTATACCTTTAATGATTACAAAATTATTCTGATAGTTTCGTTTCGGTAGGTTTCGTTTCGTTTCGTTTTGATTTCGTTTCGTTTTGTTTCGTTTCGTGAGGTTTCGTTTCGTTTCGGTAGGTTTCGTTTCGTTTTGATTTCGTTTCGTTTTGTTTCGTTTCGGTAGGTTTCGTTTCGTTTCGGTAGATTTCGTTTCGTTTCGGTAGATTTCGTTTCGTTTCATTTCGTTTCGTTTCGTTTCGTTTCTATTTCGTTTCGCACTTTACAGGTACCCTGCATCACGAGACATGAATCAGGTTTACACGTTTGCCCCCGGTGAAGGACAACGTCCACTAAGTTTATATCAAGATCGGGCTGCTGAATATTTATCATTTCCTACAATCTTTTATGGAAAGGAAAGATTAAGTGGTGAAGAAAGAGAAGTGCGTGTTTCATATTGATAGACGTGCAGCACAGTCTGTCCCAACCTTGTTTTTTAAGCTGAAAAAAAATACAAATGAAGCAAGTTACTGACAAATGCAATTTGGCTCTGAGGAAATTCAAAACTAAGGGAAAAACATTTATAGCAAACGATGTGCACAATCCTGAACTGAACATGTCAATAGTCTTGTTAGACACAATGAGGGTTATTTTATCTTAAGACAGTTAAGAAATTCACCTGCATATCTTGAAACTCGGAAAAAAGATGAATTTGCCATGATCAGACAGTTAGGTTTACCAACATGGTTTATGTCTCTGTCTGCTGCCGATACAAGATGGACTGATCTCATCAGAGCATTTGGCATTTTAAACGATGCAAAGGAATATACAGATGAAGAAATTGACAATATGTCATGGTTTCAAAAATCAAAAATGGTACAGAAAGATCCAATTACATGCACCAGATATTTTGACCACAGGTTTCGAGTGTTTCTAAATTCTGTTTTGAAAAGTGACCATCATCTAATAGGCAAAGTGAAAGACTATTTTTATAGAATTGAATTTCAGAATTTTAACAGAGGATCACCCCATGTTCATATGGTTGTTTGGATTGAAAATGCACTAAAATATCAAGAAAATGATGAAAAAGAGAGTTTGGATTTTGTAGATCATTACTTGAAATGTGAAAAGAATGAAGATGATGACTTGACAGAATTACAAGTGCATAAACATTCTCAAACATGCAAAAATAGGAAAAGGTGTATGCAGATTTGGCTTTCCACTACCTCCTTTAGAATAGTCTATGATTCTAGAGCCATTAGATGCTGATGTTGTCAAGTACAGGAAATGTATGATGAAATTCAGAAAAGGTTAAATGAAATGTCGAAAAATGGCTGTGATTTATCATACAAGGAACTCCTAGATTCAGTCTTAAAAATATCTGAGGAAGATTACATCAAATGCATTAGAAGTTCTTTGAGAGGTCCAAAGGTTTTTCTTAAAAGAAACCCATGCGATATGAGAGTAAATTCTTACAACAGTGTTGTTCTAAACGCTTGGAAAGCAAACACTGACATGCAATTCATCTTGGATCCATATGCCTGTGCAGTGTATATTGTTTCATATATAAGTACATCTCAAAGAGGGATGGGTGATTTACTGAACAGAGTGCAAAAGAAGATAGAGAAGGAAATCTTGACATAAAAAGACAAGTTCGTCATATTGGAAACCATTTTCTCAATAGCGTGGAAGTCGGAGCACAGGAAGCTGCATACTTAGTGTTGCAAATGCCTCTAACAAAAGCATCAAGAGATGTCGTATTTATCAACACAAGTCCCTCTGATGATAGAGTAATTCTCGTCGAAACAGATGCTGAATTGGAAAAGTTGACACCAAATTCTACAGATGTTGAATGCAGTAATGTCATTAAAAGGTACACAAAACGACCTAAACAACTTGAAAACTGGTGTTTAGCTGACTATGTATCCCAACTTAAGGTACTGTTTCCAAAAGAAAGTGAAAACACAATCCATGAAACAGAGATAAATGATGATGAAAATGATGAGTCAGATGTTGACTTTAATGAGAGTGATACACTTGTTACTCTAAAGAATGGCATTATTATTATCACCGATTTGGTTGGGATTTTCCGATGGCGTCGTGTTTAATTCTATCAGCTACGTCATGCATAAACAATACACGCACCTTAATCACAAACTTTTTCATTGGTGGATTCAGCTTACCGCTGATTGGCTGCTGGTTCAGACTAAATTATGCACGGACAGAACAACAACATATCAGAGAATGAAAAATTCGCAGGGGTACTCGTGATTGTCGAAATTGAGGTATTTTTCGAAAGTGTACACTTGTGACAAAACATACATATGGTACATATAGCTGTAGCTCTACGAAGAAATTTTGGGTTAGTAAATGTAAAGCTACGTACAGTGCATGTACGATACTTACGAAAAACTTGCAATATACGGCGCACGAAAAATACGTTAGTTTTGAAAAGTTAACATTATATCATACCACATTTTGTGTAAATATTCATCTTTATTCATGGTGATCGGAGGTTCGGAGACAAGAAAAATAACAAATCTGCGGTAAAATGTTTGGGGATATTTTAATATATATATTTACACCGAATGCGGTAGGGTAACAGAAAAAGAAACGAATCGGACACTTGCTTAATGAAGACACACATGTACGTCATACTCCATTGCACTTTCCACTCGTCTCGTTCTTTCATATCATCGTTCAATTCGTTTATTGACTGTCGATTGCCGATCGAAAGGTGTAGAAATTGAGGAATTCATATCTATCACTTCGACTGGTAAGTTAGTAGGTAATACATGTACATTATTATATAATACATTTACGGTATATACATGAAATGAGCGCGGAGCACATGCAACTTTAAAATATTATATTTTGCTTAACGCCGCACTCAGGACCGTAGCTTGAGACTATGGTTTAACGCCCGCTTACAGAGAGAGAGAGAGAGTTTTGCGCAGAATTTAAACGTAGGGGATCCTAGAACTCGATAATGACTCAATATTAGGGAATAATGAACTGTTCTGAGAAATCATTCAGCTCTGGCATTGCATAAGCGTGTACAGATAACTCCGCCTAAGAAAAGGAGTTGACCAATCATAAAGTTTTCACACCGACGGCGTGTATTGTTTATGCCTGACGTAGCTGACAGAATTGATCGTGACGCTATCGGAAAATCCCAACCAAAGCGGTTTTGATAATATCATCAGACGTCGCAAAATACCATGAGTGATTAGGTATGTCCGGTTTAGTCTAAAAACAGACCCCGAAAATTACTACAGAGAAAAGTTAAATGTTGTTTTTGCCCTGGAGAGATGAATCAGTTGATCTGTTGTCTGGAACTGACACTTTTGAAAATTCATTTAGTCTTAGAAAGTCTTTTTTGGCTCATAAAATCAAGCAATGCCGGTATGAGTTTAATGCTGAACAGCTAGATGCAGCATTACAGATAGCAAATGATGATTTAACAGATGCTTTTGATGAATTAGCACCTAATGCTCAGCAAACAGAGGCAGAAGATGAAGCTAAAGGATCTTTTGAATCAGAAAACTTTGTTCAGTTTAATCCTGAAAGACTAGTTGTACAAAGAATATATGATATTGGAGCAGATGTTGGTATCCCATCCAGACAAATTACAGAGGAAAGTTCTGTGAGACTGCCAAAGGATGAATATCTAAAATTGGTGGAAAGTTTGAATGTGAAGCAAAGGGAATTTTTCAATCATGTCTTGCAATGGGTCAAAACTGAAAAAGAGCCGATTTATTGTTTTTTATCTGGAGGTGCTGGTGTTGGCAAATCTGTTTCGATAAGAGCACTTTATCAAGCTTTGCACCGATATCTATGTTCCACAGAAGGTGAAAACCCAGATGATGTTAGAATACTTCTATGTGCCTACACAGGAAAAGCAGCTTATAACAATAGAGGATCAACCATAGCATCTGCTTTTCATCAAAAAATTAATCAAAGCCAACAAAGCTTACACTGCGATGAATTGAACACTTTTCGTACCAAATACAGAAACCTAAAATTAATCATAATTGATAAAATATCAATGCTTGAGGCGACGCCCGATCAACATTTACGGCGAGGCTGGCTGTTCCAGGAATAGTAATAATGAACATATAGGCCTATACAGTGCTGTTCAAATTTGCTAACGATGGTTTAAAATTAACACACGTACATGATCAACCATCAGAATAAAGCGTCGTAAAGCAAAGCTATGGGTAGTGCATCAGCTCCTTCGGCGTATTCCAAGCGGCGGATATACCATTTAAGTACCTCACTGGCTATCTAGTTACCACAACATTTACAAAAGTCGCACATACATACTATTCTTTGTCGACATAACAACTATTTTCGTCCACGATCGCGTCTCTTAGCATATGCCCAGTTGCATATTCCAGCGATCCGACTCACTTTAAAACCAGTTTGAACGAATCTTGCTGCACAGTGAATAATACCAAAAGCCATCGCATGTATTTCCGTTTTGTTTTCAATTCAGCCGGTTCAGTTTCAACTTAGATTCAGCTCAATAGCTCTGCATCAGCTGAAAGCGTATCCATTTTGAATAGTGTTGCTGTTATTGTTGTGTATTCATACGCGCCGCTTCAGTTACATTATTTACATTTTTGATGGATGAAACATCACGTTTTATGATTTGAAAATATTTTATTAAATGATAAGAAATGAATTTAATAATTTTTCTTTTGATCGACGTATCAAAGGAAAAATTGACCGGTAAACTTTTTCATCAATGCGCTACGCTCATTGATGAAGTTTTCTGGTCAATTTTTCCTTTGATACGTCGATCAAAAGAAAAATTATTAAATTCATTTCTTAATTTCACTAGAGTGCCCAAACAACAGTAAAAAAACAATTACTGGTCAAACCCGTATAATTTCAAGCTTAATTATGTTGTATGCATGTACCTATATATACAACTGTAATGTTATAATATATTATATATCTGATTAAAATATACTTGTAGTAATTTTTTTTATGGCAGAGATATGTGCGTACATGTAAATCTGTTTTACACTAATTATGCATTATCTATACATTGCCGATAAACCATGTGGTTTTGTGCTAATAAACTAAACTGAACTTTTTTTAAAGTTAATAATCTCGTCATAATTACTTTTCGTCTGCTCTAAATCTAATTTCAAAGATTTCAATAGCCGCGATTCATCGTCATTAATCACTGAATTAGTTTGGGCAATATTGTTGTATATATAGTCATATTTGTAAAGCTATTAGGTAAGTCTTGACTTCCAATCATTGAAGAAAAATGCCACAAACAGAATCCAAAGTTTCCCCGGAAGACAAAATTGGGCGTTTATTCCGATTTATTTTTTTTATACCCACACAGATGATAATCCTTTTAGTTATTGTTTGTTTACTCAGTTTTATTTTTTTTTCTGAAAATATGGTTGAAAATGATTTTGTATAAAAGCACACAAATGTCATACATTTTTTATCATTAATATTTATAATTTTTGTTTTTATTTGCCACATTTACTATGTTGATATTTATTATTACTCCGCAGGAAGACATGGCTCCTTGAAGATTTTATATAATACCGACCGCCTCCTGGCAGCCTGTAATTTAATTCAAAGAAACTCATTTTCATTTTTATCCCCCGAATTCTTTAGTACATGTTAATGTTACACTTATTTATTTGAAATATTTCCTACACAATAATTAATTTTTTACACTAAAATCAGAATTCAACATTACAACCTATAAAGAGAGCAATGGCTTTGGTGAAATGTCTACTTTTCACTGATACCAAAAACCGCGGACGTTCAGTACTAACAGGTATATAATTATGAACCTATTGTTCACATTTCAATAGATCTAGAAAATTTAGAACACCTATACATCAACATTGAAACCATTCAGTGAAAATCGATATCCTAAGGGAATAAACTTCATTGATTTAACTGGGATTTAAATCTCAGCGACCAATGAAAACTTAAGACGTAGCTGTTAAATTCGTCGTCTTTCGTACGTTTGACAAAACAGAGGAAAACAATAATAAAATATCTACCTGTCTAAACACGGACAGTAAACATACCCGTAACAACATTGAGCATGCAGACGGGTGATTGGAAGTGAAAGCATGGCGATGTGGGGACGAGTGGTGTGTTTGTTGGTGCTATGGCAGGTGCTTGCTCTGAGCTGGGGGAATACCCGGGATCTCCTGGATGACATGCTCACGGACGGGGAGGCCGGGAACGTGGAGGGGATGATTGATAAGGTGGGGGACATGCTGGGAGAACTCGTGGATTCCCTCGACTCCATCAACAGTCCGTGCTCATTCAGGTGTCCGAACGGTAAGAGAAAGAGTGAAGGAATGATAGAGAGAAAATGTAAGAGATCGAGAGAAAGAAAGAATGGTCAGAGAAAAAGTATGATAGAGAGATTGAGAGAATGATAGAGGTCAGAGAAAAAGAAAAAATGGTAAACAGGTAAAGAGATAAACTGATAAAGAATAAGAGAGAGACACTGAATGGAATAGAACGAACGCATATACCCATATTTTTGTGTCAACTTTATTTTGTCGGACACGTAACATCGTTTTTGAAAGTGGAGGGAAGGGGGAGGCAGACTCATCCAAAAAATCTTGACAAGCTAAAAAAAACCCCAGGAATTTATTTCGCTAACCACGAAAATCCTAAGGAGGGGAGAGTATACCTATAACTTCGATTTCACTGTTAATTTTCTTATTTTCACTTTATTTTTTTTTTACTTGCTACCAAAAAAAGGGGGGGAAAGGGGGGAGCTGCCCCGTTCTTCTGATGCCATGTGCCTGTTTGTATCGCACTGGACTGATCGCTCTAGGATTTTAATTATAACAAAGGGAAGAAAAAATGTCATATTTCATTATATTAGTCGAGAATGGAATGCAGTTTATTATACCATACTAAAGGAATGAATGGAATAAATGACTTGCACGGTCTACCGAACATGGCACAGTCACTTTAAATTTGAGAGAGAATAAAGAGAGTGAAAGAAAGAGAACTCGCAATAAATGTTATGTACCTACATGCACCTACATGTACATTGTATAGGCATAAAACCAAAGGCGCGTGAGAACCACATCAAGTCCAGCAATGGATGCGGAACGTTCGGGTTCGAGGTAATTTTTTAAAATGTGAAATTAAGTTAAACAAACCATTATGATTTCAGTCATATAATAGTTTATGTTATATAATAGTTTATGTTATATAATAGTTTATGTTATATAATAGTTAATGTTATATAATA
>WFKH01007768.1:1977807-1992454 GCA_016163765.1 Magallana hongkongensis | reverse complement strand
CCATCTGTAATGTCAGTAACTATAAGAACTCCATCTGTAATGTCAGTTATTGTATGAACTTTATCGGTAATGTCATTAACTGTATGAATCTATCGGTAATGTCAGTAACTGTATAGACTGTATCGGTAATGTCAGTAACTGTATAGACTGTATCGGTAATGTTAGTAACTCTACAAACTCTATCAGTTAATTCAATAACTGTATGGACCTTTGACAACTGTCCCTTATCCGCTTTCGTAGTAAGATAAATGTCAGTTTCTGTATGAACTCTTTTGGTAATGCCATTTCATGTCTTTTGGCGACCTTTGAAGAAAAAAGGACGATTTGATAAAAAAGGAACAGATCAAAATGTAATGGTTGTTTTATTGGCCACAGAAAAATATCAACAAGACACAAACACAACAAATACCTGCTGAATAATAACATCGTAACATGTGAACACTGATGACAGCAGGTAACAGGTAACACATAGAGCGGCACAGAACGACCTTGACACACGAAACAGTAACGACCTTGACACACGGAACAGTAACGACCTTGTCACCCGGAACAGTAACGACCTTGACACACGGAACATCATAGTTGATTACGTGATCTCTGCTGAAACCGATATGTTGATGCCAGTCGAGTGCAGGTACATAGCAACAATTATATACCGTCATTCAATGACAATATTATCAATAAATTACAATAATTGGAGGAAAACTGAATTCTTTGAACAATTATCATATTACATATAACAGTTACTGGTATGTGTTTTGCTAATAACCGTTTGATTTATGAAGAAAGAAGTTTTAAAATATTTATATTATTCATGCATTAAATCCACCATGTCTTAGTTTACTTCATTTATCATGCAGACACATCTTAAGTAAGACAAACAACATGTAATCATTTTGTGACAGAGGCATGTACTATTTAAAGTATATTCAAAGTGATGATATCAATTTCCAGATGAAAAAAAACCCATATCCTTTAACAGAATTTTAAATTATGTAGGATACTTCAAGATCATTTTGTAAAAAAGAAAAGTATAGACGAGGAAGAGAAGGTTTAGGTGCTCTCAGCCCAGAAAGCATGGCTTCAGCCCAGAAAGCATGGCTTCAGCCCAGAAAGCATGGCCTCAGCCCAGAAAGCATGGCTTCAGCCCAGAAAGCATGGCTTCAGCCCAGAAAGCATGGCTTCGGCTGACGTTCATTATAAACCACAGACGTACTCGGTCATTGCAGGCATCCGCCACGCGGTTTTTTTCCCCAAGAAACTTGAATATCTCAAGGAGGGTGGAATATGACGCGGTGTGAGTTTGCATTATACCCTGAATGAAGCAACCAGACCTACATCTCCAATATTCCTGTAGGTCTTTCTCTGCAGACAGGAAGGTATAGACAGTCGGATCTTATTATTATGAATCGTTTATGAAATGGATAAACATTTTGTCGCGAGATGCGATATTGCACAGATTAAGTGTGAAAAAGTTTGCTTTAATCTTGGAAACGTTTCGTCTTTGAATATGTATCTAAACACACCCCGGGCCATGGCCGTGACCCCGAAGGATTTTCATTATTTTTCCTTTGATACAACACACAGCACTTAGAGTGGAGATCTGAACAACCCCAGCTTCCTGTAGGATCTCTTCATGCTAACAATCCAACGTCTGCATCCTTCTTCGTCTGGAAAACAAAGGCCAGGGCAAACAGGTGGAACATAGCTGCGTACCATTACGCGTTTAAACAACCAAACTTGCGCAATTAGGAGCATTGAGCAAAACATCCCCCCTGCGTAGTGTGAGTGATTTTAAACAGTCAAAAAGATCGACTGAAAAAAACAAGATATCAAAATAAATAACACTGAACCATGTAGATGTCCTGAGTAAAAAACAAAATATACACTTAAGCCCTAAAAACCGCCATTTTGAACATGACGTCACAAACGTCAACAGCTCAGCTGTTGTTCCTGATCACACGATTTATCCATTTGAGGTAATGCGACACCTTGGTGTAGATTCCGTACTTCCCTTTCTGCCCACACCCCTCGCCGTAACTCGTTACCCCGTACACAATCCATCTCTCCGTCCCGTTTACTATTTTGGGACATATAAGCGGGCCGCCGCTGTCACCGGCGCAGGAGTCCACGCCCCCCTTTTTCAACCCTGCACAGATTTGTTTTTCGCCTATTCTGTAGTCAAATGCTTTGCGACACTTTTTCTTGCTAACAATAGGAACCTCTGCTTCTCGGAGTGACTCGGATCCCAATAAGTGGGTGTTTTTCTGTTTACCCCAACCCACGATGTAACAACTCGTCCCGTCAGCTAATTTGTCCTCGGGCTCGGGTAAACATGCATACTGGACCAAGTCTTTAATTCTTTCCGGTTTCCGGAGTTTGAGAAGAGCGATGTCATTGGTGATAGTTTCGTAATCAAAACTTTTATGTGGAAAATCTTGCTCTACTTTCATATCGACTTCATTTTTGTTGTCTACATGGATTTCGTGCTCGCCAACTCGGACGATGACCTTGCGTTTGTGGCCCTTTCGTCGAATACAATGAGCGGCAGTCAGTACCCACCCTGGCGCAATGAGGGTGCCCCCACAATACTGCTCCTTCCACTTCGTAAGGATCGCTACCTGTTATATTAACAAAACATTGAATTACAGTTAATAATATCAAAATGGAAAAATATACTTGTATCCACTCTAACCCCCCCCCCCCCCAAAAAACCCCCCCCCCCCCCCCCCCCCCCCCCGAAAAAAAACCCCCACCGCCCTAAAAATTAAAAGAAAATGAAAGTTTGGTAAGAATACCTAAATGTGTGCTAAAAAATCAAAAGCAATTCATGTTTGGTGAGAAACCCCGAGGTTATTGTAAATATAGAGCTACCCATCAGCAAATCGTGATTTATAAATCGCGAACAGAAAGACAAAAATAAGTTTATCCATTAATCGGCCTTTTTGATATTAGAAATTCTGCTAATGTAATCCGGAAGAGCGCCGTGTCTAGTTCTTTTATTACTTACCTGCCATGGCCAGCTGTGGGGGATAGACTCCTTACCGCCCACAATGCGGTAACCCCCGCGCGGACGCACTCCACACTGGCCTTGAGTGGAAACCAAGAGAGGGGCCTTTTGTTCACGAGCTATCAACGAAAAAAAAAATTGTATCACAACTTTATCTCACATTGTACTCAATTTCTCAATACAAAATTTTAAGAAATAAAATATGCAACTTATTTGTAATGTACATACTTTATTAGTTGTTATAAAGTAATTTTTTTTTATTGTTTATTGTGGGACCCTACAATGGTAAAACCATTGTCCATGGTAAGTATAAGACAGCAAGGACTGCGTAAAAGTAAATCTGCCTGAAATTCTTAGACATGTAAAGTTTTGAAAATTTCTACAGATCCTTCACCTAATCTCCCTCCAACCGATCCCTCACCCCAACCTCTCCAACCCTCTACCCCCCCCCCCCTCATCAATCCCTTGTCTTCACCCGAACAAAAACAAAGAAGTGCAGTTTTATTTTGCTGTTTAAAGTACAAGGAAAGGAGACACAATATAGAGAATATTGTGAGGGGGCTTTACAACAGAGGATCTGTAATTCACTCATTCGGCAACAACAGGTGTCTGTATCGGGCCTTGGCATGTAACTCTGAACAACTACCAGAGAGAGAGAGCGAGAGAGAGAGAGAGAGAGAGGGAGATAGAGAGAGAGAGACAGACAGACAGACAGACAGAGAGAGAGAGACAGACAGACAGACAGAGAGTGTGTGTGAGAGAGAGAGAGAGCTAGAGAGAGAGAGAGCGGGAGAGAGAGAGAGAGCGGCGCAATCACGCGTCAGTTCTCTGACACTCTTGTTTCGTTCCCTCTCAGAATAACACTCTTTTTTAGATCCCATATAGATAGCTTTTATAATTGAATACGAACAAAGACATGGAAAAGCGATCAAGATTATGACGAGGTTATTATTTATGTGCTACTTCAAGGATCCTGCCATTCCAAAAATGATATCAATGGTACTATCACGAATCAAGGTCATCTGGGTGACCTTGACCTTGATTTGTACTTTTCATAAAAGCTAATTGCATTGTTAAGAGACACTTTCGAATCCAGCATTGATTTAGCACTCAGTTAAGTTAGCACGGATGCACATATAAAAGACCCTACAACGATCGGAAACTCCGCTGCTCTTAATCCTCCAAGATCTAGATTAACCCCTGGCTCTGTTCACAAGATTAACTCGGACCATCAGAATATCAAGACTACAGTCTTCTCGTGCCCGAAAGACAATCTCTATTGCTTATTTTAATAAGAGAGGAAAAATTCTGTATCATATTTTCATCGTACATTTTGAGTAGTTTGACCGACATTTTGGCAAGCCTGTCAAAATAGCCTATTGAGATCATTGGGAAAAACAATAACCTATATAAAGAATCATCCTGTTTTTGCCTAAGGGAGATAATGAAGGTCGACAGACGACAGAGGTTAGATATTCATAGAACACACCAGCTCTGATCTACAGGATTTATGACAAAGGGAACAAGTGCGCTCAACTCAAAAACTGAAGTTTACGAAAACGCATGTCGGAGTTAAAGAAAGCAGAGACATGCAGTTCACTAGCTCCTCGCAGTCTAACCGAGATATTAATACCAATCGTTTACATAAAAAATTCACAATTGTTCTGAATAAAACGGTGCTGAATTCAGAAGGGAAAAAATGAGACGAAATTTCACAATGATTTAAGATTAAAGTAAATATTAATATAATGGCGGTGATTCTGCATGTACCCTCAGCGTGGGGTAGCCTTGGCTTCTCCTCCATATGCGGCGTCATCGCATGCACCTCCCCAAAGGAAATGACCCCCCATACTCTACTGAAGATTTCACGTCACATAGAGGAATTTCCCCCACGGAGATTGCCAATCAATAAATGGTATCGAATCTTTCTGTGAATATCAATTTAGTCTATCGAAAGAAACTCTTTAGAAGATTAAGGTACTATTGAGAAAGACCCCCTTGTTTGCATGCTGATGTACAAAAGCCGTGCGATTTTATATAGCGATATAAATACAATGAGAATTCGTTCGGCAGAAAAATAAAACACTTTTCTTTAATAATAGCCTGAAATAATATGCAAAGGCGCCAATTATCTCCATTGATTTTCAAGAGTTCATTAATGTTATCGAAATTGTTATTCTATTCCAGAATCTGATTTAGTATGCAAAGGTCAAAGAGACACAATCGCTAGGTCTACGGTATAACCGATTATTTCATTCCTGGAAGAACTGTCCTGAATAAAAGATTTCAAGACAACAATCTTTGAAACACGTGAAAATCAATTCTTAGTCGTTCATTTTATCACGTCAGCAGTTATTTGCTGGATTAAATAACTGGCGGAAACCATCCCTTCATTGAAGCTCGTATTGTACACAGACAAAATATTTAAAATATACTGAAAATCGTTTCCTTTTCAGTTTTAACAGACGGCAGAGTGTTCAATCGCTGAACTTTGACGAAAATTTATCACTGTATTGGTAGAGCTCACATCGTGTATGAATTTACCGAGTTCTGGTGACTTACTAGTATCTTAAAATCGCCAAAGGTTGACAACAATATTTAATAACAGAATTATAGTAGGATTTAGCAATTAATGCCTGTGTTCAGCCCCCCTGTAGCTACTGGTATATGAAACACGTGGTTGTGTTTTTCAGGTATGAAGCAACTGATACGATAAATACGATAGGCAAGTTCATCTCTACTATACGTACGTTGCCATGAAATTGGAATTTGCTGTAGCATTATATATAGTTTATGTCTTCAGATACTCTGTAACCTGCCCATTTCCACAGAAATTGGGTCAAGCTATATCACGTGATCACGGACAGACTGACTGACACATGTTTATGTGCACGATGTCTGACATAAAACTGTGTACACGTTGAACAATCAGACAGACGAAGCTCCTCATGATGGATGCTTTTAGAACAAATAAAAAGCTTCTGTTCTTAAGGAGCTGAGTATTCGTGGTAACAGAACAAGGAGCTGGGCTGTGGTTTCGTGAACCATTTCTTCCTTCGCGAAACTGAAGCGTCGGGTTTTCGTAAGCTCAGAAGTCGGGTCCGGTGACATAACTATATTCACTTTAAAATCCGGACCGGAATCGGTTTGCATTCATGCGATGTGAATGAACTTTGATTACAATAACTGTCGTGCCGAGTGACTATAAGAAACAGTTAATCAAATATCGGAAATCCAGCTCTCCCATTGCGCTCCCTACCTAATGTTTTCCTCTACAATGGACTCTACAGGAATAATATATACGTTATACATCACAATTGTAATCAAATAAGTGAGCATCTATGTGTGATAATAGTTTTAAAGATTTAGAATTCTTCCATTATTGTCGTGATACGATCACTCCCTAACATTTTTTACTAATGCATTATTTTATCAGCGACTCCTAAAGAAAATTCTTGTTTTGAAGACTGCAAACGGCGTTATTGTCAATTATGATTATAGAACGAAGGACAGCAAGAGTGGTCAGATATGTTCATCTGATCCAGGACTAGAAAATAAAACATAACTGTCAAAACAACTTCATCTGTTGGAGAATACAAATTCAATTATTCGCAAAACACACAAATGTATTTCCCTACTGGCGAGTATCGGAGGGGAGAACTGCAGGCAGTCAATACGGAGCTTGATCTCCCAGTATCACCCACACAGATCACCCCCAGGCCTGATACCAGTACCGTTGTCGCGATGAAACTTAAAGTGCACGTTGCTCATTAAAAGCATATATACCTACTTCCCGATGTTGTATCTATAAAGGAAACCACAAACATTACAGGTATATGTACTTGGTACATGGACCAGCCCTCATCCCCTTTCAATTGTTAAACAAAAAAATTCTGAGGCAGGCACATTTTTTCTAATAAGTATATCTTATTATATGAATAATGTAAGCTTTTCGGCTATAATAGCTACGTATAATGATCGAACGTGTTTTTGGATTGACACATTAATGTGTCAGACAAAAATCGCAAGTTTTAAAAACAGTTTATGAAGACGAATAGGTTACATTATTCTTTTTCTTTTGATGCATTGTCGATGGAAATCATGCATATTAGATTCACAGACAAGAAAAAAATTGTAACAAAAGATTTTTTTTTAAATTGAAGGAGGGTCCATGCCAATAGAATATGGCAGTTACATGAAGTTGACTTGACAAAAAAATGAACATTTGACAGAATACTGCTGTCTTGGTTGAAGACAAGGTCACCAGTTAATCCAAGAGATTAATTGAACAGATGGCCCTTGGAGTACTATACTTCAGTAATCCACGCTCGCCTCACTAAAAGCCCTGAAATCCATGACCTTAAAAGTTCGCGTTTCTTCATATGCAGTATCTCATTGGGAAGCTTTTGGGGGAAAAAGAGAGAGAGAGCATATTTAAAAATAGTTTCCTTTTTTAATTTTATTTACTTCAATATATTCAATTCTGGTAATTGAGATGTAAAGAACTAACTTCTCAGCAACCAAAGAGTTCTTTGAATGAAGGGTGGAAATAAACCGAAAAAAGGAAGGAATGGTTGCCCTCTTGTACCAGGGACTTTACATGGATACGTCCCTGTTTGTACGGACGTATTGAGTGGGGTCGGGGTTAAGATCGGGGCCTGTGATTATGGGCTGATCGCTCCGGCTTCAATGACAGAAAGTCGAAGGCAATGACGTCATGCACCGCATATAAACACCTGTTTAAATCTCCTGTACCCCTCCCTAAAAGAAGGAAGGGAATCAGATGTCAAAAGAGCAGATCATTTTAAGTATTGAAGAATTTAAAGATTGATTCGGGTGCACAAAGGTGACGAGAATTTTACGAAATGTAAGGCATTACTACGGAAGTGATTTGGTGCAAAGATAACAGAGGGTTGATTGGAAATCATTACATTCTCGTGGATGACACCGAACGATTAACCCGTTCTTAGTGAGACAGGGCGGGGACTTACCCCTTTCCCAAAGAGACAGGGCGGTCACTTACCCCTTTCCCTTGGAGACAAAGCGGTGAATTACCCCTTTCCCAGAGAGACAGGGCGGTGATTTACCTCTATCCCTGGGAGACAAAGCGGTGACTTACCCATTTATCTGGGAGAGAGCGCGGTGACTTACCCATATCCTAGAGAAACAGGGCGGTGGCTTACTCCTTTTCCTGGAAGACAGGGCGGTGACTTTCCCTGGGATACAATGCGGTGACTTACCCCTTTCCCAGAGAGACGTGGCGGTGATTTCCCCATTTCCCAGAGAGACAGAGCGGTGACTTACCCCTTTCCCTGGGAGACAGTGTAGGAAATTACCCCTTTCCCTGGGAAGAGCGCGTTGAATTACCTCTTTCCCTACAAGACAGCGGGGTGACTTACCCCTTTCCCTATAACACAGAACGGTGACTTACCCCTTTCCCTGTAAGACAGAGCGGTGACATACCCCTTTCCTGGGAGACAGTGTAGCGACTTACCCCTTTCGCTGGGAGACATTGTAGTGACTTACCCCTTTCCCTGGGAGAGAGCGCGGTGACGGACGGCGAGTGCCGGTCTGGTTCAAAGGTGTTGAAAAAGTACTTTTTACCACAAACGTTCCCCGGCGACCGACATTTGCGCTCTTCCTGAATATAACTGTTCCCGCAAATCTTGTGTTCTTTGCACTTGCGAAATCTTCGTTTACGACATGCACGGGTGCAGTGGCCCCACTGTGACCACCCGTCGTACAGTAAGTCGTACAAGAGCTCCTCTATCAGTCGGTTCCCCCGGCGGAACCCTATCACTTTGTAGGATAAGGTGGAACACCGGCCCTTCTTCCTCCTACAGCTCTGCTTCTCCTTCAGGACACTGGAGCCGCAGTTTTCCGGTTGGTTGCAGCGCCGAACTCGTGTCTGTTCACACTTCCGGTTACATCGGCTCCAGCCCGTCCACTGGGTGTAATACTCGCACAAAATCTTATTTTCCCGGTTACTGGTTAATCCATTTGGTTGAGTGGTTAAACTCAAGGTTGAGTTCCGGGTTTCTATTCGTCTGTTCTTTTTCTGCAAAAACATTTAAAAAAATTATTATGAAATGATTTCATATTTTTCACTGAGCTGGTAATCAATTTTTTTTTTCCTTGTGATAAATTAAAATAACCTGGGCCATAAACTCAGAATAAATCACAGCGATTAAAACCGAGGATTATTTTCACATTAGTTTGATTTTCAAGCGACGGACGACCTTGTTCGCCAGACTGGAGGATTAACCACGTTGTCTGATGGAGAACAGTTCAAAGTAACACGAGGAAGGGTGGATATATACAGTAACGAACGAATTTAGGGTGACTTTAACCCTTAATTGAAAACAATTATCTTCACCAGTCCGCGTTTTCTCTGAGTATTACCCCAAGGCTATGAATGCATGAGTCTTTAATACAAGCAGGAGACCGAGGCGGGGTAGCGGGTCGTGGAGTCATTGTCTGCCGCTATCTACCCCCCAGTAAACGACTTGTTGACTAGACTAAATCAGAAAATTTCTGAAGTCTCTTTAGGGAATCAAGGTTTGATGAAATATTTACTCTTGACTTTTGGGGAACAATAGACACATGCATATTGTTTCCGCGTTTTGGCCGCTAGCAAGATCTGTATCTCCGTCATGTTAAATTCACTGCTTCATGAATTGTCAACACGGTCAAGGCAGCTAACTATCCAAATAGCAGGTGCTTCCACATATATATCTAGTCTATCAATGAGATGTAAATCTCTTACTTAAATTCCTTGCAAATGCAAATATTATTTTAATTGACAAGGGGTAAAAGACTTTAAAGTGTTTGCTGCTACAATTTCGTCGGTAACGGCAAGCGTAACTATATGATAGTTGTATATTCTACGATTTCATTGTATCTCGTCAGAAATCATAAACACATGGAGTCGGCACGACAATCTGACCAGACACACAACTACTTGTTTATAAGATAGGTAGTTTGTTTGTATACACATTATCAATGAAGAGGGGGGAATTCCGCAGCTTATTCGAAAATTTATTTCTTGGTGCATGCTTGATCTAGATACGTCGCACCGAATTGTGTCGGGAAACCCCGTCTGGTTTGCTTTTTACCTCGCTTCCAGAAGAGGGAACAAAACTATGCCAAACTTGTGTCATGTTAAGGATTTCCCGAACCAGGGCTTGTGTATCTAAAGTCGGTGCCTATCCTTGCATGCTAAGAGGAAACGCGGAATTTGTGAAACAGTTATAGCAGACAGATGATAATTTGCTCAGATTTGTGAATGAAAAGATTTTCTATTTCCGGTCCTCTTCATCTTGCTGTTAAGGTTATTGCAAGCGGAAATTGAGGTTTGAATGATAGTTAGGTATGTTACAGCTCTAATTTGATTTTAAGTAATTTTCTATGCTTTGAACAGACGTGAATGCTTCTCGCTAAATTCTTTCATGTTAACACCGCGAATACAACGAGAGTTCCGTTCATTTATTCGTTACATCCAATATCATTGCCCGTAAATTACGATAGGAAAAAAAAATCAACATTTGACATAGATTCATTTATCACTTACCCTTTTTGCATTAACCATTGATAGGTCCGTAATCGAGAAAAATAGAATGACAATGGAAACACGGATAAATCTCATCATGTTCACGTATATATAGATTTTTAGATTGTCTCGATACTGATATAATCCTCCGAAGTCCTAAACATCCTGCTCATTATTTGGACAGAGTGCGTTCCTTGCATGGAGAGAGGGCCTGGCGGAGTGTGGCTTTAATCCTTCAGGTCTACCTTTTTCATAAAATGCGCCGTGCCAACACGCGTTCGCCGCACGCATTCGATGTGACGTCGTCTGATCAAATTATAAGTTCCCGTCAACCCCTAAGCACATCTCAAATGAAATGAATGTTGGCTGTACAGTTCCTTACACTTATCAAGTAATTTCTTTGTCCCATAGCGATATTTAAAAACTGCGCTCTGTACCAGCTCCTCGTCCATGGAACATTTCTCTGCGGTGCTTGTACCTTAAGTTTTTGACACACCAATAAACACTACACAATTTTCGGCACGCGAGGAAATTGTAGCTTTGTTTACATTGTAGCAAATACAAGAGAGCTTCATTCATCCGCCGCTGACGGTCGTCCCTGCCGAGTGCTGGTTCCGCGAGCCCCGGACGCTACATGCAGAAACAAGCACCTGCTTCCCTCAGCGACCCGCCTGGACTGCTACACACAAAATCTTTTCCGTACTCCTTTTTAACACGTTCCTGTTACGCTTTGATTTCAAACTGAAGCCGTCAATAATATTTAAGTGTTCCTCGAGGAGAGGACGGGTTGATGTCTACAGATAATCGAGACTAATCCATGAAATATTAATTGAGAGAGCGTTGAGAATCGTAATCTTTGATCCTCGCTGAGGGGTCGCAGAGTTGACAGGTGTCCCAGGATGTCCACAGTGAGGGCGACACCGTTCGTTATGATATCACTCAGATCCGCCCGGCTCGTCCTGGACAATGTATAGCTACCCTGTCCACGGGTTTATTGAACCGGAAATTAAGTAATGAATGTCCCGTAATGGCTTTTCATTTCCCCATTAAAGAATCCTCTATTTCACCTAGCTGCATTTACTTTCTCTCTCTTTATTTCGATGTACATTAATAGAGAAAAAAAATTGCCTAAATCCTACAAAGTAACTAAATTGTTGTTCTATCCAAATATATCTTATTCTCATGATATTTTTTATTTATCAACACACACGTTGATATATATAAAAAAAATGTCTTGAAAATTCAATTTTGTTCCGTCTATTTTGAGACGATGTCCCATTTGTAAATATCTAATTGAACAATCAAAGTCGCGATGTTAAGGAGTTTAAATTTCTAATTGAAAGGAAATCGCTTGAATTCCACTAAATATAGAACATTAATAATGTCGGGGGTAGTGGCTATTTTTTGTAAATCGGTGAAGAGGTTTGAGTTAAATTTTAGTAAAAGAACGAATTTTACTGAGAAAAAAAACAACAACAGAAAAACAATATAACGGTGGCTGATTTACGTGCACAGTAAGATCAAACATGCTGGGTGGGTTTTACGTTTTCTGAACAATACATGAAAAAAAATCATATACTGGAGAGAAAAGTGCATATTAAAAAGAAGGAGATTGTATTTATAAAACGGAATTCATAAAGGAAGTCGTAAAGCGGCCCGGGTTCCTTGTTCGCGGCTATATCGAGAAGTGTTGATACTTCATATGCCAAAGCTGTTCAACTGTTAATTTAAGGTCGCAAGGTTCGCTGCTCTATATGTGAGAGCCTTCATGAAAAAGTGACTTCTTGAGGAGAAGCTTAGATCAGATTTGAGTGTATAATAAATAAATGAATCTGTCAATCATCGTATTAAGGAAACGGCAGGGCCCATATAGCGGGAGGGCGTGAACCTCAAAGTGTAATCGCTCGGTTCATTCCCATACTAGCTAATCTAACTCAAGTTGAATGAAATAAAGATCATGAAACAAGTATATTGATAAAACGCATAACAGAAAGAGAGCATACCTAGTGTATTTTATTTAATTCGATGTGTCTTTTTTCATGCTATATATTCTATGACTATACTTTACTTTACAGGGTGCAATGAAAATTATTTAACGCCTGAATGAGATGGACGTACAGCGAGTACGTAGTAGTATCGTATGTTGACTGGGTTAAATCACTGGGTACTGTGTTTTAGTATCGTATGTTGACTGGGTTAAATCATTGGGTACTGTGTTTTAGTGTCGTATGTTGACTGGGTTAAATCATTGGGTACTGTGTTTTAGTGTCGTATGTTGACTGGGTAAAATCATTGGGTACTGTGTTTTATTACACTTGTCTCGGTCTCAGTGGGGCAAATTATTGTTGGCAATGATATGTAAAACGAACACAAATGATTTCGACAAAAAATAGTCCAGTTTAATCGTAATATACACTTTCAGATTTAATAAACTGCTATTAATTAACGGTTTCTGACTGTAATTTTATGATAGAATGCTCAAAGAAAGATTTTGAGATAGAATCAATAGAAATTAAAGCCACGGGATGTTCACAACAAGTCCAGAAATAACACTTTCTGAGAATTAAGATTCTGGTTTGAAACCACCACATTAAAGTATTTAACTTACCTGATCACTTAAAATCGATATTTTAATAAACGTGTTCTTCAAAGAAATATCGGATATGCGAGGTTTTTATTTTACAATTCAAGAACGTAAATTATATATACAGCCGATAACGCGTCTCGTTTGATAGGAGTTACACAACGGAATAAAATATCTCTAAACATACTATTTAATGAGTATGTTGACGTACTAATGAACAAAAAAAAATTAAAAATAAAAACAAACTAAAATGTGCTAGACAATACGTGTTGTACGTCATACAGCCTGCTCGTCTGTTATTAAAATATGAAAGATTTTGTTAAATATATACTTCTAGAATCACGAATTCTTAAAGAAATACCTTTTTTATTAAATAAAAATATACAGTTCTTATAAGATTTTCCAACTGTATACTTTTAGAATTTGAAACTATGTCAGATTTTTCCCCTAAAAAAAACTGCGTAATGATTTTGCATAGATCGTGTAGAGACATTAAAAAAAATCATTTTTCTCATACATGCATTATATACGTAAAATAAATGTTGAGGAAGTAAACCATAGGTCATAGGCGTCGGAACAGGGGGGCTAGGGGGGTGCCCTTTTTTGCAAAGTTAGACATAACTATAACCATAATCCCTTTTTTTTTTTTGCTTGTCAAGATTTCTGATAAGTCTAGCCCCCCCCCCCCTCCAACTTACAATTTGCTTCCGACACCACTGTAGATTACATATATTTTCAATTTGTTTCCACCTCCTAAAATGTAGAAATATGTAAGAAAAAAATGAAACAGATTACAAAAGTGTTTCATAACACGTGCTACATATTATAGTATCGAGGATGTTTTTTTATGTTAGTTATTATTAACAGGAACCGCCCTCTTTAAATATCAAAACGGGTATTGGAAACTATATCAGGGGATATGACTAATAGCATGAATGATTTTGGCAGTCTATTACTATTCTAATTTACTGGTGGATTATTTTGTTTTTGTTTTTTTGTTTTTTTTGGGGGGGGGGGGTTGTCGGGTTTTTTGTTTTTTTTTACAGAATGTCTATATCAATAGGGTCCGTCAACCCGGATTTTCCAGTAGAGCTACCGTAACAGTCAGGCAGCCATTAACAGATATGCACGAAAAAAAAAACTCCTGAAAGGATGAACAAGTTGTGAGAAGGAAAATGAATGGATGAATGGGAAACAAGCTTCACAACACAAATTGCGAATAAAAAAAAATATCGACTAAGTCTGCGCGTGACTTTGGGATATGACATTCTATCATTTATTGACGCAAAAAAGACAAAATTCCAAATTAGATCTATAAGAGAACTCCGAGAAAATTGTATCGAATAATTTAGGTGCATTCTTTTTTCTATGTGATAAATCCTAGAAGTCTACATGTTGTTAAGGTTATAAAATACACTCTATTCCTAGCTGGCCCTGGTTAGATATGAAATTTTTAAGATAGTTACATATAAATGAATAAATCTTAGGAATAAAAAATGTAGCG
>WFKH01007768.1:1961881-1976325 GCA_016163765.1 Magallana hongkongensis | reverse complement strand
CCCCCCCCCCCCCCTCCAACTTACAATTTGCTTCCGACACCACTGTAGATTACATATATTTTCAATTTGTTTCCACCTCCTAAAATGTAGAAATATGTAAGAAAAAAATGAAACAGATTACAAAAGTGTTTCATAACACGTGCTACATATTATAGTATCGAGGATGTTTTTTTATGTTAGTTATTATTAACAGGAACCGCCCTCTTTAAATATCAAAACGGGTATTGGAAACTATATCAGGGGATATGACTAATAGCATGAATGATTTTGGCAGTCTATTACTATTCTAATTTACTGGTGGATTATTTTGTTTTTGTTTTTTTGTTTTTTTTGGGGGGGGGGGGGTTGTCGGGTTTTTTGTTTTTTTTTACAGAATGTCTATATCAATAGGGTCCGTCAACCCGGATTTTCCAGTAGAGCTACCGTAACAGTCAGGCAGCCATTAACAGATATGCACGAAAAAAAAAACTCCTGAAAGGATGAACAAGTTGTGAGAAGGAAAATGAATGGATGAATGGGAAACAAGCTTCACAACACAAATTGCGAATAAAAAAAAATATCGACTAAGTCTGCGCGTGACTTTGGGATATGACATTCTATCATTTATTGACGCAAAAAAGACAAAATTCCAAATTAGATCTATAAGAGAACTCCGAGAAAATTGTATCGAATAATTTAGGTGCATTCTTTTTTCTATGTGATAAATCCTAGAAGTCTACATGTTGTTAAGGTTATAAAATACACTCTATTCCTAGCTGGCCCTGGTTAGATATGAAATTTTTAAGATAGTTACATATAAATGAATAAATCTTAGGAATAAAAAATGTAGCGGATAATGACATCAATCACCCATTCTCACTGCTCTCCGATAGATCACCGGAGATCCTTTACAATATACGGATTTAAAAGTAGTTGGTGCTGAAAACTCATTTACAATATATGCATTTAAAAGAAATTGGGGCTCAAAACTCATTTACAATATACGCATTTAAAGAAATTGGTGCTCAAAACTCATTTTCAATAAACGCATATAAAAGAAATTGGTGCTCAAAACTCATTTACAATATACGCATTTAAAGAAATTGGTGCTCAAAAATCATTTTCAATAAACGCATATAAAAGAAATTGGTGCTCAAAACTCATTTACAATATACGCCCTTAAAAGAAATTGGTGCTCAAAATTCATTTACAATATACACTGTACGCATTTAAATGAAATTGGCGCTCAAAACTCATTTACAATATGCGCCCTTAAAAGAAATTGGTGCTCAAAACTCATTTACAATATACGCGTATAAAGGAAATTGTTGCTTAAAACTCATTTACAATATACGCATTTAAAGGAAAGCAAAACTTATTTACAATATAGAACCATTTTAACAAGACCTTGGACTTTCAGTAGGGCGTAGCTATCTATTTCGTGCGTCAAAACAAGTTAAAAATGACGCGGTTTCAAGCGAAATATGCACCGATTGCGCAGTCTTAGCTCAAAAGCCAGACAAATCTTGTTGATTTCACAGAGCCATGGCTGAGGGGCCTACAATGAAATAGACATGCCTGCGTCACATTGCTGTTTGACACCAACTACCCAAAGTCCAAGCTCTTGTTAAAATGGTTCTAATCATTGAAGGAGGCTGGATGGTTAACAAATTAGCCACCAGATCTACCTTCGATTTTAAAAATAATTTTTTAAGCTGTAAACTGTTATTTTTATAGAAAGTTTTTATATATTTTAGCTTTAAAATTATACAGAACTCTTCTTCTTAAGAAATCAATACATGTAGATAGTCTAAAATGGCCACGACCATTAAGCCCCCTTAAAAGAAATCACAGGTGCTCAAAACTCATATGTAACAGTTTACAAACTTTACATGTGTAGCAATGCATCACGGTGTTTTATAAAGTAACTTAGATTCTTCATTAATAGATCTATATAATGTTTAGCATACGAGTGTTTCTTCTTTCTTAATTCTTTATTCACAAAAAGTAAAGTTCATATTTAGAGGTCAAAGATCAAATATTTTGACGAAATCTTCTGATTATGTTCACAACTGACTATTTTAAATCTTAAAATATATTTAACCATCAGAGTATATTTTCTATAATTTTGACCACAGGTGCTTGAGGACAGGACTCCCCTGCCGATTTAGACCCCCGTGGTAGTTGACTCTCCTTTTGATAGAAATTCCTTTAAAGTCATGTAAACAGCATGTTCCTTTCCAAATAAACGAATTATGTAACACCCCCCCCCCCTCCCCGGCATATATATAAATCGATTATTTTCCCTTAATTTTCAGATATTTCTATCGAAAGAAGAGTCAACTACCCCGTGGGTCTAAATCCTAAATCGGGGTGGGGGTGGGGAAGGGAGAGGTCCTGTCCTCAAGCACCTGTGATTTTGACAGTTTTATCTTTGCTCTATACCAATCAGCCTTTTGTATATTTGTAAAAAATAGATGAGGCACTTCCTGAAGTCGATGTCATATTCACGTGTTCTATTCATAGGTCTATTTTATAAGCACAATGTATAACAAATACATGTTGACTTTATACACAGAACCCCATTATTACTTTTAAAATATTAAAATATATAAAGATTTATTACCACGGCTACTGACTACGGAAATTTGTCAATAAATTGTTAAATTCTTTAGAAGGCGACAAGAACCTAGTCTATGGACTTTAACAACCCGACATACTCCGTAGACAGTCAGTAACAAACCTAAAAAGTGTTCTTCGTCCTAAACCTTGTTCAATACTAATATATTTAAAAAATGTCGCTTCTAGCCGTCCCTGAAATCACGTGACGCATTTTATCCAATGACAAAGCGTCAATATCTCATTGACTTTCAAACAATGCACATGTCACAATTCTTTTTTTTTTTTTTCTTGTATGGGGATTCTATTAGGTTATATACGTAAAAAACCAACGAATATATGTTCAAATTACGTGTACATGGGGGTAATATATCATCTTTCATTCAAAGAGAGATTTTTTAAAACAAAACAATCAAAGTTTCAGTAAACAATATATGAGGATATATTTTCTTATTTGTATCTTAAGCTACGTTTTAAACATTACAATGTAGAAAATTTTTTACAGCTAATTCAGGCAAGTGCATAAAAATGTCCTAGGTTACTGCACTGTGCAGTAAGAAAATCCGCATAAATTGTACCGTCTAGATTCTTTAAAAATACTAAATACATGTACATGTATATCGTTAAGATTACTGGCCGGCTGACACTTCTGTTAGCCTATTAATGAATCAAGGTACGGAATATCTTTTCGAACACGTACTTGTATTCTTTAAGGTCATAGCATTACAAATACCCAGCTTTATGCACTTTCAAATTAATAACATTTTTATTTCAATTCTGATTGTCAAGCTTAACCAATAACTACAACAATGGAATATATGATTCCAGAATCTAGACCTAATAAAGCTTATAGTCGGAGGCTTTTTAATAACTCTTTTACATGTAATTAACTTACAAAAAAATGCAGATATCCCGAAGTCAATATCTGTAGGTAATAAAAATGATTGGCGCGACTATCGAGTATTACAGGGAATAGGGGATGACATTAAGCAATCTATAGATAATTATATAACTAACAATTTTGATAACAATAATGATTAAATTTCATTTGCTAGTGAGTGGGTCTATAAATAACCCAGTAAGTGCAGTGTAACATTGGGACTCCGTGTTTGCTGAATGGGCTGTAAATTTCAGACATGAGAATCGTGGGAGGACTAATATCAGTAATGTTGATTTATTGGTAACCATTGTTCTGTTTACAACGCTCTTATCTATTTCTGCTGGCTAATATTTCTGAATAGAAACATATCAGATGGCATGGTATCAAAGAAAATACATTTGCTTAAATTTAGAGTTGTTGACTCAATACAGAAGGCAATGAACATTTGAAAATGATAAATCAAACCTAAACATAGATCGGAATTGGCTCAATAAAGACAGATCTTGGGAAGTCTAGCGTTTCATGAACCGGATGAATCAATAAGAAATCACGTTTTGAGTTTATTAATCCATGTTTTGAATATTTCATTAAAGAAGTCGACTTGTACTCCTAGAACATTGCTTATCATTACCTCTATCGCCCTCGTCAGCTGATCGACTGAGTGTGACGTCACTAATGACGTCAACGAGAACTAGGCCTTGATGTGATTTTAATCTCAAGCAATTTATTTGTTAATCCCGCGTTGATAAAGACAGGAAAATCATAGGCAGTAATCAGAAAAGAAAGCAAAGGCGGAATTAAAAGTACTAGTAATCTTTGCTAATTAATTAAATTAATTGCGAACCGGAAGTTAATGCTTTACAAGTCGTCATAGAATTGATTATGATGAAGAGAAAGCGACAGCAGTGGACAGGAATGAAATTAAACCAGACCATCTTTATTGTAGTTCTCCGAACATGATAGATGAAGAGTTGGGCCACGGGAGTGAAAACGGACTTGAAGTGACTTCGAATAATTCTTAAAACCGGTACAGACCCTGTTAAGATGTTTCTACAAAATGAATACCTATATGTCGAATCACACGTGGGCTAAATTAGAAACGAATTAGTTCCCAGCTGAATATCTACGACATGAAATAATATTTTTTGTAGATTTGATAACCTAAAAGCTGGAAAATCTCGTTAAAGATGCAAAACTGTTCCTCTTTGGTTCATAACATGAGGTGGGCGAGAACAAGTTTATGTACTTTCTATTCATTACATGTTGCATATTCAGGCTTTTAAAAACGTTGACTCCGCGGATTTCAGCCTCGTTTCAAAACCGTAAAGATAAAGCTTGCTTCCATTGAGTTAACATTACGTTCATATTAATGTAGTGGTCAGAAGTACATCATTTTCTCTAAGATTGCATTCCTTTTTTCAAACCGTTGTCCACGAGTATACTCGATTATACCGATCACGGCCTTTATTTTTTTAGTCGGTTACTCGTAATGAAGTTAATTTTGCAAACATCTAAATTATTTTTTAAAATATTACCACATCGGTACTTTTGTAAGTTAAATCATCTTTTGTTAAGCATTGCAATAATTGTTTAAAAAATGTTGATAATGATGTAAGCGAAGCAAACGGACGCGAAGACGGAGCTGCATCAAATTTCCTCACTGTTGGTACATATAGCATCATCTGAAGAAAATACCGGAAATACTAGCGCCCGTTAATTAAAACGTTAATCCTAGGATTTTGATGAAGATGATCACCTTTCTTGCTCTTGCTCTTAAAGATATATAGAGATTATATAGCTAATAAAAATTAATAAATAGACAAAAGGGTTATTGCAATCGTAGCCAGTAGATAACTGAATATTGTTGAATTCTCACTTTGTGAGGCTTAATACTCATTAATACTCATTGAAAGATAATGCCAATAGATAATTAAACTAAACTTGATTAGATGTAATTGTCTTTTAATGCATTTTAGTTTTTGTGAAATAAAATCATTTTCAACACACGTAGTTATTTTTGATAAGTCATTACAACACTACAGCTGCTAAGTGAATTCTAACACAGCAAAGTCCGGTCAATCCCGCTATATACAAAGCATATAACATGAAATTTAAAATAAGTTAATGCAATAGCAATCATCAGTTTTCTTGGATTTTTACTTTCTTGAATGTATTATCATGAAACATGATTTCCGTTAGCACGATGAGTTCAAGACTCTTAAATAAGATTTTATTTTTAAAAAAAAACCAACAACTCCAGTTGACGTAATTGTATATTTACCATTCATCCACGCGATTTATTTTTAACGAATTCTAGGCGAGGCCTGTATATTGTTGAGTAGAAGAGGAGCCAGAAGAGCTTCATTGGCGGAACAAAAGCGTGTCACACTTCAAGTCTAGCTCTCACTGCTTGTCGGTCGATCATTCACCAATTGTTCTCAAATATTGTTCCATTGTTCGTCAAAGAACGGAGCCAAATTGTTAAAGGCAACGCCCCGGATCGGCACCCGTTAATCAATGAGAGACAATGGGGAGAGGAGGTCCACGCCCTGGGTCCGGTGTCATATTGATGAGCATTTACTTAAACTTTAATTTGATGTTGCACTTTAATACAATTTTGTACCTGGCGCGAGATTAGAACCTGGGTTTTTAATTTGACAAAATGTGTATTGCACTGGTAGGGTATTGACAATGGCGGCTTTTATTGTTGGCCGATAGTTTACACAACGGGAATCGTAATAACAAGTTCTTCATTCATAGTCGCGACGTGTCAGAATCGATGAATTAAAAATGTTAAAAAAACTCACTTTTATCTTCATCTAAGCAGGCAATGATATCATTTGTCATTGACAGAGAAATGGCTACGATACCTGTACGTCTAAATTTTCACAATCTTGTAGACATCTATCTCTGAAATCACTTTTAATAACTGTACATGTCAAAAATTTAGATTCTTATCAATTAAAATTAATTTTTTATAAAGAACACATGATCTAATTCAGTAACGACTGCTGTGTATTCGTATATCTACGATGTTTCCAAACATTTCTTTTAAAACTTGTATTGATTCGATATGTTGTCACCTTATCTGAAATTGCTAGCGAAGGAAAAGTATGTTACAATATTTAGAATTATATGAACTAACTTTTGACTTGTCGATATTTAAACAATAAAATGCTTTCTTTGGTGATCATTGCAGAAAAAAACACATAACCCGCCGCGTTAGCGTTTCTGCAATGTCGTTACCTTCATATCCCGCATGAATCATCAAAGAAAGCATTTAATTGTTTGTATTTACATCTTTCCTTTAACAAATTATCGAATTAAAAAAGTAGGTAAAATCAACAATATTATTGTTACTGTACTTCAGTACGTTATAGATAAGAGAAATAGAAAAGTCGTCTTATATGGGAATTTGAGTCTGACATCATCATAATTATTTCATCGTGCAGTCCATGATTTTTCTTCAAACCACAGTAGGAAGAATTATAACATCTTTTCCTTACCTCTTCTTCTTTTGGTATAACACGCGCCAATCGAAACGAAATATTGATTGGATAAAATATATGTTCCCCTAAGACATTTTATTTAAGGAATGAATTTAATTTCTACCTATGTTATACGATATAACGTAACTTGGGACAGTTTACGCTTTATAAAAGTCTCGGAAGGCATTATTTCGGTAAATTCCTCTGTACGTAGAAACATGATCAAAGCGTTCTGTTTTAATCGCGACGTAAGGATTTACTTCATAGCTAACGTGATTTGCAGTTTAATTAACTACATACATGTACCTATGTGTTTTTCTTCTAATTTGAATCTTCGACTTTCCATTTTAATAGTTGAAATTGGGAATACACAGGAAAATCTTCAAAAACTATGTCACTGAAGCGTTGAAGAGAGAATAGATTCTACCAGAAGTGTTTGATAAAGCATCGCCCGTTGACAAAGCAAAGGTTTATCACACGGGTAGTATACACCACACGGATGAGATAAAAATGAATTTTTATTGCCAATCAAATGGGGCGTTACAAACAGAATTGAACTATTTTCTTTTAAATGAATATTGGATGAGGAGGGGGCGACCATGATCCACGTGTCTGCTATACATATTAGTATTAAGTAATAGATTATATTAAGTAAAATTTACGCGATTAAGAAGGGGGCGGAGGGAGCGAAGTTAGAACTTAACCCAATTAAATACTGACTAAATCAGGACTTAATCGTATTTTTCTCGCGTTGGCACGGACGTTTTCTTAATATTGAATTATCAATGAGAAGTTTTATTATTAAGTATTGCATGAAACTGACTGGTATTTTATCTACTTATAATACGATTCGTAGAATTGTCAGATTTTAATTTGCTTGGCAGTTAATATTTTTGTTTTGACTTACATGGAATGTGTATTTCATTAAAGGAAAAAATGCTGTAAAACTGCAATCCTCTGATGTTGAATCTTTTTGATTTGAATATTTACGAAAAACAAGAGATATAAATGTATACCGTGCACACTGTCTATTCCAAGTACCTCTACAAGTCATACTAACTGTGCAATCTGTAAAAAACCAGGGCCAAAGCTGGTTGTCGAGTCAGTGAATGGCAGGCTCAATTGACATGGAGTTATTTGAGCAGGACCATCCCCAATACACAGATACCACATGCATGACATATTTGAGATTATGTCCGCATAGTAAGTGCAATCTGCAACAAGTTTAGACCAGACTCGAGCACTGGAATTGAGGAGGAAGATGTTACCATGACTGCGAAAATGCGATTTCTTGCAAATGGGGTGAATGAGTTGAAGGATATGAGTATAAAGGAAAATGACTCATCAGTCAAGAAATGCATAATAATGCAAAAAAAATTGTCTAACATTAATCTCTCTATATGAAATTTCTAGTACAAGCATTGTGAAATGAAATGATCAGCCTTTCTGTTCTTTTTATGATTGATCTACAGTGTATTGGTCTGTTATTAAAAGTTTATTTTATTAAACCACTTTTTAAGTTTGAATTATGTACAGTAAAAAGGCAACTCCAGATTATTATAATAAATGTACACAACATGTTTGATAGGTGAATTTTCAATTTTTTAGATTGTAATTCCAAGTTCATACCTAAATGCAAGTATATTGTTAATTGATTTATTTCTACAATTATTTTGATTGCAATTTAAGATAATAAGCAAATCATTTTATGACAGTTGTAATAGTAAATGATTTATTGTATGAACATTGACAACATGCATACGAGACCATATATGTGTAAAATAAAATATATATATTTTAAAATTAAATATTTTCAAAACAATTCATATCAATATTACCTATTTTGTGCAACTGTACCACTGTATTTGAGATCAAATTGTAAAAATGAACAATGTGTTATATACTTTTAAGAAATATTTTAATTAAACCTCCATGGAGTCCAAAAAATAACTTATTTTGTTTTTGCTTTATTGTGGTTAAAACCATTGCATGTATTAATTGAAACCAATACTTCACAGCAACTTTCATTGAATATTATTGACAAATGTTAAGTAATAGGAAATTTTGTATTTGAGTGCATAAAGGTCAAATATGATGTGTTATACATTACAGGTTAGGGTATCAAGCTGATATACTAGTATTTCTCCTTTTGATTTAACAATAAATATATATATAAGGTCTTTGATACAAATACAGTATAGTTCATGGGATACTTTTATCAATGCAAACATAAGCCAATTCATTAAATAGAGGTTAATACATTGATCTGTCCTTATAAAATGCGCCATGGATTTGATGAGGACTTCAGCAGACATTAGCATCTAAGGAAGATGGCAAAATTTGCAAACAAATGTAATTTATATATGATAATTGAATCATATAAAAAACAATTATTTCGAGTTTTTAAAAGTCAACGTAATCATTTGACAACTCTTGAATACGGTCTCTTTTTACCCCCACCCCCCTCACTTTGGGCTCTGTGAATATTTAACTCCTCGGGTAGCCAAATGAAAACATGTACAGTTGTATATTGTAGAAAAAACTGCACAATTGTATAATGTGCACCCAGATATCAATTTAAAAAAGGTTTTAATTCATTTCGTTGAATATTTAAGAAGAAAGCTTATTTTCTTGATATTTAGGGTATTAACGTTTAATAACGTCATAATTTTGCATGTCATCTTTCTTTCCGTATATCTCAAAAACTATTAGTGATAAAAGGATAATATTACTATAGATAAAAAGCCCATGTAATAGAGAGTATTTTGGGCAAAATTTGTTAACCCCTGAAAATACGCCAAATATGACCCTAAGTGTACCTTGTTCTTTCTTAAATTTATAGTAAAATTACCGAAAATATGCCTCGCCCCCCCCCCCCCCCCCCCCCGGCAAACCTAAATATTCCTCGGACCCCCTGGAAATATTTTCTGGATCCGCGCATAAAAATGTTAAATAATTACACTGAACAGTCGTTACACTGCCTCGGAGACAATACATGTAGTTCTGAGCAAACCATTATTAGATGGATTTGAAAAAAGTAAATTTGTCACAGCCATAAATCAGAGTTTTTTAAGTGGTTGTAGAAGAAATAGCATCAAACACATTATTCATCCATTTGTCACATTTAAGGTGAACAGAAGATATAATTTTTCACTTTCATGAATAATTTTTTATTTGAAAAAATAAAACGTCTAATTGAAATTATTGGACATGATTTATTAGATATTAATATCATGCATTTATTCACACCAATTTAAACTCTACAGTGTGTTACTTGCAACCAAAACAGATTTCCTACTTTTTTATAAAAATAAATACAAAAAAATTCGTATAAAATAATTAAGGGCACATATCCTTCTTTGAACAACAGAATCATGTTTCATAAATGACACTCTAACGATCCATAAAATAAAACTTTGGTGTAGAATTCCACCTTAACAATGAAAATGATATTTTTCTGGGGAAACCATTTATTCGTAATGAATCACAACATAAACAAGATTGAAAACTGTTTTAATTTAATAACTAAAGATTTAAAGTCATTCCAAGTTAAAATCACGACTCCGTTCCTTATTCTTACTTTAAATCTAATAAACAACCTTTATTTAAAATCGTGCATCTAGTAGCAAGTCTCTCTTCTTCTATTCTAATCTTCGGGTTATTTTCAACACTTTAACTGAATTCAAAAATAGATAATGCTATGAAGTAAAAATATTTGATAATCCAATTAACTGAATATATATATATATCTAATCACTAAAGCAACCATGAAGATTTACACAGACGGAGCTACATATGGACCCCGACATTCGGATGCTGCTAGAAAAGAAATATTTGTTCATTTTTTGTTCCGTATGTACCCAATGTTTATCTTTTCTCCAGTAGTAATTTAACGCCATTGAGTGGTTTTAAGAGTCCTGATTTTGCCAGTTTCAAAGGAATCTGAAAAAGTAAATATCGATGAGTTTTAAAATATGTGGCATAATGTTACACTATACTGTGAGAGTAACATCTATATTTTTGCTGGACTTCATTTTATATTACTGTACCTCTGTTTCGTCACACGTTTTGAAGCGGTAATGCTGAAGTATGTACACAATGGCGCATTTTATCTCCATGGTAGCCAAACGCTGACCAATGCAGTTCCGTGGACCGTGACCAAACGGAAGGAATGCATACGGATGGCGCTCGGCCTTTTTCTCGGGAGAAAATCTACGGAATGAATTTATGTTTTTGGTAATTTTATCACTTCTGATTAGTATACATATTAGACATATACTAGTATATAAGAAAATTGAAAACGCAATCAATCGCCCCTTTTGAAATCTTTACCATCAACCTTAAAGAACTTGTATCCTTTTTAGTGAGACGCACTTTTTATTTAAAATTATATTTTGAGGATGTTGAAATATTATATCCTACCTCTCCGGGTCGAATTTCTCGGGTTCAGGCCAAATCTCGGGATCTCTGTGCAGGGCATAGACAGCAAAAGCGAGTTCTATGCCTTTGGGAATCTTATATCCACCAATATCAAGCTCCGTTTTGCCTACTCGACTTGTTCTATGAATTATCAAAATATGTATATAGCTTAAATTTACCTGTATCATGGAGGACTGATGTCTGTCTTTGCTTCCGAGGGTAGTAAAGTAGAAATATATTTACCTGGAGATCAGTGCGTAAGAGAATCTAGAGGCTATTCGTTACTTTAAATTGTTTTCTAACCCTTTAGATTAAAGATTAAAAAACGAAAAGAAAGACAACTCGTCTTAAACTTCGTGTACGGAATTATATCGTCGATTTGGACAATAAGGTGGTGTCAGTGACCCGTATTTAGGTAAGTTGGTCATTGTGGTCTATATATTACCGAGAGAAAGGTAGGTTAGCGTATTCTGTCCACGTTACCTTGTAGCGGGGGGATACAGTCTCAGCGTTTCGTTCAACACAAGGTCCAAGTACTCTATAGTTTGAACGTTATCGTAGGTAGGGAGTTCCTGCAAATAACATGTACATCAGTGCTGGGTGTTGAACAGCATAAAAACCCATGCGCGGATTTAGTGGGGGAGATCCAACACACCCCTCCCAACCTCTAAAAATTTCAAACTTATCAAATTCATATAGTAAAATTATCGAAATTATGCTTCGGAACCCCCCCCCCCCCTCCCCGCCACCCAAAATTTCCCCCCGACCCCCCCACAATTTTTTTGTCTTGACGTCTTGACTTCTGTTTACCTGTCCTATAGCTGAGTCTATCTCGCTGATTAGTCTCTCTTGGCAGTCCGGATTGGTTGCTAAGCAATACGCCATGAACGCCAAAGTACTGGCAGTGGTGTCATAGCCCGCGATGATGAAAATAATGGCGTTACCTGTCACCTCATCCGTAGTTAATCCTGATATATAAGCACAGTGCACGCAATTAGAGCCGTTTTAAAAAGAGCCTGGACTTTGGGCAGTACGTGTCAAACTCCAATTAGATGAAGGCGGAGTCTACTCATGGTTAACTGTCCAGTCATTGGCTAATAGATTTGAATACATTGAACGCAATGACACTTGTCCGACTTCATCAAGGGATGTATATTTCAGTTGAAACAGCGTCAATTCCACACATAGAAAAAATAACTTTCCTATTTTGACAGGCTATGATTATTGATGAGCTTTCATTAGCGAATCAGAAAGAAGGTACTCAATATTTGACAGCTTGTGTTGAAGAGCAAACTAGATAGTTGCATTCCAACGAAAGTCCCAACTCTTGTTAAAACGGCTTTATGACAGTAGAATAAAGATTATAAAAGTGATGAAGTAAACAAAAGAACAGACAAACAGATGGACAGAGTCAAATACCTCGTTTCTTCCATTTCTGAGGATCATCTTGGATTGCTTGTTCCTCCTCTGTTTCGTTTTTGTCCGTGTCTTTGTGAGCATTGAGCATGAGCTGAAGAAGGTCCTGTCTGTTCTGTAGTAAAATAATATTAATGTATACTCTGTCCCAAGATATCCTCGATTCACATTTTGCCTAATTACTCGATAATCATAAATATCTCAGAGTTCAAACGATGTTCATTCAAAAGTATAAAAAAAATTTCGAGAATTTTCCTTTGAAACGCCCACTCTAACTTATCAGGTTTTAATACACGGCTAAAAATAAAGGAGTCTACAGAGTTTTTGCATTGAACAGTACCCGGATGATAACGTTGAAAAATCGTGTGAGGTATTCCGAGTGACTTCTGAATGGAGAAAAGATGTCAACAATTCCCATTATAAACACCCCTGCGAATGTGTTCGGAATGTTTTCTTTATCGTTGCTAAGTATGCAATAAATCCAGAGGTGCTCGAATGAAAGTTCACGAGACTTCCCCGAGATTTCTTCAGTTCCTGTGAAATTTCGAGCGGAAGTATAAGTGTTCGGATAATATTCTCAAAATACGTAAGTACTGGTCGTTTTACATATTATATCCTTCTTTGATTTATGTTAAAACACGAAAATCTATTTAGATGTATGTCTGATTTCATCATCTAGCAGTTATTTAAATTAAACGGTGATATTCAGAACAGAGTTATCGTTCGTGTTCAACCACTCTACACGTGGTTGAAAATATAAACATTGGGTTGCTTAATAAAATCATAGCCATGTTTGATGCTTGTGGTGTGCAATACCATGCTTTTTAAAACAAGAGGCCCATGGGCCACATCGCTCACCTGGGCAACAATAGGCATGATAAAATCAGCTTAATGGAGATCGACATAATACAAAATATCTGGACAATGTAGTAATACATGTAGATATTCTTATGTTTATAATCAAGTCCCTTTTTTGACAGGATGATTTTATATTCATATCACATGTTGAGCATCGCAGTTCTCAACAAGATCCTAGACAATTGTTTATACATGGGATATAAACCTACATCAAACTCTGAACCCCTTGTGAGGCCCAAGAATCGTCCAGGGGCAAAAGTCTTAACAATTTTAAAGAATCACAAATTGACAAAATGTTTGCATATAAGTAAAACCATATATATTATAACATTTCAGTTTTTGTGAATTAAAAATGTTTTCCTTTGTAAAATTGGATCCTGAATGTGGCCCCACCCTACTCCTCAAGATTTTTATTTTAACGAATTTGAATCTACACTACCCAAGGTTGCTTTTACAAAAGTTACAGATTTTCTAGACAAATGGTTTTGTAGAAGATTTTTCTCCATATATTCCTATGTCAAAAATTTGTCTCCCTCCCCCCTCCCCGTTGTGACCCCATCCTACCCCCGGGGATCATGATTTGAACAAACTTAAATCTACCTAGTCCTTACCTGAGGATACTTCCACATAAGTTTCACCTTTCCTAGCTACTTAGTTTTAGAGATTTTAAAGATTTACTCTATATATTCCTATGTAAAAATTCGATCCCCATTGTGACCCCACCCTACCCCCAGGGGTCATGATTTTCACATCTTGATTCTACACTAGCTGAGGGTGCTTCCACA
>WFKH01007768.1:1928707-1956881 GCA_016163765.1 Magallana hongkongensis | reverse complement strand
GGTCCTTAATTTTCACAACTTTGAATCCCCTTTGCCTAAGAGTGCTTTGTGCCAAGTTTGGTTGAAATCGGCCCAGTGGTTCTGGAGAAGATGTTGAAAATGTGAAAAGTTTACGGACAGACAGACAGACGGACAGACAGACAGACAGACGGACAGACAGACAGACAGACGGACGACAGACAAAATGTGATCAGAAAAGCTCACTTGAGCTTTCAGCTCAGGTGAGCTAAAAAGAATGGGTGTCTGTTTTGTATAAAAACTTAGTATATCGAGCCATTTTCAAGGAACATTCTGCATAAAATAGTATAGTCTGTTTCACTATTGATGCTATTACTAGGTCAGGCGCGGATCAAAAATTAATCCTTAGGGGGATAACTTCTAAACATGTTAATTGTTGCAACAGCAGAATAAAAACTTATTTTTTCTATTGTCACATTTATTTCCAGAACTCATTTTATCCACCAATTAATGAAGATAAAGTTTGAAATCAATAAACGTCTAGATTTTATATTTGATAACAAGTACCTAGATTCTATGAAATAGACTATAAACACGAGGCACGATTTTTACTGCGAAACTGAAAGGGTCAAATAAAACCACGTGGTCTAAAATTTAAATGACAATAACATTCGCAGGGGTGATAAATCTCCGTAAGAAATATGTTTTCGTTCCTGTGATTTTTCCGAGTAAAAAACGATGATGTTTCAATGAAGATATCTTTGATATTTTTCCTTTCATCGATTTCAATTGCACTTGTTTCACAGGTATGTGCTGCATAAGTATCTTGGGACAGACTATAGCAATATAAGCCCTGCGTACAACATTATGTAAAGACGAAAGTTTGTAATAATTCTTCGAACAAAAACGTCAAAGAAGCTTTTAAGGGGTCGTGTGACAATCAAGTAACATTTTTGATGGTGGTAGTTTTGTTTCGTTTCATGCTTTAGTATCTGGTTAAATAAATGCCAAAAGTCGACGTACATGTATTTATGCATATATACATTAACTTTCTTTCCCCCTATTAAATTGCATTGATTGATTTGAGTGATATATATTCATAACACAGAAGACCCAATCACCAAATATGGTGCGTATGAATACAATCTTAGAATTTCTCGAAGAACATGACTGCATAACTCTCCTCGCGACTTCAAACCGGACCCCGACCTGATATTATATACTTACGCTGATAAACATTATCGAAACAAATATTTTTAATGGATAATGAATTCAATTTATTAATTTATTATTATATCAAAGGTTTATTCATCAAATAACAGAGCGCGTTATTCAATTTGTATGCACACACCGCTGCAGTTATGAGACCCCATCTTTCAAAACATAATGATTCAGTGCTTAATTATCAATCAAATTTTCACACTGTAATTGTTCGTTAGTGTTAAAATTCTAAGATGCTATATTTACAGTTTAGTATCTCCTATAACGCCGGGCCGTTTATAGAAACAAAAATATTGAGAAACACTTTGAACATTTATAAAATTCACAGCTGCACCAACAATTTAACACAACAACTAAGCAGCAAGTGAAAAATGTATCATAGGTTGAACACTTTACTCCAGGGTATTTCATCTAATATATTTAACATGTATTTCAATATTTCAAAAACAGACAATAAGAAAATTCAAAACTTTTGACTATACTGTTGGGGATTAGTATTAGACCCGATATTTCTGGCTTCAAAACTTCGGAAAAAATGAACAAATATATTTCAATTATAAAGCATCACCTTGTAGTTAACTGGTAACAATTAGATATAGTCATTGGTTTCATGTCGTCACGATTTGTAAGTTTACAATATATATAGGTAGCTAACCTTGTCCACGTCATCACGCATTTCTATGGCCCGTTCAACAGCTGATTTAAAAAAGCCCATCACTCGTCGATTGTTCAAAGGTGACACATTGAAGTAATTGAATATAATGTCCAGTTTAGGGATAAGAACTGCAATTCAGATTTAATGGGGTTCATCAAATTGTATTAAAACGGTATCTAATGCGGGCCATCGATATTCAGGGATATCAGTTATTTATAGTTGATAAATGACTAATAATTAATTATTAAATAGTAGAAAAATAATTCTTAATTCATTGATGAAATAACCACTACACCGGTGATACGGGTTAGGTTTGAATCTTACCTAAAAGAATAATTATAGGATTAAACGATACGTTCAACAGTTCTTTGGCATATTTAACGAACAGATTATCTGGATTTGTTTGCGAGTCTATATCCATTCCAAATCCAAGGGAAGCTATCACGTCCATTGTGTAAGCTCCAAACGTTCTGAAACAAGACAATTCGTAGTTGAAAGCAATATGTGAAGAGAAATTGAATGAATTAATGCGTTCTGAATTTAGAATTTAAATTCCATACTGCCTGAATTCTATTGGCTTTCCCTCGTCCGCGTTGGTTTTCAAACTTTTAAGCAGCAACTTGTACTTTACTCTTAGAAGTGGGTCCATCTACTGAGACGACATCAGTTTTATAACGACTATAAAGTATTCATCTGATTTTATAATTTAATCCCTTATTTTAAACATATTTTCAAATGAAAGCTTATTCAAAGTTTACACAGAAAAATTACAGGAAATGTATACATAAAAGCAAAACAAAATCTCTCTCTTTAATTTAGACTATTTATATTAAGTCAGAGAGCATTCACACACCTTCCTCATTTTTCCACTGGAAAACGTTGGTAGGAGTGTGTTCCTCATGAACCGCCAGTGATCGTCCTCCACGGCCGTCAGGCCATGCATCATCTCATTTTTTATTCCAGAAAAATGTTGCTGTAAAAAAGAATTAACTGTATAAAAAGTGGAATAAGTACTATGTATTCAGCATAACAAATATATAATAAAAAGTAGGAGCTAATTATAATCAGACTTAGTATTCAGAGGTGTCTGCTTTATTCAATGTTTCCCGAAAGGGAAAATAGTCGGAATTAATTATCATTTAATATCTATTAGTTTGACGAGATATAGGCGTTTCTGATTGGTCGAGAAATTTCTTTGATACCTGCATCAATACAATTTTATCCGGATCTACTTTTCTCTACTGTTCTGATTTAAGACTATTTATAGAACGGGAATTTCCAAAATAAACGCTGTCAACAAAGTGTAAAATTATGACTTTTTAATTGTAAGCAAACAAATATACAACTATATAAATATATAAAATATTGAAAAATAAACAATTTACATAAATTAATTCACAAAAGTTAAGTGTCTTCTCACGATTTCGTCTGCTTGAGACGACGATCAACATTTACGGCGATGCCGGCTGTTCCAGGAATAATTAAAATGAACATATAATAATATACACTGTCACGGTAACACGACAATCTAATTAAAATTAGATCTTTGATCCGCTCCTAATAGACGCTACACAAAGTGTGGCGATCTATTAGGAGCGCATCAAAGATCTAATTTAATTAGATTGGGTAACACGGCTGTTTAAAATCGTCAACGATGAGTTTTGAATTAAAACACGTATGTAGCCGGCCATCAAAATAAAGCGTCGTACATGCAGCTATGGGTAGTGCATCCACTCCTTCACTACCATTTAAGTACCTCATTGGCTATCTAGTTACCACAACATTTGCAAATGTCGCACAGACACACTATTCTTTGTCTCTATATAAACTATTTTTGTCCACGATCGCGTTACTTGCATCATGTTATACCCATTAGCATTTTCCACCGATCCAACTCACTTTAAAACCAGTTTTAATGAATCTTGCTGCACAGTAAAGAATATTACAAGCCATCGCATGTATTTCCCCTTAATTCCTTTTTAATTCAGCCAGTTCGGATTACAACTCTCTATTCGTGTTTAATCCATTAAATTCAGCTCAGTAGCTCTACATCAGCTGAAGGCGCATCCATTTTGAATATTGGTGCTGTTATTGTTGTGTATTAATATGCGCCGCTTTAGTTACATTATTTATACTTTTTGATGAATGACATTTCACGTATTATGATATGAGAATGTTTTATTAAATGTTAAGAAATGAATTTAATAATTTTTTTTTGATCGACGTATCAATGGAAAAATTGACCGGAACACTTTATCAATGCGCGTAGCGCATTGATGAAAAAGATTTCCGGTCAATTTTTCCTTTGATACGTCGATAAAAAAAAAATCTATTAAATTCATTTCTTAAGTCAATAATGATCCAAACAGTATTATGTTCACCGTAATCTTGGTCGAACAAATAATTTGAGCACTAGCTGAAAAAAAATTGTTCAAATAAGAAAACATACTGTGTTCTAAGATCCATATGGCGAAGTATATTAAAAAATATGATTTATTGATAATTTATTTCAAATTTTAGCATGGATGTGAATATTTCCTAACATAATAAAATCAGCAGAACCTGAAATAATTTGAAGTTTGCGTTTATTTAACGAATTGTCTTTGATATCTTTTATGCTTAAGAGCAGGAAACAAATATGAATTATATTCGAGAGAGAAACTTTAGAATTAACAAAATATGTAAAAGTCTTTTATAAATTAAAAAAAAAGAAGATGTATTGTCATGCCCAAAATCGGAAATCCAGTGGATTCATCATCAACATATATTAAACAGTTAATGTGATATTTTTATTGGGAAATCAAAACTTACAAATCTATTTGGGGCTTTGGAAAACTCTTTGACAGAGATGTTCTTTATGATCTCAGGATCAGCTATCAGAAGACTTTGATTACTTCCCAGGTACATTCTACAACAGCGAGACAAAGTATTTTAAAGATGTTCACCGTTATGGCTGACATTTCCTACATAACTCATTTTGCACCATCAATGCAAGCAAAGTGTCATTTAATTTGACACAAAAAATGTCATTTACAAAGCATACATTCGAAACAAGATTAGGAATAAACGGTATGATGACGTGTGCACCGATTTATTTATTTATGATTTATTTATGTTTTCCTTCAATTTTAAAGATATCTACTCACCCAACAATTCTCCCATACTTTGTAATTAACTTTTTGTCAAACTCATAAATTCCCTGAAAAAAAAAATGACTGTTGAATGTTAAGATAGAGAGACAAACAATTCATTCATTCCATCGAACAAGCCAAGGTAAACGTTTTAATTTTGTGACTAAAGAAAAGTAACTCGCAATAAATGAATTGAAGTAATTGTGTTCAAAGAACCTTCTTTTCCCTATATACAATTGTCATATATCACATTACCTGTTTCTTGATCTCTCTCATGGTTCCAATATAAGGGAAGTAATCGGGAGACGGAACACCCATACGCTTCCAGAATCCAAATTTCCATTTCACGTGTCTGAAACAAAAACGTGATATTTGTTTCCTTTAGAGCTCCCATAGATCCAGCAAACATTACACCAACAATTTTATAAGACAGAAAACGACTCATTGCAGAATGATTATAATGATGACATGAATTCATAACAAACTTACACTGTCTTAATATCTGACCCAAGGATTGTAAACGATAATACTTTTATAAAAACAATTATTGCCTCATCAAAATACATACATGTAAATGGCAACGAACACGAAGGCAATTAAAAAAACCCAAACGTTGATGTTTCCGAGAATGCTAAACACGTCCATGGTTTACCCCTGGGCCCGAAATTTGACGAGCATTTATAGACAACAAACTGGACCAATATCCCTCGCGCCGGTGACTCACGTAGGTGACGAAAAAACTATTTTAGTAAGTAAACACATGACGAACGAGGCTCCGGCTAACTACATGTATATATCCAGCATGCAATACCTTCCCTCGTTTTATTCAATAACCGACGACTATTTAGATAAAAGTTATAAAAGGGGATTTAAGTTCCTGTACGAATATAAAGATTCATGTTATTATATTTACATCCGTAAGTATTTTATTTGTGATTTGTATTTCGAAGTTTACATTGAACATACAAAAAAAAGTTTGTTAATGAATTGAAAACTAGGTCACTTTGGCCTACTTATTAATTTTTTATTGTTTAAGTGATTAGTATTCTTTAATATATGTACATTCAACAGCGAGACCGTGCCTTGTATGCATCAAGTTCAAGTTCTTTATTTCAAGAGACAAATATGCATATATATCAAGCGTATTGATAACAGACTGTCCTTTGCCAAATTAATTCAGATAACACGGTATCCAGGCAGGTAAGCCAGGTATACCAGGTAAGGTTCACCTTGTCTGTTTGAGTTAATATCGAACGCTACAGGTGTACACTGAATGGTCAGACAAACGACTGAGAATTTCACATAATTTGCACAAGACAGGCCTAAAGTTCCAGACCATGAGATTCGACAGACCTTAAAGCTGACATGAATTCATAAATACGCATTATTTCCCTTTTATCTCGGACTACCGCCATATTAGTTGTCGATTTCTATTGTTCTGCTCATCGCTACACACCCCCTATATAAGGGCGATAGCACTATTCATGCTTCACCGCATTCAGGTATTTCATTTACCCGAACACTTTACATTGGACGAAAAAACTTTTAGAAACGCGTTTTGAACAAAAAATATTATGACAACCACTGCACTGGTAAGGAATATCCAAAGAACTACGAAACAAGGCAGGCTGAAATCCCAGGAACACAAATTTTAAAATCCTCGATAATTGTAGAACGTTTTCCTGTGTAAGTTATAACATCGCACATGCGCAAACTACACACTGTGGCCGAACGAGCAATGTCATTGATCGCATGGATTTTAGAAACGGGGTGTTTTTGTAGAAACCTATGGAAACGATGTTACGTTGTTACTTTCTTGGATTTACTAACATTTTTTCTACTCTGTTGGATGTAGTGCCGCTGTGGTCATCAAAAAGAAGCAGACGTTATGCACTCTGTATGAACGACACACGTGTTCGATGTGCATGCGAAATAAGGCAGCACTTTCTGTGCAAAATGATACGGATACCTTGGAAATTCTTTCAAAGAATAAATATATTTTGTGTTTAATTGATTGTAGTTTCCTTTATTCTTTTTTACAAACATTTTACTACAATGTGTAGTTAATGCATTTAGAAGTCCATGCAACCTGAATGCCTCGATCGGAAAGCAACCGACCGTAACTTTCTCGACCGGTATATATACCCCAGTGGCAGTACAGGAGCGATCAAAACTAATATGGCGACCAAATGCTTTTATGAATTCATGTCAGCTTTAAGGCGATCCTGATTTGTCCAACGCCGAGGTGCGCGCAGTAAATCCACACAAGCAATATAATTATATATATATTTTTTTTTTTTTTTTTTTTTATATATATATATATATGTCTTTAACTGACATTGCTGCAATTTGTGCTGACCATTAACAACACCCCAGTGAAGCATTATCGACCTTACAATTACAACGAAAGAATATTTTATTGAAACCTTCCATACATAATTTATTACGCACAAGTTGATTGACAAACTTTTTATTACAGCATTATTGTAAATAATAGCATTTATGTAAATTGTGATATGTTATATTCATGCCAGTACCAAAAAATAATAGTCTAGATAAAATATTATAGGAATTCTAATTTTGAGTATTTTTGAGTATTTAGCTGATCGTCTTTAATTGTCTACATCAGCCAATCAGAGAGCGGCGTATATTCGCGCGATGTTTTGACTACGTCATTTTAACTGTCAAGTTCTGTCAACAAGTTTGTAAATACCGCAATCAACCCACCCTCCTTCCCCTTCATCACCGTTGTAGTTAGGGATTCATTTTGCATTGTATTATACATGTATGTTGCTGTTGATGTGTGAAATGCTGTTTTTGTTCAACAATATTTTGTTGTATGTATATTTGGTACATGCAGATAATGTATACATCTTTGTTTAATCTGGGGGAGGTCATTTTGCTCACTTTTTATAACTTACATTCAATGTCTGGTAATTAATATTATGACTGTTTGAAGACCTCCCCTTATTGCCCGATTTTTCTTATTTTCAAAAATAAATGGCAGTATATACACACAACCGTGTTTTATGTTTTTCTACCAGTCCTAGTCAGATCAACAATATTACATAAATTAAATTATTTAAATCATTATTGCTTTACAATATAAACAATTTCTTTTTAAAAATTGTGGCTCAAGTATTTATCTTTCCTCTAACATTCTAATCCATGTGTGATCATCAGTATGAAATCAAATATCAAAATTTCGATAAAGTATAGATATTTCGATTAATCGAATGTATAACAAATCACAAAAACAACAAAGAATATTTATACAAAAAGAACAACTTAATGATACTGACATTCCGAAGTTAGGAAAAAATCGAAACTGTTTTGTATGTAAGCAATGTTTATCTTTTCTCAAGCAGTAAATTTACGCCGTTAAGCGGTTTTAACAGTCCTGTTATGGCTAGCTTCAGAGGAATCTGAAAAAGTAAATATCGATGAATTTTAATATCTATAGTATAAAATTTTACAGAGAGTGACGTCTGTGTTTCTTTTTCATTTCAAAACTATTAGGAAAGTAAACAAGTCTCAAAGAAATAGGTTATCTGTCATTCAGCAGAATGTTTTAAATGAAATTCATGTTTATGTTTTTAAAAAAACCCATACATTTCTTTATTGTTAAAAATAAAAAGACTTCATAATTTGTAGCACTATAGATTGTAACCTAGCATTCATTCAAAAATCAAGTAAAATACATGTGTGCATATAGTTAAAAAACCAATGAACAGAGCAGCAGTGAATTGCCGGACTGCTGGACTTCCATCCATTTTACTGTACCTCTGTTTCGTCACACGTTTTGAAGCGGTAATGCTGAAGTATGTACACAATGGCACATTTTATCTCCATGGTAGCCAAACGCTGACCAATGCAGTTCCGTGGACCATGACCAAACGGAATAAAAGCATACGGATGGCTCTCGGCTTTTTTCTCGGGAGAAAATCTTAATAATAATTTTTTTTTTTCATTTTATCATTCTGATTATACATATTAGACGTTTATATAAGGAAATAGTATATAGCTTACAATCACCTCTTTAAAACACGTTACCATAAATGGTAAATAACTCAACAACTTCATTCACAGCATTGTTTTTTACACTTAAACTTTAAGAATGTTGAAATAGTGTAACGTACCTATCAGGGTCGAATTTCTCGGGTTCAGGCCAAATCTCGGGATCTCTGTGCAGAGCATAGACAGCAAAAGCGAGTTCTATGCCTTTGGGAATCTTATATCCACCAATATCAAGCTCCGTTTTGCCTACTCGACTTAATCTATGAAATATCAAAATATGTGTAAAGCTTAAATTTATCATGGAGGACTGATGTCTGTCTTTGCTTCAGACAGGTGATTTGTGTTGCCTAAATCAAGTTTGATCAGAGAGGTAGAGGTATTGTCATATGTCGTCAAGTGGACCATAAGGTAAGTGGCTTGAATCTTAGCAACAAGATGTTGTTTTCCATATTAAAAAGATGTAGGTTAGAATGTTCAGTTCACGTTACCTTGTAGCGGGGGGATACAGTCTTAGCGTCTCGTTCAACACCCTGTCCAAGTACTCTATAGTTTGAACGTTATCGTAGGTAGGGAGTTCCTGCAAATAACATACATCAGATGTACATGTAGGATATATTTTACAGCCTAATCGTAAACTTATGAACTAAATATCAAGGTATATTTGTTCCTGTTTACCTGTCCTATAGCTGAGTCTATCTCGCTGATTAGTCTCTCTTGGCAGTCCGGATTGGTTGCTAAGCAATACGCCATGAACGCCATAGTACTGGCAGTTGTTTCATAACCCGCGATGAAGAATATAATGGCGTTACCTGTCACCTCATCCGTGGTTAATCCTGAAATATAAACATACTACATGAAGTTGTTACAGTAGATCAACGATTGTGATAGACAAAGAAATAACAGACAAACAGATGGGCGGAGTCATGTACCTCGTTTCTTCCATTTCTGAGGATCATCTTGGATAGCTTGTTCCTCCTCTATTTCGTTTTTGTCCGTGTCTTTGTGAGCATTGAGCATGAGCTGAAGAAGGTCCTGTCTGTTCTGTATTAAAATAATATTAATGTAGCAAGATATACCCTGCTTACAACATTACGTATTGACGTAGGTGTGTGCTAAATGTATTTTCACGCGAGTAAAAAGTAAATAATCAATGATGTTTTTGGTCGAGAGAAAAAGTAGTGTGACGTTCAAAAAGCCTTTTCAAAGTTTTTGTTTTTGTTTCGTATCCTGCCTTTGTATCTGGTTAAAAAACGCCAAATGTCAACGTATTTAGATGTATCAGTAGAATTTTCACCGTATAAATGTTCCAGTGGTGTTTCTGTGTAAGCGTTCAGTGATAGTTAAAAAATTTATAGAATTATATAATTTTAGAATAAGGTTGACAACCCTACATTTGATCTTTAAAAATACCGGGAGACGTTTTAGAACATATTAAAAATTAAAAGATGAGGCTACAACCCAAAAACTTAGAACCATTTTAATTAACAGGAGCTTAGACTATGGGAAGTTGTGTCAAACAGCAATGTGACGTAGGCCTGTCTATTTCATCGCTGACCACTCAGCCATGGCTCTTTGAAATCAAGATTTGTCTTGCCTTTGAGTTAAGACTGCGCAATCTGTGCATATTTCACTTGCAACAAGCGTCGTTTTAAACTTATTTTTATGCAAGAAAAAGATAGTTACATCCTACCAAAAGTCCAAGGTCTTGTTAAAATGGTTCTAATAGCATGTACCCTCTTCTCTAAGGTATTTTTTTCTCTGCAATTCCGTATTTTTTAAACAGAAAACAGATAATAAGAATATGCAAACGTTCGACTAGGTGAGAAAAAGTATTTGACCCGAAATCTGTTGCTTCAAAAAAGACGAAAACAATAATTATATTTTCAAATGAAAAAGTAACACTTTGGTATCAATTTTGAAGAACGACAAACCTTTGCTTTGCACAGGTATATCGCGCGCCTAAAATTAGTTTTTGTTACAAACATCAAATTCTTAATATTACGTCACAGTCACTAAAACACATTTTGTAACATGATATTAATTCAAATTCATAATATAAGTGTCATATTTCAATTTGGTTAAAAAATCTTTTGAAGAATTAACAAGAGGCCCATGGGCCACATCGCTCACCTGAGGAACAATAGGTATGATAAAATCAGCTTAATGGAGTCATAATAAAAACTATCTGGACAATGTAGTATAATACATGTAGATCCTGTATAAATAAAAATCAATTTTTTCCACTGGATATTCTTATGTTTATTATCATTAGTCCTTTTTCTAACAGGATGATTTTATAGTAATATCACATGTTGAGCATTGCAGCTCTCAAAAAGATCCTAAACAATTGTTTATAAATGGGATATAAACCTACATCAAACTCTGAACCCCTTGTGAGACCCAATTGTCCAGGAATCATCCAGAAGCCAAAATCTAAACAATATTAAATAATCACCTGGCTGATTAGTTTCTGAGAAGAAGATTTTTAAAGATTTACTCTGAATATTCCTATTTAAAAATTCCACCCCCATTGTGGCCACACTCTACCCCCAGGAATCATGATTTTTACAGCTTTGAATCTACACTACCTGAGGATGCTTCCAAACAAGTTTCAGCTTTCCTAGCTTATTAGTTTCTGAGAAGACAATTTTTAAAGATTAACTCTATATATTCCTATGTAGAGAATCAATTCCCAATTGTGGCTCCACTCTACCCTCGGGAGTCATAATTTTCACAACTCTGAATCTACACTACCTTAGGATGCTTCCACACAAGTTTCAGCTTTCCTGGCCAAATGGTTCTTAAGAAAAAGATTTTTAAAGATTTACTCTATATATTCCTATGTAAAAAGTCGAACCCCAATTATGGTCCCACCCTACCCCAGGGGGTCATGATTTTCACAACTTTGAATCTACACTTCCTGAGGATGCTTCCACATAAGTTTTAGCTTTTCTGGCCAAATGGTTTTTTAGAAGAAGATTTTTAAAGATTTACTCTATATATTTCTATGTAAAAAGTCGACCCCCATTGTGGCCCCACCCTACCCCCGGGGGGAATGATTTTCACAACTTTGAATCTACACTACCTGAGGATGCTTCCACATAAGTTTCAGCTTTCCTGGCCGAATGGTTCTTGAGAAGAAGATTTTTGAAAATTTCTCGAAAATTTTCATTAATTCCTAATTATCTCCCCTTGTAAGAGGGCTTGGTCCTTAATTTTCACAAATTTGAATCCCCTTAGGCTAAGGATGCTATGTGCCAAGTTTGGTTGAAATTGGCCCAGTGGTTCTTGAGAAGATGTCGAAAATGTGAAAAGTTTACAGACAGACGGACAGACGGACAGATGGACGACAGACAAAATGTGATCAGAATAGCTCACTTGTGCTTTCAGCTCAGGTGAGCTAAAAAGAATATTTTTCCTCTCACAAAATCGTTTTTTAATTATTATGTTCAACTGACTAAGAAAAATAACACAACAATTTTAGAATTGTTCCCACTAAAAATCTAATTCAATGTGTATGTTATTTTTTGATTGATTTTGATATACCTTTAGTTAATCTAACTCATTTAACAATTTCGTGAAAATCACTACTGTAGAAATGAATTGGGTCTGTCGTCCTTAAGTATAACTATTGGAATCATGTCGTCACGAGTTGAATTTTCATCATATATTATTAGGTAGCTAACCTTGTCTACGTCGTCACGCATTTCTATGGCCCGTTCCACAGCTGATTTAAAAAAGTCCATCACTCGTCGATTGTTCAAAGGTGACACATTAAAGTAATTGAATATAATGTCCAGTTTAGGGATAAGTACTGCAATTCAAATTTAAAGGGATTCATTGAAATAGCCTAATATGATGGGTACTCAATGCAATCTATTAATATTGACGAATATTATTAAGTGATTAAAAATTAACAATTCATTTATAATTTGCCCTCCAAGCAACAGAATAGCTTTGAATCTTACCTAAAAGAATGGTTAGAGGAGATAACGAAAAATTCATCAGTTCTTTGGCATATTTCACGAACAAATTATCTGGATTTGTTTGTGAGTCTATATCCATTCCAAATCCAAGGGAAGCTATCACGTCCATTGTGTAAGCACCAAACGTTCTGAAAACAATTCAATGCATGACTGGGATACCCATAATCAATATATGAAGAAAAATTATTCAAAATCCTTTGAAATTGAACGTCCATACTGCTTGAAATCTATTGACTTTCCCTCGTCCGCGTTGGTTTTCAAACTTTTAAGCAGCAACTTGTACTTCACTCTTAGTAGAGGGTCCATCTACATATACGACATAAGTTTCATCACGACTATAAACTACATTTAAATTCTTTAATTCAAACAAATATTCAAAAGAAAGCTTATTCAAAGTTTGCACAGAAAAATTCCAAGAAATACGTACAAATTAAAAGGCAAAAGAAAATCGCTTGCTATGATTTAGAATATATATATTAAGGACTCTTGGTAAACTGTAGGACATCCTCTCAACGTCAGGATTCCTAAGTCCACTGCCACGAGTGGACTCGGTACCCATGACCTTGTGAGGATGAGTGAACTCAGGAGCCCTGACGTTTTGAGGATAAGTGGACTCAGGACCCCTGGCGATTTGAGGATGAGGGGACTCAGGACCCCTGACGTTGTGAGTATAAGTGGACTCAGGACCCCTGAAGTTTTAAGGATAAGTGGACTCAGGACCCCTGACGTTGTAGAAAATGAGTGGACTCAACATCAGGATTCCTAAGTCCACTGCCACGAGTGGACTCGGTACCCATGACCTTGTGAGGATGAGTGAACTCACGACCCCTGACGTTGTGAGTATGAGTGGACTCAGGACCACTGACGATTTGAGGATGAGGGACTCTGGACCCCTGACGTTCTGAGGATGAGTGGACTCAGGATCCTTGACGTTTTGACTATAATTGAACATTTACACACCTTCCTCATTTTTCCACTAGAAAACGTCGGTAGGAGTGTGTTCCTCATGAACCGCCAGTGATCGTCCTCCACGGCCGTCAGGCCATGCCTCATCTCATTTTTTGATCCAGAAAAATGTTGCTGTAAAAAGAAAAGAAATGAATTGCATCTTAAAAAGTGGTAACTATATTTATCCAGTCGTGCATGTTTTATTCAGTATTCTATGAAAGGGAGATAGTAGAAATCGGTATTCATTTATGGTCTAAACAGTTTTCTGTTCATCGTAATCTCGTCCATACGAATAAATAAAGCACATAGAAAATGTTTAAATGAGGATAAGAAAACCATACTGCGTACACATTTCTATAAGGCAAGGTATCTTTCTTTAAAAAAAAATATGATAAATTATTAGCAAGTTTAGAATGAATGTAAGTTACTTCACTCGCATTAAAGTTAGCGAAAGTTGAAGTAGTTTGAAAGTTCGCTCTTATTGAACAAGTCGTGTTATTCAGTACTGTAATCATGGAGACAGGAAACACACAGACATAACCTTTAAGTTATTCACTCTGGGGGAAAAATTACAACTATATTTTGTCAGTGTCTTTCATTAATGAAAAAAATTATGTGTGTCGTGCCAAAAAACTTGATATTAAAACAATATCTAATGGCGCCATAATAATATTAAACTTGAATATGAAAACATTATCGAATAGCGCCATAATATATATTAAACAGCTAATGTGATATTTTTTTACAACAATTACAGCTATATTTTTGAGGGACTTTTATTAATATGTGTGTCGTGCTAAAAACTTTAAAATTAAAACAATATCTAATGGCGTCATAATATACTTAACAGTTATTGTGATTTTTTTTTACAACAATTACAACTACATGTATATTTTGTGTGGATTTTTTATTAAAAAAAAAAATAATGTGTGTCGTGCGAAAAACCTGAATATCAATACAATATCTAATGGTGCCATAATATATATCAAACAGTTATTGTGATTTCTTTTTACAACAATTACAACTATATTTTGTGAGGGTATTTTATTTATATGTGTGTCGTGCCAAAACTTGAATATGAAAACACTATCTAATAGCGTCAAAATATGTATTAAACAGTTAATGTGATTTTTTACAACACTTCCAACTATATTTTGTGAGGGTATTTTATTAATAAAAAGATATGCGTGTCGTGCGAAAACTTTGAATTTGAAAACAATATCTAATGGCGCCATAATATATATTGAACAGTTAATGTGATTTTTTTTACAACACTTACAACTATATTTTGTGAGGGTATTTTATTAATAAAAAATATTATGTGTGTTGTGCCAAAATCTTGAATATGAAAACAATATCTAATGGCGCCATAATATATATCAAACAGTTAATGTGATTTTTTTTTTTACAACATTTACAACTATATTTTGTGAGGGTCTTTTATTAATAAAAAAAAACCCCATTATTTGTGTCGTGCCAAAAACTCGAATATTAAACAAAATCCAATAGCGCTATAATATATATCAAACAGTTAATGTGATTTTGTTTATTGGAAAATCAAAGCTTACAAATCTGTTTGGGGCTTTGGAGAACTCTTTGACAGAGATGTTCTTTATGATTTCAGGGTCAGCTATCAGAAGACTTGGATTACCTCCTACGTTCAATCTACAACACCGAGACGAAGTATTTTAAAAGATGGTCACCGTCAAAGCTGACATTTCCTACAAATTTACTGTGCACTTAAGAGGACTATATGCTCGTGGCAATTTTTAGACTTCAACTTTTTTGAGAAAAGGGACTTTAAATAAAGACGGTAAAATATTCAAGTTTTAAAACTAAAATATTTGGGATTTTTTCCTACGAAATAATAGTTAAAAGCTAAAAAAATCTCTTCGATATTAAGGTAGACTAGATATTAAGGTAGACTAGATGAGTAATATGTTAATCACCCAGCCTCCTTAAAAGTATTTTGAACAAGAAAATTATATTTCATAAAAATTCATATACCCCTTTCTGATTAAATGTCTAGATATTTATCCATATGTACATTATTTAAAACAGCAAAGTAATATTCATTTTTAAAATTATGAAAGGATGAAAGGGCAGCAATCACGGAATAGGGCCTTAGAAAAGTTTTGCATATAAATGACAACGTGTAAAATTTGTATTATCTCCGAAACATTAAAATCTAAACTTAAGACATGCAGACAATGAGGAATAACGGTATAAAATCTGTATAAAAAAAACTTCTGTTACTTCATGAAGTTCTTTTCTATTAATGTTTTTGATAAATAACATGGGTTTTGTCAAAAACAGTTTGTTAATTTTAAATCCATTTAGTATTTCTGAAATAAAGTATAAAATCTTAATTATAATGTTCATTATAAATTAGGCATACCGAATAAGGCTAGGAATACACGATAAACGGTATTATCTTTTCCTAATCGCTATTCTATAACTAAAGTGTTAAATCAAGTATTTACTCACCCAACTACTCTCCCGTACTTTGTGATTAAATGTTTGTCAAACTCATAAATACCCTGTAAAGAATGACATTCAGATGCCTGTTCAGATAAAATTTCAAACAATTCATTTGTTATATTAAACAATAGCACATTACTTAAACGTTCAGTGTTTTATTGCTAGAATCGGCAAACAATTTTTTTAATTAATCCTTTTTTCCGATACATGTATCACATTACCTGTTTTTTTTTATCTCTGCCATGGCTCCAATATAAGGGAAGTAATCGGGAGACGGAACACCCATACGCTTCCAAAATCCAAATTTCCATTTCACGTGTCTGAAACAGAAGTGATGTTTTTTGTTTCTTCAGGGCTGCCATAGCTCCAACAACAAAAACGACTCATTGTAGGTAATGTATGTTCAGTAAAATATCTAATCAATAAAATACATACATGTAGATGCCGACAAACACAAAGGCAATCAAAAAAATCCAAACGTTTATGTTCCCGAGAATGTTTAACACGTCCATGGTTTATCCCCGGATCCGAACTCCAACGTGTACACCAGGTCACGTGATCCTCACAACGTGTACACCTCTAAATATAGAATGATCCGAACTCTGACAAACATTTATAGACAACAAACTGGACTCGTTCAACCAGACGCTCGTCTGTCTCCGTAAACCTCCGGTAAGCAGACATACCAGCTAATAACAGGTAAAGTTGGTGTTCACCATTGCTAGTCTGAATTATTATTGAAAACTACAGTGCAAACTGTATGGTCAGTCTAACAAACCTAAATAGGATTTAAGGGATTAACAAAACGAGGACACCCAGGCCTGAAGTACTAACACTTTAAATCTGCCAATCTCCCTGTAATGACAAAGTAGTACCTCCCAGCTATGCAAACTTTTACAAATACATGTAGTTTGAAAGAATGCGTGAAGCCAAAAATATTTTTTGTCAACCCAATTTTTCAATATATATAATATAAGCATTTCCAAGAGAAACACCTTATTAATTTTGCCCAACTTTGAGCTTTGTTGTTACAAGTAATTTTACCCAATACAATTACCTGAATCAAAAATATTCCAGTGAGTCCAAGTTCATTTGCAATGAAATTGAACAAAAGATTGCGTTAAAGGTCGTTTTTTTAATTAACCAAATTTGTATTGTTTAAATTGAAAACAATAAAGTAAACAAGAAAAAATCATTGAATAAATGACAAATTAATTTGCAGAGGTGGGATTAAAAACCGCCAACTCACAATAATTCAAATACTCAAATGAAAGTTAGAACAAAATTTGACTATGATATAATGTGCGTGCATACGTAAAGCCTACTAAAGGGGTGTGGGTGGGTGGGTAAAACAAAGTTCGTGGAAAAAAATTACGCCCAGCAGCAAAATCAATATATTAAATCAGAGAAATAAGAATGAGAGATATTAACATCTGCCAGGTTCGGATAAGACATTAATTACTACAGATGATTGGATGCTGGACATGTTAATTGATCTATTATGTTTAACAATCTTGAAACCTAACCCCCAATGACCCTGCTGTGGACAAATGCAAATTACCATCTGTAACATGACAAAGTATTTTGACCATGGTTGTTGATGAATCCCCCTCACATGCACACAATCATTATTTTTACAAGCTTGACTTACAAAGAGATATTAATAAAACACACACAAGTATATTATTACAAAATTTGTTGCCAAAATGTTTTTATTTACAATAAAATTAGTTTTTAACATTATCTCGACCGAACAGAAAAACGAACAACTGCGTTGGCAGTTTGTTGTCATGGGTTTACTTATTTATCATAATAAATTGAACATTATACAAAATATCCAATGGTTCAACGATTCACAAAGATGAGTGAACAACAATGAGACAATGGTTAATTTGAACTCAAAATAATTAATTGATGTTTACACTAAAGATGATCAATATAATGGATATATAGCATTGAATTATGTTACCTAATAAATGTTCAATTGTGTAAATGATAAAAGCTTCATTGTCAATCAATGGATCATGCACACAATGGTCTATGTCGACGTTTTCAACAGTATATGACGTAGAAATTAATGGCAAAGACAAAATGACGGAGGCCCATATTATTGGCCAGAGACACTGGAAAGTAACAGAATCTGCGGCGGGGCTTCATGCAAAATTCGACAAACGTCCGAAAGTGTCAAGACCATAGACAAGAACAGATGTGGGCTACTGCAACCCCATTTAAATCACGTAAAGCCATGACGCAGGTTGGATGTGACAGGAATTGTGATGAACATACCATTACCTGGAATTATAAAAGAAAAAACAGCAGCACACAAACGAAAGTAAACCAATACCAACATGTTTAATAGAGGGTAATGTAAAGAGATGTAAATATAGGGGAAAGGGCGGGAGGGGATTACGTCTTCTCTGCTGCAGCGAAAATTTGGAAAAGGACACTGACTATTGCGCATGGACCCTTGCGCACAATAAAGATGTTACTAACAATAGCCAATGACCACCGAAATCTGATAACTTGATAAACAAATGAGAGTTATCTCTCCTTGAACGGCCGGGTTTATCTATTCGTCTCAGTAACTGGACTTAACTCATATCGAGTTAAGTCGGATTATTTTTAAAATTAAAATTCAAAGTTATTGTGAAAGCAGTAATTAAAAAAAAACTACTTTAATATTATGAATGAAAATACATGTAAAAACTTGCACATTAAATACATGTACTTAAAAAAAAACAAACAAACAAAAATAAATTATTCTTTTCAGCTGCTTTCTTTTTATTTTATTATTGCAATTAATTATTTTTCTCACATAAAACCGAATATAGGAATGAATTCATAAGCGATAACATGTATTTAATAAGATTGTTATAAGACGGTATCGTAGGGTTGCACGGTCAATCAAAACTAATCAATCAGAAAAAATAATTTTGAATACTATACAGTACTCTGTTCCAAGTTTCTGCTTCAACTACTTTTTGCGAAATATCTTGATAATCATAAATACCTTTGCGCCCAAACTACATTCATTCACTAGGATGAAAAAAGTCGAGATTATCTGTTTTGAAACGCCCCCTCTATATCTTCAGGTTTCAATACACAACCGAAAATAGAAAGTCTACGGGGGATTTTGCATTGCAAAAGACATGAAACACCCCGGATGATAACGTTAAAAAATTGTGCGAGGTGTCCTGAGTACCTCCGAATGGAGAAAAGATGTAAACCTTTTTCATTTTGAATCTCCGTACGATGTTTGTTTTCGTTCCTGTGAAATTCTCCGGGTAAAAACAGATGATGTATCGATGAAGAAATCTTGCATTTTTTCCCTTTTATTGATTTGAATTGTACTTCATTGACAGATATGTTTATTTTAATTAAGAATCATCAAAAAGTGATGGAAGCGAAAACATGGGACAGACTTTAGTATCGTGGCTTATTTCTCTTTGCTCATGACGTCAGTAACATTAAGACGCCCTATTAAGCTTTAATCATACAATATTCTATCTTGGGAGCATATTTTCTTCCTAAAAAAATCTTGCAACTTTTGTTTGCTCTAATAGCTTGTTTCCAATTCAGAGAGAGAGAGAGAGAGAGAGAGAGAGAGAGAGAGAGAGTTGGATTTCTTCACAGGTCTACATTTCAATGTTTTGCTTCAATTTAGCACATTAGCACATGAGCCTATAATGTAACGTAATTTTATTGAAATCATTCTATTGAAGACATACGCTTAATAAAAATTATTACACTTTTACACACATAGTCCACGTACTTTGTATACACTTTTCTAATAAACATGGGACATTCACAAAAACCTTTCCATAAAATACGGCAATGATATTAATTTTCAATTTCATATTTCGTTTTCATATGACTAAAAATATTTTGTGATGACATTTTTAGTATAATAATATGTTAATCTTTTTGTCCTGCACCCTGCACCCTGTCCAAAAAGATATATGTAGCTATCCAATAAGTAAGTTTCGAGTTTTAAAAGAATACAAATGTTTGTTACAGGCATGTCTCAATATATCGCATAAAAATATGTATCAATGGTTGCCCCCCCCCCCTCCCCCCATCTTTTGAGCATCTATGTTTTAAAAATATTTCACAGATTTTGATATTAAAATATGACAAAATGTGTTGTGTCTTGCTTTTAACTTGTTATTCGATGGTAAAATTTTGTCTGCAATAATTAAGCCTTTTTAATCATAAAACGTCAAAATAGAAATTGTAATTTTTTTATTATCTAAATCGTTGCCATATCATTTTATCCTAATTTGTAACAAAAAAAATCTTTAGTTTCTTTGGTTTCATTGGTTGATGTTTATTTTATGCATGTACATGAAATATCGTTGTTTCTTAGGACCAATTCTACATAACAAAAGAATTGACCTTTAAAGCCGGTATTGGTTTCTGTCTTTACAAAAAAGAATATCGATTTCCGTTCCACTTCTTGATTTTAGGCCATATACAATAAACTCTTAGGTTCTAGTTCTCATAATGTATAGTGATTGAAAAAAGTTTCACAGTCGTTGTCCGAGCAGTATGAGTTATGGACGCTTTTTACTTTATTTCTAAATTTAATTTTCAGTTTACTTTCTATAATACCGAGATACATGCACTTTATATGCGTTTATTTACAATCAGGGACATATTAGCAACTATCGAAAGTCTCGCGTGACGCAATTTCAAAGGTCGTTTTATGCATCAATTTTCTTTTATTCTATTGAAAACATCAACACAATATCCTTTAAAAAATAAGGAATGTGTTATTTTACTTCATTCCCGTATAGGATCATAATTACGCTGATTAAATTCTCACATATGCCGTGTCCACAATGACGTTAAAATCGGGTATTTATTTTCTTTATATCTCAATCAGTTTTGAACATGATAACTCAAAAGGAACATTTGTATATAACAAAAGACTTGACCTATAGGGCCGGATTTGGTTTTTGTCTTTACAAAAAGCATACCGATTTCCGTTCCACTTCTTGATTTTAGGCCATACACAGTAAACTCTTAGGTTCTATAGTCTGTCCCAAGATATTTAATATGCTGCACATTTGGCCGATTTTTAATAAAAATACACATACCTGTGAAAGAAGTGCAATTGAAATCGATGAAAGGGAAAATTTCCAAGATATATTCATTGACACATTATCATTTTTCACTCGGAAAAATTCACAGGAACGAAAACAGATTTCTTACAGATATTTATAATGGGGAATGTTTACATCTTTTCTCCATTCGGAAGTCACTCGGAATACCTCGCGCTATTTTTCAATGTTATCATCCGGGTCTGCTGCATTACCAAATCCCCGTAGACATCACATTATTTAGCCGTGTATTGAAACATGATAAGCTAATGGGGAAGTTTCAATGGAGAAATCTTGGAAATTTTTCATACTTTTGAATGAACATCGTTTGAACCCTGAGGTATTTATAAATATCGAGGAATTAAGCAAAATGTGAATCGAGGATATCTTGGGACAGAGTATAGTTCTAATAATGTATAGTGATTGAAAAAAAGTTAAAATGCAACACAGTATAATATACATATGGTTAGTTTGTTTTCAAAACATTAAGAAAAATGGTATTTATTTTTTTAAACATACAAAAATTAAAACATCAATCATTTCTTTAATAAGATACAAGAAATAATCTTGAAATTAAATTATTAAACCATTACAACAAACGAGTCGCCTCCCTTTACACCGAAATCAGCTATGAAAGCTTTGACAGCCTCCATTTTGACATCTCTTTCCATCATATTGGCTTTCATCACGGTCGCTCCTCTGCCACCCTGCAACGTAAAGGAGAAAGGATAAGAATCGCAGTAGTAAGGATACCGTATTCCCTGCGTTTGAACGTAATTCGAGCACGCTTCTTTGTTGTTTATTTCCACAATTCTTTGATTTTCGGTGAAAACCATTAGATCTCCATGGTACATTTTCCCCATTTTGATGTTCTCACATACGGCTTGCATTCTTGAACAGTATGGCCGTAGATCCAATACCTTTGTAGTAAGCCTAGCTTCAAACTCACAGGGTTGGTGTGATATCAGATGTTCTTTATTGTTTCTTTGTCTTAGGCTTAACTCGCTTATTTCATTCCCATAAGCCAAATCCGCTAAGATATTTGCAGGTGATCTTTGCAGCGCTGTAAATTGACCAATTTCATTGACCTGGATGACTTCGCCCAGTTCGTTTAATCCATACCAGTCACCATATCCTGTAGTCAGTATCGGTAAAATACCAGTTTGGAAAAGAAGTTGGTTTTCTTCATTAAGTTTTTTCGACAGAGTATGATTGAAAATATAAACACCCCTTTTCAACAAATGTTCTATTAAATTTGTTGGACAGTTATCAGATTTACTTGAATGGTAACAAAAATATGTGGCGTTAAAAAGAAATACAGCATCGGATATTTTTTTTTCAGCCAACGACTTTGGAGAATGAAAAATAGAGGGTATTACCAAATTTTGACTGTGTGTGAGAAAGGCGGAGGGACAGCAAAACGATTCAGACACTGTAGACGACACCTCCACTCCACCCCATTCAAATAATTTCCTTCTAAAACTTTTAGATAGAAACGAGAATCCAATTTTACCGGAAATATAAATGGAACCTCTCAACATGGTGGCATCTACATGTAAAAAGTGACAAAAGTTCCGACTAGGAAGGTTCAAAGCTACGTTTGTTTGTGCAGACCCTGTCACTACTTTTAGGTCTCCCTGAAGTCCGACTTTTATAATTGCTGCATTTACATTTACGTCAAAACTCGCGGTCAAATTTGCTTGCGGTTGGGCTACAACGTTGACTTGTTGAGGATACATATCGCTATCGTTTCCGATAATATTGAATCCATAACCAAAAGACACTGGACCGTTTAGGCCTATTTTAAGGTTAACAGACGCCAAGCCAGCAATACCGTACACAAAGTCAAAATCTCCAAACTTGAAATATTCAGAAAGAGTATGTCTAATGATACCATTGGTTGCTCGACATGGATTTCCTGCGGTAAGACCCAACCCTAAGCGAAACTTCCACGACTTCATGAACAGATCATATTCTCGGCCAAACAACTTTAAGGTCATGAACGCAGATGACATGAAAAGGTTTGTATCAACCAGCGAGTTAGCAGATCCCGCGGTTACAAGACTCGCCCGCTTTCCAAACACCTTTACATCTAGATTTGTATTGGCGTTGAAATCAAATTCGGATCCCCGAACTTGAGATTCAGTTTTAATTTGCACGTAAACCCCAAAGTTTTGCGATTCTCGTTTGACCTCGTGAACATTTTCTTTGATATAAAGTTCTCTCTTGATTTTGTCTATCTCTGATGTCTTTGCAATTATATCTGAATAATATTTTTTAATGCAATATTTTTGTAGATCAAGGAACATATTTTTCACTGCATTGAGTATATCGTTGTCTTTTGACTTACGTGCGATATTTACTATTCTGTTTGAATCAGTTGGGTTCATCCATTCGCCTTTGTACGCGAGAGTTTTCAAACACTGAAGGGCCTCAATCTTATTTCTTGTGTTCAAAAGTCTTCCTAAAATAAGCTCATAGCTTTTTTGGCCCGGAATGTTTTTGAACGCTCGAATGCTTAGAATTCTATAGTATGTTTCATTACCCTTGAATTGTTCCACTAAAGGTCTTAACGCGGTCTCTGAGTGCGTATTTCCTAAAGCCGATATTAGTGCGCATTTTTCATCATGACGGACATTATTCTTGAAAAGAGCTTCCATCAGAATTGGAATGATCTTGTGCTGCAAACCTTTACTTCCCAAAGCTCCCAAAACAAGAATGGATCGAATCTTTACGTCTTCGTCAAAAGTGCTCTTCATTCTTTTAGATATTGCATAAACAAAATCTCCAGAAACGTTTGAAAGTTGTGTTATGGCGCCTAGAGCGAGATAATGGTCACCTTTTATTGTTTCTTTAGCCTCTATCATCTCCAGCAAAACTTTTTGTCCCTGGATTGTGTCTGATGCCCCAAGCATTGCGATAAGGACTGATCTGGAATCATTATCTAAATAATTCTGAGTGAAAATGATCTTTTTGATTACAGAAAACGCAGACTTGGTTTTTTTAATCAGGTCGATACCAAGAGACAGTCGACGGTTTGGAAACGGGTGGTTCATTATCTTATTGACATCTTCATAGAAATTACTGTCTTTATACTCCTCCTGATATGGTATTGGTTGAAACGCCATTTCGTCAATCGGAAAATATTTAGTATCTTTGGCCTCTAAAGTAATCTGTATGTAGTCCAATTCTCTGCTGGCTTCAGAATTTGTTATTCTTGTCATGGAAATCAACGAACCTAACGCGGTCACGTGACCTTTGAAGGAGGGTAAGGGGGCCAGGTTCGTGTCGTCCCCATCGGCTGACCCCTCCCCAAGGTCCATATCCTGACCGATATGGAACACCTCCAACATGGTGATGATTTCAGGAGACCCAGACTCCCCCATGCACACTTTCTTCTCCTCGCGATCAGTAACCATGGTCTCTGTTTTCACTGTCCTGTTGAAGTCGTAACATTGCATGCCGAGTCGGGATTTTGAAGCAACGCGTGAAGAAATAATATGTTTTCCATTTTCGGTCGACTTTTTCTCCTTTTTGTCTTCCATTGGCGGTATTTCGCTGTCTATGAACCGCAGTATGCAAGCTACAAAGGTAGCTTCCGCCTCCGTAGAAGCATTGTAATAGACGTTTAGGATTTTTCCAGTACTTAGATTTTGAGAAAACATTACTTTTATTTTTAATAGAGAGTTGGTCGAATCTTGGTTGCAAGTCAAATTCTTAAAAGCAGTTTTAGTCTGATTTTTATAATCAGAGGAGCATACTGCATTCAGAATTCTAAGTACACCGATAGAGATATTAGATTCTCTCGGAAAAGCTGTTACGGAGAATGTGATATTGACTTCCGAAAGAAAATTCCAAACATCAAGACCTTTAAATGGCGTGGATTCATTCGTTTTCATCAAAATATCGCTCTCCATTGTGTAAGACAGTGACAAGTTGTAGACATATCTCATCTGTGGCTGAAACCCTGGCGCAAAAGGCATTTCGCACGTCATTCCCTGCCAGCCTCTCTCACACGTACACGTGTCTGGGGCCGTACAGTTACCGTGGTTAGTACAAGGCATACCACAGATTGCTACGTCACACTTGTCTCCAGTCCATCCTACGTCACAATTGCAAGTGTCCGGACGCACACAAGCACCTTGATGACACATGGGCTGACAGATTGGTTCGTCACAGAATTGACCCGAGTATCCAGCAGGACAGGCCGCTGTGAAAGTTAAGGGTGATTCTGAATAAAGCGTTAACTTTATACACATTTTGGCACTTTAAGCAAAAAACAAAATTCGCTCTCCTCAAATACATGGGGACAATGAACACCTTCACCATAGCAAACCTAAGATATTACAAATTTAATGGTATTTTAGTTTAGATCAGCGTTGTAATAAAATCTGGTGGCACATTAATGAGCTGTTAATTTTATTTTTTTTAGATTATTTTGCGCTTTATTCATCCAAAGTAAAAGTTATCGATATTCGAAGATATTTTCCATTTCTTAAATGTTTTGGCTGCAGATAATAAATAATATGCGTCAATATGTGAGGTTAAGAAGTGTTTTAACAAAGTTTTTTATGCAGAACTCACCTAGCGAGCTATGCTCTGGTTGGTTGGACGGTTGTAGTGAGAGTGGGAGAGATATGGCTAACACTACAACCACCACCAAAGAAAGGCCCAGCAGCGACCACAGCAGCCTCTGACCAGATTTCTGCAATCAGATGAAGTTTTATTCTACATATAAAGAACGGTTCTTTGAAATTTAATTGCAATTCCTGAAGAGATTCATTTTTTTAAATTCAAAATTGTGTATGCATTCGACACAGCATTGCATTTTTTTTTATAATTAGTTAAATAAGAATATAACAAATGTATTAAGAAAATGTTTTAATTAAAATCTAATCGTGAAACAAGAATTAAGCGTATCGCGATGGGTTTTTATTTAAAAATTTTGTCAACTTTTTGCATCATAAAAGCATTGATAGAACGGATTAAATGTTACTCTCAAATATTGTTATTTCATTTTGATTATTCTAATATGCTAATAACTGATAAGAGTACTACTATTCATGGAAAAATTGACCAACATCTGTTGTTGTGTTTTATATTTTCTATTAGTTGTGACTCCACATTTTATGTCTTTGTTTGCGCTTTTCAATTATATTTACAATCTATATAAAATTTTCACAGTCTGCTCAGCTAATAACCGGATATTTATTTTAATTTGTGAAGTGCACTCTACATACGTAATTAAGATTTGCATTATTCATCCAAGTACCTATGTATAACAAAGGGGTGACTATGTGTGAAAAGGAGCATTATCCTTTATCATAGCCAATTAAGACTGATCCAATAATTAACACTGTACTCTTAGAATACTAAATCTAAATTTCGGGAGGAAAATGGAGGGGGGGGGGTCTCCTTTTCAAAAAATTTAATTAAGAAGCATGTACATCCGTTGCAACGACGAAAAGTTACCCCAACCCCCAAAACATTATATTCAGTTCAGTTCAGTTTATTCGCTCAAACCAAATAATTTGGTACAAGAGAAACATATATATAGAATACACAAAATTACAAATCGTCATTTTCATACAGGAAAAAGATATGAATAAAAAAGAGCGTTTTATATAATCAATACTTATGTAAGACTATGGTATAAAGGATCAAAATAGGAAAACATCTAAGGGGAACAGACAGCATCGAAAATATTTGAGATAAATAAACACAATTTTCTTAGAGATTAAGAATATAATTGGTCATGAGTTCAGAGAACTTAAAAAAATTTGGTCTTTTCCAACATTTTGTGTTTAGATTTCTTCTAGGGCCGAGCATTCTAAAATATAATGAAATTCATCGCCAATGAGACCTTTATTACACAATAAACAAAGTCTCATTTAATGGAATGTTATACCATCTGCCTGTCTCTACAGGGAGACGATGGTTTGGTGTACGAAATTTTATTAATTTTTTTCTTAGTTTTACAGGTAATGTATCGAGATACTTCTTAAAGCCAAAATTAGGTTTTAAAATTTTCTACACATGACCTCTGGAAGAACAATTTATATCATTGGACCATATTTGGACAAATAGGTCTTTTAATCTTTGATTTACAGTAGCAGTTAACCATTTTATATTGACAAAATTATGGTTCTGCCAGACATATTGTAGCTTGCACAATTCTTTGAATACAGTCTATCCATGGACTTTTACAATTGTTATTAAAATGTTGTGAAAAGAAATATATGTATACTGTATATACAATTTTGTTCTCAGGACTTATGAGCATTTTTCCCCAATATGTAATTATTCTTGTAAAAACATTAATATACAAATTATTAATATACAAAGGGTAGCGCCCTGTTTCACCATATATCATAAAATTTGGTGCTTCTTAAATTAAGAACTGTTTTCAAAAATTTCAAACGTACACGTTCAATAATATCTAGATTTTCAAAACCCCAAATTTCACACCCGTACAGTAAAACTGATAAAACAACCTTACCAAACAAATCAAATCGACAATGCGAGAGGCTCAAAAAGCAATGTATGGTGTTACAAGAAAAATTAGAAATTTTAATTTACCAGTAAATTGTCAATTTGATTTGTTTGGTACGAAAGACGAATAGGGCCACATAAAAAAATATTTTTATCTCGTAATTACGAGAAAAGATCTCGTTA
>WFKH01007768.1:1913160-1923707 GCA_016163765.1 Magallana hongkongensis | reverse complement strand
ATACTATGTTGAGCTGAGAAAATTACGGTGATCTGTTTTCAAATCCTATCTTAAATTTTGGTTTGATTCTTCATATAACAAAACAAATGTTGATTGTGTTTTCGGGCAGCATTAATTATATTAGCCCCCTTGGTATCCGCTTCGCGCCGGGCAATATTTTGTCCATCGGGGCTAATATTATCAATATTACCCTCAACCCCAGTCAATATTTTTATAAAACAACATTAACCTAGGTACACTTTATTAAAATACAATCAAGTTACGTAACAATGGTTTTGCACACTGATCTGTAAGATTTTTGTCGGCATCAGTAAATTTCGACCTACAATCCAATATTCCAAGCATTGCATTCTCACGTTCTTGCGAGAATCAAATTAAAACTTTTGAGAACCTGTTAAAATGTATAATTTCAAGAACGTCATTGTTTTAGGTAAATATTTACATTTTCAATGTCTTTTTCTGTGATAACACTACGTATCGATTTGCAAGATGTATGTAGTTCCTGTTGCGCACGCCCCAACGATGGTTAATAATAAAAGCGGCTGATTTTTTGTGGCTGTGATAGAAAGTGCGTATGGGGAAATGAGAAGTCATTTTTTCTATTGGATCGGGATCGGAGCAATTATAATCGGGATCGGATTGGCATTTCCTCCTTTATTTTTCGTGCTTTTTTAATTTTCTTTTTTAATTATGATTTCAAAGCATTTCTTTTACTCGATGTATTGTAAATACTTCATTTAAAAATTATGTTAAAAAATATTCATAAAAGATACTTATATTTTAATTAAAATATATGGCGCTTCTTTTTTTAATTATCAATATCGGACACTTTTTAAAAGTGATTTTAAAACTTTACAAATCTCATTTGCAATCAAAACGATTTTCCATTTTCTCTGAAAATATACTTTTGTAAAGTAATTGAAAGCATGTGTCCGTTTTTGAACACTAAAATATTAATACTATAACAACTCATGAAGCAAAAATTTGGTGTCGCATACCTTCTCAATCTTAATACATGGTAACTTTTTCGTTTACAAAGTTCTTTTGAAGAAACACAGTCCAAAGTCGTGCAAATATTACGATTGTTCCACACACTTTTAATTTGACTTCTAACAAACAAAGATCTGATTGATGTTTTTAATATTTACTCGAAATAAGTCATTTACTGATACAAAAGCATGCACTGTAAACAATGTAATACGCAAAACAAGTAGCTTCTCAACAATAATAAACGAAACAAAATAAGGTCAGGGGTTAACAATAGAAATGTGCGTGCATTATTGTAACATCCTCCTCCCCAAGGATACGATAAAGAAAAAAAAAAAACAAGAATGAAAATAACAAATCACAGGCCATGTATAATGATTATAACAAATCATAGGCCATGTATAATGATTATTATATCTCCGACTACATTAACTCGAAAAACGACTCCACATAGATTGTTGCAGCAGGGAAAAAAACAAACAAGCTAACAAACAAAAAGGTGATAAGGTCATGGTGATATCGCACTATGTATTTAAATCATCCGTTCGATTTAGATAAAATCCATCTCCCAATAGTTTGATTCCAAGACAGCGTTAAATTCCGACCGAAATTGAGGAAAACTGTCATACACTTTTGGAAGCTCTAGTAAAGAGCTGCATGTGTGTGCCACTGGGCGTTTTGCAAGCCCAGTGACATTTACAAAGCTTACAGTGATTTTTTCACTGACCAAAAGGTCGGATCCAGTACAAAACCGTAAAAAACGTCCCAATTTTTCGGACGAAAGTTCCTTGACATAACGTTTAAGATGATTTGAGGTGTTAATTTCTTCGACATTCAACGCTTCTGGAAATGACAATATTTTCATTATGTTCTTTCCCGATGGAACGAGCTTTTTGTACACTTTGTTAAGATCTGGAACCTCCATCATATTCTTCAATACTGGTTGCAGGCAATCGCAGACAAACATCGGGGCCTGGATAAGTTCCTTATGGGCAATTTCTTCGATCATCTGAGGTAATGTATTCTTCGTTGGCAGCTTTCGAGAATCATGGAGAACCATAACATCCAAAAGCTCTTCAAAATCAGTTTCATCAAAATCTTGCAAGGCAGACTTTAAGGTTGCGGCTTCTGACTCGGACACATGCAAAAGGAAATGTTCTTGCAGAGAGGAATGGATCCTTCCATATAGACACTGTTCTATAAACGGCTGAGCAAAACGAATCGGGAAATACTTTTGTGTTTGCCATCCAAACAGCAAAATTTTCCCAACTGCGTTCCATTCCTTTTCTCCGAAGTCATGTCGAAGACAAGGTACTTTGGCCATCGTTCCCAAAGTGCACTGATCGTAAAACGTATTCCAAAACTCTGACAGTGTATCTCTAGTGACGCCTCCGTTATCTTCAGCAATTTCTACATTTCCGTTCGGCATGACCATTTCAAATGAAATAATCGCGTTTGTAATGTCCAATCCAGTAAAGGCGTCGATCAAATCCTTTAGGACTTGTCCTCTGTGAACTTTAAATTTAAATTCTTTGACTGTAACTGGAATAGTTCCGGTGTTCAAGAGATCAGGTATTTCTCCGAGATCGAGAAAAGGATAGGTGTTGAACGCATCATCATTCATAATTGTTTCGTTGTTCCTTTTGGGGTAACTTGATACCGTTGCAGTTTCAGAATTTTCATCCATCTGATTCTTTTGATTTTCCACTGAGTTATGATAATTATCTTCTTTCGCATTGGACACCGTTGCTTGATCTTCACGTACATGTATAATGTTTATTTCAGGAAGATCGTCATCCTCTATAACTTCACTGAGTTTCATTGCTTTGGCAACAATATCGTTTTCTGTGTCGCTTGTGACATGGTCGTTATTGTTTTTTGCTTTTGATGAAAGGTAGAACCGCAACATCGGCATTTTTGTGTTTTCGTACATTTGTTGAAGAGTCACAGAATTTTCGACTATTCTCTCCGAAAAATCCCATAGATCAATGTCAAAATCACTTACTTTGCCTTTAGGACTCTCTCCATTATGAAAGAAGAGCTTTATTGCCTCCTGCAGAATATCTTGCTTTGTTGAGTCTTTCTTAACGCATACTTTTCGGGTACCGCCTCCTGTCCTTGATCGGACCTGCTTTGCCCGGAGATGTGTTTTGTGAATCCAACCGAGTTCAATATAACGACTATCTTTATAAGCATTCTTGTTTCCGTACTGTCGACGCATTTCTTCTTCTTCTAAAATTTCTCTCTTACTTTTCGATTTAGCTTTATCTAATTTCTCCTGAAGAATTTGCAAGAGTTTTTTTCTTTTTACCCCCATGTTCGCTTTTCAACAGCTGTCGTAAACGAAGTCTGTTTCCGTGAATGGGTAAGTACGTGGCCAGTTCGGTGTCAGTCATCAGATGGACAAGGTATGGTGTAATCTAAATTACAAAAAAGCCAAAATAATCATTTTATTTAAAAGAAAACTTAGGTCCAACTATAAAACGTATTTTGTACGTTGCGCAGTTAGCAACATGTAACGTTGTTTTAAATGAAATTTAAATTAAAAAAAACCTTATTTTTATTGTACATAATTAGGGTTTTTGAAGTATAGATATTGGTTTAAATTACAAACGAGGTAAAGATCTTTATTTCGTTTTTTGTCTTGAAATGGAAAGGGAGATAATCCGATTTTTGCTTCACATTAAATGTCTAATCCTTCTGATAATTTAGATTTTAATAAAATTGAAAAACGTTTTAAATCTTATTACCAAAATTCTGTAGAATTCAAATTAAGTGGAAATCAGTTCATGAATGAACTATTCTGGTATTCTTTCCATTCTCAAAAAAAAAAAATGTCAGATATTTAAAACAACAAAACAAAGTAATCATATACACAAGCTTATAGTTTTTATTTATGGTTAACACACAAGATATTTCTTAAAAAGCTAATTTTTTATTATATCTAGACAATAGGTGTTATTTCAAATAATGTAAATATTCTTTATTGAATTTATTAGTTAACATATGTTTCTGTTTTGTTTTTGTTTGTTTGCTTGTTTGTTTGTTGTTGGTTTTTTTTTTTTGGGGGGGGGTGTACAATGTATGTATTATCGATTTTCAACTCAGTATTTTGTTTACTCGATATATGAGAATAAAACTGAATAAATGCAATGAAACGCCATAGATTTTTTAATGTGGGTAGCTATATCCGGTGGATATTACTCGTGTAATTTGATATTACACTGTGTGTTCTTACGCGGCGTGGCGTCATATAAAGACAATACATGTACGTTATTAATTTGTTTAAAAACATGTGAAAAGTAAAATCATATACAGTATCAGATAAAATATTACCCTTTCCACTTCGTTTTGTAAACTTGCTTTAAAAAATATATTTTAAAAAATATCTGCTCGAAAATGACTATGTTTATCTGTAGTGCAAGGAACATATTCTTCTTGTGTAAAAATATTGGCGTCACGTAGCAAACTTTATTTGCGGCTAAAAAAACGACTGTAAAGTTGACAAAAAAACAAAGTTTAACTACACGACTAGGATAAATTATGTGATTAAAACAATCTCATGGGTTGCAAAGGCTCGGGAATAGAAAACACACAACACGTTATATAAATTCATATACCATCGCAAACCATAAGAGATTCTATATTTATTGCTTGGTAATAAAAAAAAGGGGTATCAAAAAATGACATTCCATACAAGTGTAGGTTCGATGGAGTTACTGTAAATGCATTTAAAAATTAATAAACAGCACCCACCTTTTCTTTTTCCATCTGCTTTGCTCCTTCTTCTGATATTTCTTTTACTAATTTAATGAATTCCGTAGGTTCATCCATTTTACATTAAGAGAGAGTAGAACAATGAAACGCACCATTTTATATAGATCTTTTCTCGTAATAACGAGATTTGTTCTCGTAATAACGAGATCTTTTCTCGTAATAACGAGATAATTAACTCGTAATAACGAGATCTTTTCTCGTAATTACGAGATCTTTTCTCGTTATAACGAGATAATTAACTCGTAATTACGAGATAATTAACTCGTAATAACGAGATCTTTTCTCGTTATAAAGAGATAATTAACTCGTAATAACGAGATATTTTCTCGTAATTACGAGATAATTAACTCGTAATAACGAGAACTTTTCTCGTTATTACGAGATCTTTTCTCGTAATAACGAGATGATTAACTCGTAATAACGAGATCTTTTCTCGTAATTACGAGATAATTAACTCGTAATAACGAGATCTTTTCTCGTTATTACGAGATCTTTTCTCGTAATAACGAGATAATTAACTCGTAATAACGAGATCTTTTCTCGTTATAACGAGATCTTTTCTCGTAATTACGAGATAAAAATATTTTTTTATGTGGCCCTATTCGTCTTTCGTAGTTTGGTAATGTTGTTTTACCAGTTTTACTGTACGGGTGTGAAATTTGGGGTTTTGAAAATCTAGATATTATTGAACGTGTACGTTTGAAAATTTTGCTGTTTATTACTTATAACTACGTTTGACAAAGTCGAATGTTCAGAATTATTTACATAACCATGTTTTTGTGTTTACAATAATGCAACCGTCAAGCGATAAGCGCGTGCGATTATCATTGTGAACGTTTTCGCTATTCCATAGGTTCATATAGGGAAACGTATTTGCAAATGTAAATATTTCCCATTATCTAAGTATCAGTCATGAGTATTTGTCCCCCAACCCCTGTATCCACTCCTTAGGTAAATCATTGCACACAGACCAAGGCTTGTGTCATTTTTCTACGATTGTATTTTTTCTACAACGCAAGAGAAAAAATGGCTCAAACGACATAATTTTCTACGAAATCATCTAAATATTACAAAATGGGTTATTTTTCCACGGAAAAATATGAATTTTGGTCAAATGACTATTTTGAGGGGGTCATTTTTTTTCGTTAAACTGGCATCACCTGTACACTTTGAATATAATATGTCTCGTTCATGCAAAATACACGAGGAAGCTAATAGTTTTCATATATCTTTTGTTTTCTATATATTAATTTTTATTTTACTTTTTTTTTATTCATATAATTTTTCTAATGTTAGATATGTCAAAAGTTATACGTTATTTGAAGTAAAACTTACTGTTTTGAAAAAGTGGATTTTCAAGTTTTCCTCTGAAGTACTGGAAAAAGGAGAAATAAATTAAAATGAAAAATATTTTACTAAAGAATTCAGATGTTAACAAAATTCTATACAAATTGAATAATAAAACTTAATTTTACCACATTTGCTGTAGGTCATCCATTATGGTAGAATTTTTAAACTTCCTTTGAATTAAAGTTAGTTGGAGAATTCATATGCATGTCCTTAAGTTAGAATACTGTATATAATAAAATGCTTAAATGACACAAAGCATGAGAGCATGCGGCAATTTGACGAACTCATTTCCATAAACTCCAAATAAAGTGACTTGAGGAAGTATCACCAAATCGTGTGATTACTTCATGTTTAGCTGTAGTGACTTGCATATTATGAATGTTTTCCGTTTTTTGTAAATGTATACATGTAAAACATAACTTGAAACAGTTTGCATTTTTTGTAAACCGCTTCGCGGTTTTTAAAATGTAAACCGCTTCGCGGTTTATAAAGTGTAAACCGCTTCGCGGTTTATAAAGTGTAAACTGCCCAAAGATATGTTATACCGTATAACATAGGTAAAGTTCAAATTAAAGTGGTATTGTTACGGGATTTTTTTTCAAATTGTACATGTACTTTTAAAAATTTTTTAATGCTTAATGCTTTTTTAATGCTTAACTAATGCATTTCTAATATCCAACAAAAAAATTACCGGCAGTTGTCAAGTTATAAGCGAGGTTAATAGTTAAGATTTCTTTGTTTTGTAAACAAAGTTTGTGTCTTGTTTACATATGTTGAATATACCGGCAAAAGCTTCGTTTCCCTTTGATTTTTCTATCTGCAAGTGTTATATGACCATAATATAACAGTTTCTAGTGTTGTTACCGCTTATTTTGTTTCAAAAAATATATTTCCTATTCAGCAACCTAGATGTAAACAACAACATAGGACACGAGCCTTGTTTACATAACAACAAATTTTAAGCTCTGTATCTCGCTTATGACTCGTCAACTGATGTTAAAATTTTGGCTGGCCATTGAAATACCTTAGTAAGCATTGTAGATACTAAAATTGGAAAAGTAAATAATTTTTGAAACACAGATAGTGTCCAAGCCCCTTTATAGAACAATGTGACTGGTATATGATTTATCAGATACTGGATTTTGTTAATCTTAAACTTTCAATGCTGTCTTTGTTAAACTAGTATGTAAATTTAAAATTGCGATTTATCTTTTGTGCATTTAGTTGAGGTTTGATTTGAACATATTTATTGTACATGTATATATAATATATACATTTAGTGGGTTTGTATATTATATATACAAATGTAGAGGCTTCCTCTAATGATCATATCCTTCTTAGGACCTTGCTCTTCAATATAATTTAAAGAAATGTATTCTACATTCGCTCTTTTCATAGTAACATTTCTGCCATTTAATACACAAACTTTTAAAGAAAACTGTTCAAAACTGATGCACAGTGCGCGGTATACGTGAGTCAGTTGGACGGAAATAACGCAGGAAGATTAAAGCTGCTTGGTCCGATTTTATGTCAAATTTTGTGTACGCTTTTAAACGATAGTTATGCTAAGTATGTGCATAATAATTTACATTGCAGTAGTTTTCCCGGTCAATAAAGCCAAATTTCAATGTAAAAAAATATGTACAAAATTTCTTAACAAAACAAACGACAGAAAAGGGTATCGTGTTATTTCGCCTCAAGTTAAAATTTGCCCCCGACGTCGAGACCGGTGTGGTTGTATTACGACTTTGACACCGCTATAAATAAAGGTCAAAATGTTCAGGCAAATTAAAATTAACTTGTGTAAATTTTGTTTGCTAATATGTCTGAAGTTTGCTTAGTTTACAATCGATCCATAACATGCGGGTTGAATAAACCCAATCATTCGGGGGACGAAATAAAACGGTTCCCTTTTCTAAACATTCCCGTGATGCATTTTGTTTTGTTTTTTCGTTTGCCCAAAGAGAAATTATTTTATTTACTTTGAATATTTCTAACTTTTAAAGGAGACCGATTCTGCTGGTGTAAATAGGAGAAAGGCCATAACTTTTTAAGATAATTGGTTTGAATGGAAAAGTATTTGATACTGTAATAACCAAAAAATCGGACCAAGCAGCTTTAAGGAAGTTAGATCTATAACTTACAAGTGTCTGATTACAGTGTTATAAGTAGTTTTTATTAAACCGAACTTGTGTTTTTAGTCAGAATAAAGCAATTGTAATGTTCTCATGATGAAAGACATATTTAATTCTATATTGTTAGTCGATAAACAACAAATATTAGAAGGTTTAAAAATAATGTATTGTTTGAAAATTTGAATTTACAATTGGAAACTAAATTGTGTGCGATTATTTGTATATGAGTATAGTCAAATGTGTAGATTGATCGATATCGGTGACTATTACAGCAGCTATGGGTGAATACTATAACTTTGTGAGAGTTGTATTAATTGATTAAAAAAAATAATTATTTCATGGGAAGTATTAATTTAATTTGATTATTATAAAAAAGGATTACAAACGTGTTTTTGCAAAAACGCTTTCGGGTAGATAGTTTACGATATAATGTCTTAAAATTAATTATAATCAAAATGGATTTTCATTTTTATTCCAAAAATGGCAAGGTCTTCATTATCAACATACAGCGTATGAACAATATATAGCTAGTCTTTTATCGGGACCAATTTACACAAACATGAAAAAATGTTCACAATGGTGTACATAAAGTCTATTTATGTATTTAATCGAGGTTTTCTAGAGCGTTCCAACGACTGACACGTATCGCATACGTCAGGGACAGGGAGGGGGGGGGTAGCTTGCACGTGAGCGGGAATTCGCTGGAATCACGGCTGACCTGGCTCTGGCAACAGACTCTGAAATTAGAGGATTCCATCTCTTTCTTTTATTGATAAGGTAATTGTATATCCCTGGGTTTTCTTTTATCTTTTTCCTGGAACGATTTGTTATCGCTTTCGGCCGTGTAAATCTCAATTAAATCTCATTAAGTGTACATAACGGAAACCCATCTCAAAGGGGTTTTTTTTCATTGAGATACTCAACAAAAATTTCTGAATTTGCAAAACATTATAAAATTGTATGCATATTTCGTCAATACATGTTGACAAGGAAGGTTGAAACACTATATCCAAAGTGGTCATTTATCTGCTGGAAAAATGAAACGTGGAATTAATCCACTAAACACGCAATGAAAGTTTTCGCATCAAGACGTACTCGTCTCTCTCTTTTCCTCACCAAATACACTTTAATTATTAATACGAGGGGTTGATACAAAAGTAATGTCACCAATGCGATAAAATAATGAAAACTTGCCGTAAAGTGACAGCATTTTGCACTTTGAAATATCTTTATGTATAATACATGTATTGATAATTTTTAACGATAACATATTATATAGAACGTGAGGTTTGGAAAGTTGCCGCACACCTGAAATAAAAACGTCAAAATGAATATTAATTAATGACGCGGCGATATCGCATACGTAAACTGTTTTGAGAATTGATATCTTTTTAAAGCTGCTTGGTCCGATTTTTTGGCTATTACAGTGTCAAATAATTTTCCATACAAAGCAATTATCTTAAAAAATTAAAGACTTAAACCCAATTACACCTGCAAAATCGGTTTCCTTTCAAATATAGAAATATTTTAAATAAACAAAAATAATTTCTTTATGGGAACAAAGCCAAGTGTATCATGGGCATGTTTGGAAAAGAGAGTTATATGGTTTCGTCCCCCGATTGATTGGGTTTATTCAACCCGCATATTATGCATCAATTGTAAACACAACAAACTTCAGACTGATTAAGAAAAAGACCTATAAGGTTTATTCTTGATTTGCCAAAACATTTTTGAACTCTTATTTTCTTTATTTATAACGAATGTGAAAGTCGTAATACAATCATTCCTGTCTCGACTTCGGGGCGAACTTAATAAGAGACGAAATAACGAAGTACTCTTTTATTTAAAGTTTGTTTTGTAAACAAATTTTGTATATCATTTTCCCATTAAAATGTGGCTTAAATAACCGGAAAAAACAACTGTAATACCTTTAATTATACACATACTAAACAAAGCTATCGTTTTAAAGGGAACATAAAATTTGATATAAAATCGGACCGAGCAGCTTTAATTATTCAACGAAATAATATATTTTGATATATATAATTTCCTTGAAAACATCACCCATGAAAAGCGCGCAACCTTTGTATACAGAGATAGTGTGTCTTTATGTATCTCTACATGTAATTTTTTAAATGGCAAATGCATATAGGCGGATTTCTAGTTATCATTCTTATTTATCTGTAAGATTTTACTGTAGTTCAATATGCAGTGGCTTTGATATACAAGATGCGTTTACTAAACAAATATTCTAATATTCTACCAATCAAAAGATGTGGCGCCAGTTGTTTTTTTTTT
>WFKH01007768.1:1889515-1906771 GCA_016163765.1 Magallana hongkongensis | reverse complement strand
TCCGTATGGTGTTTATTACAAAGTACATGCTTCAGTTCTCTGTTCCGAATGGTGTTTATTACAAAGTACATGCTTCAGTTCTCTGTTCCGTATGGTATGCTTCAGTTCTCTGTTCCGTATGGTATGCTTCAGTTCTCTGCTCCGTATGGTGTTCGAACAAGGCCAATGCAAAAGCCAAAAGTCGCGTTTAGAAAAATAATCTTAAGTACACTGTTCATTTTCTGTTTATAATTAAAAATTACTGCAAATTATGAATTCGTTACAAGTCAAGTGGAGTCAGCAGTTTAACTTGTGTCTTGTACACATGCGGACCAATATGTTAACATTTCTTAAACTGACTTGTTTATGCCAAAAACTAACCAAATCTGCTGTCAAAAGATACAAAACCAATATATATGAGGTTTTACGTGTTGTTTTTGTACGCAAATTGCTTACACAAGTACAGAACAATGCCTTTGTTAATCACTTAGAAGTGCACAGCTGCAGACTTAAATTGAAGATTTAAAAATATGAAAGGTCCACTCTACAACCATTTGTTGAGAAAAAGATTATTTCTTGCACATTTATGATATAGCATTGTCTCAAAATAGGGTACCCTATTCTTATCAGTTCGCAAAGCATCTACTTTTAGAACAAGAAAAAATTCAGTCTGAAGTTAAAACTGCTGGGCCAAAACAATCTGTGTGGAATGTGATAGACATCTCTATACCAGTCCCAAGTTTGTTTGTTTATTCAGTTCTATATGTATAAATTAAAGTCATTTTAGAAGTGGGTAGAGGTCCAAAAAATTTATTATTTTAAATAAAAATATACATATTTTTTTCCAGTGAAAATATAACTTCAATTTAATTCTTTTTAGAAGTGGAGTAGGGGTAAAAAAAAAAAAAAAAGCAGTGTTTTAAATAAAAAATATACATATATTTTCATTGAAAATATAACTTCAATGTACCTCCATAGACACAGACAAATATATCGGGTCAACTGATAGTTTCTGAGACCCATTTATAAGAATAGGGTACCCAACTTTGAGACAAACTACAACTTAAATGGACAAGCTTCAACCTTTTTCTCAACAAACGGTTGTAAAGTGGACACAAATGACCTTTTCTAATATTTTTCAGATTTTTAAATGTTTAATTTAAGTCTGCAGCTGCGCAGTTCTAATGGAATACAAAAGGTATCGTTCTGTTCTTGTATGCGTAATTTGCGTACAAAACAACATATAAAACCTCATATTTATTACTTTTTTATCCTTCGACAACAGTTTTGGTCAGTTTTCGGCAGAAACAAGTCAGTTCAAGAAATGTTTGCATTTTTGTCTTCAAATGTACAAAATGGCCGTACATCCCCCTTAAAGACCTTGCATGGATAATCTCTAGTTCCAAGTCTAATAAAAACCTCTTTTTCCAGTTCAATATGGCGATACCAAGTATAAAGGTATATATTTTTTTAAATGAAGCATATTTCACAATTTACATTATTAAATTGTAACTTTTATTCTGAGAAATTGACAGTTTCAAATTCAATATACAGCCTTGAATAAAGTCGGACAAGTGTCATTATGTTTTATGTGTTTATATATATTAGCCAATAGCTTTACAGTCAATGATAAGTAAACTCTGTCTTCATCAAAATCTAAAGTTAAGCACAAGCTGTCCAAGCCTTGTTAAATGGCTCTAACAATCGTCAATGAAATCATGCAGTTTTAAATACATTTATAGTGTATTATAAAGATTCTTGTAAAATATTTGACACCTTAACACCTCCAGAGTTCAGATTTTTATACAAAACAATTATAAAGGGATATAAAAAAAAACACTGAGAATGTTACTCATGTGAGCAGTCTCTGTTGTTTCAAACATAGCAACACGGGTTCAAAAGGCAAATAAAAAGAATACATATATTTTGAAAATAATATATTCAGAACATAGATTTGTTAAAACACAAATTCACACAACTATATAATAATTCTCACACAGTGTGTTTACATTATTAAAATAATACACCTGTTTATACCTAGAGGTTTTTTTCATATAAAATTTGTATATACGATGTTAATATAACATTTCTATAGTTTACATGGTTTTTTTAATATATACACATCGGTCTTTTACATATGGTACTCAATTCTCTTCACTTTACCTGTTTCTCACTCAGCCACAAAGAGGTTGTCTCTGGTCTAAACCCAAAGGATACTGTAAATGACAGTTGTCAATGTAGCGGAGGAATTGTCCGTCCTGATCCAGGATGTGGATACAGTGGTTGTCAATGTCTGCTATCAGGTGCCAACTCTGGCTGTCTGTACTGATGCCCGTGGTTTAAATGGCCCCTTTATAATAGAGAGAGGACAATTGTAGGTAAACCGGAGTTACCCGGCCTGATTGACCACCACTACTGCACGGGCTTTACGGTCTGAAACACATATATCTAGGTTCCTGTTCTCACTGATATTTTTATCGTGCCCTTTTCACCCCTGCGAATGTTATTGTCATTTAAATTTTAGACCACGTGGTTTTATTTGACCCTTTCAGTTTCGCAGTAAAAATCGTGCCTCGTGTTTATTGTCTATTTCATAGAATCTAGGTACTTGTTAACAAATATAAAATCTTGACGTTTATTGATTTCAAACTTTATCTTCATTAATTGGTGGATAAAATGAGTTCTGGAAATAAATGTGACAATAGAAAAAATAGATTTTTATTCCGCTGTTGCAACAATTAACATGTTTAGAAGCGATCCCCCCTAAGGATTAATTTTCGATCCGCGCCTGACCTAGTAATAGCATCAATATTGAAACAGACTATACTATTTTATGCAGAATGTTCCTTGAAAATGGCTCGATATACTAAGTTTTTATACAAAACAGACACCCATTCTTTTTTTAAAAAGCATGGTATTACACACCACAAGCATCAAACATGGCTATGATTTTATTACGCAACCCAATGTTTATATTTTCAACCACGTGTAGAGTGGTTGAACACGAACGATAACTCTGTTCTGAATATCACCGTTTAATTTAAATAACTGCTAGACACAGGCACCTGACGTCATATATTTTTCTCATAATAAAAAAAATACTCCGCTTACCTAATAAATGACAAGGTACCCATCCCCGCCATCTTTGATTTTTTTTAATCTGGTACATCAGCTGGAAGTTTTGCTTGAAACTCATCGGTAAAATTATTTTGCAATCCTCTCCGTCTCCCGATCGGTCATTCAACATCTAAGCTTACAACCAATTCAACCAAAACGGTGCATTACACCTGTCATTAATAAAAATAACCACTCGATCTGCATCTATACTGCCTTAGATATGCGATAAATGTCTAAAGGGTGGACGGAAGTTGTCACCAATATGTAAATGAGATTTCCCTGCAACGTGTGTTTGTTTCAATATTTCAAAATATATGCATTTATAAACATGTTTATATAAACTTTGTGTAACAAAAGTTATAATTGATTGTTTATAGTATCCCTTTTCTTAATTTTAACTCGTATGTTGATCGAATTCAAAATTGACGCCTTTTGAATATTCGTATCAGTTCTATATTTGGAAGGGATTACCCATATTATGACGCGATTTATGTCAACTTCCGTCCACCCTTTAGCTTTTTGTCGCAAATCAGCAGCAGAAGATGCAGAATGAGGAGATATTTTTAATAATAAACGATGTTATGGGCCGTTTTGGTTGAATCAGCAGTAAGCTAAGATATTGAATGACCGATCGGACGGCGGAGATGATCGCAGAAAAATGTTACCGCTGAGTTTTAAGCGAAAATTCACGGCGATGTGACAGTTTAAAAAAAATCCAAGATGGCGGGGATGGGTACCTTGTCAATTATTATAGGTAAGCGGAATTTTTTTTTTTTTATTATGAGAAAAATATATGACGTCAGGTGCCTGTGCTGCTAGATGATGAAATAAGACATACATCTTAATAGATTTTCGTGTTTTAACATAAATCAAAGAAGGATATAATATGAAAAACGACCGGTACTTACGTATATTGAGAATATTATCCGAACACTTATACTTCCGCTCGAAATTTCACAGGAACTGAACAAATCTCGGGGAAGTCTCGTGAACTTTCAATCGAGCACCTCTGGATTTATTGCATACTTAGCAACGATAAAGAAAACATTCCGAACACATTCGCAGGGGTGCTTTTGAATAGAGAGGTTTTCCTTTATCATTGAACTGAATACTTTGTTTCTCTGTATAGCCAGAGTAACGAACAACTTTAGTAGGTTTATCATGATAGACCATGACAACTAGGAGGTCACCAGAGTTGATACTACAGACATTGAGAGGTATCCACTCCTGTAGCCTGATCACTGTCTGTATCTGTGTATTATTCACTAAGTTCACAGTTCCATCATCTTCATCAGTTTAAACTAGATCCCCACTCTTGTCACTGCTATGTCAGTTGACATCTTCCCAGACGTAGTTTGATTTAACTTTATCAGTTCCCCCCGCAGGTTGTAAAGTTTCATCTTGTTGTCCCAACCACGCGTCCACAGTTCTTCATTTCTCAGTCAGGACACACTGATTAATCTTTTAGAGCGTCCGTACTCAGTGTTTATCTCTGTAGTGATCTGTGGTACATTAATGAGCGATCTGTCCGGGGAAGAGGACTCAGCACCGGGAGAAACATTGTCGTAGACGTGTTCTTCTGATTAAATAGATAATGCTGACAGAGAACCAAACTGTTGATAAAGCTTTTCTTTGATAATCGGATGAGGGGTAAAATTTGGTGACGAAATTGTGACTTAAGGAGGCAATCTTCTGATTTCAGCATCCCTGGGTGTGTAGGCAGAGACAAGGCTGACATCATTGGAGTCCAGTAACTTCTTCAGATCAGCAATGCTCTGTGTGATTTCAGAAATGGTGCGTTTGATTTTATAATTCTCTTTTTTTAAGACAGCCAGGTGTTTGGGGTCCATTTCACCAAGATCTGATTTCAGTTTCTTAATTATGGTGTCTATTTCTCTGTGCAAATCTTCTCCATGTTTGATTATAGCTGTTGTCAATTTCTGGGAGTTTTTATTTAGATCATCTTTCTGAAATGGGATGTTTAAGACGATCTCTTGATATCTAGGGTATATGGGTATCTCCAACTCTTGTAAATCTTTTTCTATTGCTTGTTGTTTGCTTCATAAAATTTTTAAAATCACGAGCATGGTGTTTCTTTGAAGAAACACATAGTGCACAAATAGGAATGTCACATTGTTCACAGTGAAGTTCACATTGTTTTGTGGAATGTTTAGGACACTTAGGGTAATTTGGAGAGGATCCCCGCTTTTCAAATGGCACGATTTTGTGTTCTGTGGATTCATCAGAGAGATGTTCCCCGACACAGGCTTAGCACAGATGTATGTGACAAATGTCACATTACATAGGGGGACCCAGGGTCCCACAGAGATGACACCGTAACACATCCTGGGCCCAACGCTCGTCCATGGTCAGACAATGAATTTGAAGGATTCTAAAATAACAAATTTAAGACCAGACCTAAACATTCCGTGAAATTCATTTTAAGTTCATTTATGAAATTACCCTCTTAAGTATTATTTATATATAGTTTAATATAAATAATTTACATTCAATTATATAAGATTTACAAATCAAGTACACATTATTTTATCATATCTGTAGTTGGCCTTATCTCTATAACATGACAAAAGTATAATATAATTACATTAATTGAAATATAGGGCATGATAGACTGTAAATCATCACATTTCCAATAAATGAGCTGAATAAATAAAATAAAATTAAAAGAGGGAGAGTTTTCACACTTCAAGTTCCTGTGAATAAAATCCGATTTCCATTTACATATTCCACATCAATCATTTCCGTAATTATCGTTTAAACAGCAATATTCTATAATAATAATTGTCTTCAATTACGTTTGGAAATATAGATTGTAGCAACATTTACGAATTTTAACTATACAAACCTAAAACTTCTATCATGGCGATTCCGGGTATATAAATTTACTCTTCCTGGTCTGGTGTGTTGTTGATAACGTTAGAAAGTACAGATAGCAGCAATATTTACGATTTCAAACTGTAGAAACCTTAAACTTCTATTATGGAGACTCTGGGTATTTACCATGTTTACTCTTCCTGGTCTACATAGTAACCTTTGTTTAAGTGTTAACGTACAGAAGCTTACAGGCTTTGACGGTCACCTGAGTACAATTGCCCTATAGATGGACCTGTCAGGCAGTCCCAAGTTTGCATTTTAAGCTTCATTTTGGAGTCTAAACCCCAATCTGAGACTCCTCTGACTGTTACCCCAGCTTGTATGACTTGATGTTTGCAAACACCAATTCATTAAATTGAGGGGGGGGGGGGGGGGGGAGGAGGAGTCGAAGGAATCTCGGATTATCTATACCTTATCTCCAGAGGTCAAAACTTGTAAACTTTTAATAAAAAGATACCTGCAAGCATTTAATGATTAATCTTTTAAATTATTCACAGTTTCATTGATAATGCACAAGCTGTACATATTTTTAATTGTTTAATTTTTTTATAATCTCATATATACTCTTCTTAGCCAACAGGGAGAAATATAGACAAAGTGGCAAGCAAAATGCATGACCTGCCCATTTACTTTATTAGTGATAAAATTATATCACTAATTGTCATGATTTTGAAAAATTCTGGTGACCTACAAACAACACAATAATGTGAGTCTCTTTTCCTTGCATCAAATCACAGTAACCAAGGACTTTTCAGTTTTAATTTAGTCTGATGAAGTAATAAGTCTGCTTATGGTTGAATTCCCATTAAATTATATGAAAATTACTTACAATATATATAAGTGTTAACATTTCAATTCAATGAGAAATGTAATGGTCAATCTATTATTGATTTCCTCGTCAATTTGTAAACATTATCGGTACATGTGAATGAAATGCCGACACGTACATAAAAATAAGCTACAGGCGTCTAACGTTATATATTCACTTTAAAAACAGATAACGTCAGGTGCCTAAGTATCAAGCGCACCTTGTTTCATATTCTTTGACTTTGACACCAAAATGTGCTACTTGGTAGAAGGGATCTCAAAACGATTGTACTTTCATCGAATGTTTAAAAATTACTGCTAATAAAAACAATTGACCAAAAAACTTGAAACGGATAAGGATTCAATTTCCTAATTGAATACCCAGCATATGATATGGATACTAATAGCTTAATTAATTACTTTTACTGTTTAAATATTTTCCTATTATATTAGACAATAATTCAATGTAGATTGCACCCAATCTGTCTTCTGACTTCCTTATTATGTCTATAGTTTTCCCTTATTATTGATTTTGCTGAAGAAGATAGAATAATGTGAGGGGGCACAACGATCTACACGATTAAGGGAAATGGTAGAGAAGTGGAATCCGGTAGATGCGGGGTCTGGAGTATTAGATTAAGGTATATTACAATTTTTACTTTAATATCATAACCCGTCACTAATTGTATCATTGTACGTCACTAGATTGAGTTCTAGACTGCTGAAGTGGGTATTTCATTTTCCTTACTTTCTCCAAAGTTTCTGCTTCCATCACTTTTTGCTTAATATGTTATTAACCATGAATACCTTTGTGCCCAATCTACATTCGTACACTAGAATGAAAAAAGTCCAGTTGTTCTGTTTTAAACGCCCATTCTATCGCTTACAATTAAAGAAGGCCGTTTATTAGTACATAGACTTAGCTCAACAGACACAAGATAACTAACTGATTTATTTACCGTTTTGTTATCTATTTTCAGCAACCCCATACAGCAGAAAGAAACAAGCCATGTCTTAAGAGGCCTTGATGGTCGTGACCATTTTTAGACTCTACTAATCTCCTTTAGAAGAAGAGCTCTATATAAAAATATAGGGAAATACATAACTATAGAAGATAAAATATGTGGATTTTTTCTTTACTAAATAATAGTTTATAGCAAAACAAATCATATCTCAAAATTTTAGGTATATCTGATCGTTAATTTGTTGACCATCCAGCCTCATTAAGTTTCTTCCTGAGACGACCAGCAGGACCCACTGGAACCCCATTTAGTCTGGGAGTCTCAAATCATTCAAAACAAGAACACAAAGTACTCATTTCTTTGACAATTATACACTACGAGTATTTTATGAATAAGTATAACACTGCTCTCATTTCGTGACAGGCGCCAATGAAGAACCAGGCGCCCCAAAAGAGCCAGGCCCATAGGGCAAACATGGCTACCCACTATTCAGGGGTGACAACGAACATCCATGCATGTACCCCGGTGACCAGGAGGCCGCAGATTTTTCTGGACCTCAAGGTGACACTCGTGTCCAAGGTGAAACGGGTACCCAAGATGAGACTGAAGGGAGTCATAGTAGCGGCAGATGCTCCGAGAAAAGTATTCCCGTACGAGTCTCAAATGCTTTCATTTGTTTTTTTGGTTAAAATTTATTTTTCAGTTGTTAATACTCAACCAAAATTTGAGTGTCAGTCGTCGAGGTATGAGCAAGATACAGAGCTCACAATTCATTGGTATGTCAACAAAGCTCGTGCCATGTTTTTGTTTACATTTTAAATACTGAAAAGAAAATTCAAGGGTCACCCTAAAATGAATGTGACAAACGCTTTTATGTTTAAAACGAATTAGAAGATAGAAAAAGCAGCTTGAAAAATAATAAATATATTGAACCAATGTTAACAAAAACATGACACGAGCATTGTTTACATAACAAAGAATTGTTAGGTCTTTTGGCTTATTACTCTACGATTGACACTCAAATTCTTTTGATCATTAAAAATGCTTTACTAAAGCTTTGTAAACAATAAAATAAATGACCAAATTCGTGACCATGCCCCTTTAAGCAATATGAACTTGTCATATAGGCCTGGGCATTGTCAGGATTTTTTTTTACTTTTCAAATTAAAATTTTACAATGACAAGAAGAGTTATTTTTTGATTAATTGTCAGCCAAAAACCTAACGTCATGGAGCGATCCTTGTTTACGTAACAAAAATATCAACTCTCTATCTCGTTTATGACTAGACAAATGACGATTAATTTTTTGGCTGACCACTGGACATGCACTGGTTAAGCATTGTAAACATAACAATTTGAAATGTAAAATTTGAAAGAAAAAATGTTCATGCTCCTTTAAGCGTAGAAAATAATAATTTTATATAACTGTAAAAAAAAACCTCATACAAGTCCTAGTTCTTATTCTATGAATATTTTAGACGAATTTCAAAAAATATGTTTAAATTTAACTAGTCAAAGATAAGCAACCTTCGGTTATCAACCAAATGCTACATAATCTGAATACTGTTTGTTGTGTAAACCAAATTATCAAAAGTTAAGATGGAATAACACATCATCACAAAATAGCTGACCTCTGATCAAAACGACATTTCGTTTTGTTAAAAGGATTTTATTGACGGCAAAATGTAACTTACTCCATAGCCGAGTGGATAAAGTGTCGGGCTTGTGATCTGTACATCCCGAGTTCGAATCCCGAAGGGGCTTTTGTTGTTACTTACTGAATTGAATTTTTTAGATATTCATAAAATCATATCATAAAGCCATTCGGGCTTCATTAGACTTGATAACGCCGAGCCTATAGATCACCTAATACTGTAAACCAACTTTTATTCGCGGCATTTTAATTTCGCGATTTACTTCCGATAAACTAGTTCGCGACGACTAATGTTCGCGACCAAACCTTATCCAGACTCGTCTTGCTATAACAAAGATTCGACAACAACTAGTTCGCGGCGAGAAATATTCGCGACGACGAGGCCCTCGCGAGCCTTGCGAAAATTTCTCGTACGCGAATAAAAGTTGGTTTACAGTCATACTCCAAAAGGATTCTTTATCCTTAAATCATACATACTTTGTATGTAAGTAACTCTCCAAAGATGTTAAAATCCACTGCAAAGATCTATTATACATGTACTTCTACACCAGGGCAAAAGCTACAAGGGGTGAATGGTGCAAAATTAACACTTTGTCTCCATATACACACATTTAATGTCACTGATCTTGAATTCGCCCAAACACTGTTGTATTAACAGAGAGATAATTTGAAACATTTAAGTTCGCCCAATCTTAAATTCGCCCGCTGACTACGAGGGCAAATTAAGATCTATTCTATGTAAGAACTAGTTTGAAATATCTGACGTATTCCTGGCGTTTTTAACGGTTATGATATAATACATGCCATGAAAACGTCAGAACCGGCGCCATTACAAAAATTGGAAATTCGCCGCCTCCAACTGGATGATCCCAGCGAAACTTTTCAGATTTAAACTTGACGTATTTTCTAATAAATATGTAAAGATTTGTTTTTTTTTAAATGCACCATAAAAAATATACAGCTAACTTAATATGATACGATATGTTTCACGGAGCTTGTGTCAGGTTTTTTTTTATTTTGTACGCATTTGTCCTTATTAAGTAAATGTACCGTTTAAGCGCATAAAAATGCACAATATTTCATATGACCTCACAATAACTTAAAAACGTCATATTGTGAAAGTTTCAATTAAATATAAGAATTTCTGACCGTTTTATCGACGAATATAGACGACTAACGCTTGAAAATTGAGTCAAAAATGTTAATGTCAATGGACATTTTGGAGCACCAGGTCGTCATTAAATTTTGCTTGCAAGCAGGAAAATCTCCGATGGAGACCAAAAGACTATTAGATGTTGCTAGAGATGGCCCAAATGTGTCTAGGACAATGGCTTACGAATGGCATCAGAGGTTTAAAGATGGAAGGACTGATATTTTGAAGACGAACGAGCCCCCATACAGCCCGCATCTTGCACCTATGGATTTCGCTTTATTTCCTTATCTAAAGTCGAAACTGCGTGGACAGAGAATTTCGGACATTAATGATCAACAATACGCCACAAAAGACATTATACAAAAACTTGACAAATCATGGTATGAAGATATATTTGATAAATATAGTTAAAAGACATGAAAATTGGTGGAACTGAAAGGTGTTTACTTTGAAAAAGAGTGACAGGGTTGTCGTCACCTGACGTCGTGAAAATATGAAATGGTGCTGCGTAAATCTAATTCATGCAAAGAAAAAATCACTGTATATTTTGAAAAAATTATCAAAATCATCTGATTTTTTGGATACTTATTTTTAATTGATAGTCATTTAATAAAACATACGCCATCCTTCAAAGTACACAGTAATTTTTCTGTAAATCCCTGTGCCCGCGAACTTTTCTAACAACCCTCGTATATGTTATGGGTATTTTCACAAAACTTTGTCCCATCTCTAATATACCTAGCTGGGATGTCATCAAGGTCTGTACTTTTGGAAGGGTTAAATCTTAAAAGTTCGTTGTAAATAAAATCTTCACTTACATATTTAAGAACAAAATTACAGTTTTCAACACCTTTCTTCTGCTAAATAAGAAAGCGAAAATGTAGAATCATTAATAGTGAACGGTGCATTTTTAAAACTTTAAAATATGTTTAAAATTTTGGTAAGTGATTGATTTTTAATGATAAATTCAGACTACTTTGCCTTTAAATGCAAAAAATATATTATCCCGAACAAAAAAAACAAATCAGTCCTCCAGCGCTGAACCGAAAGCTTTATCAAATAACTTTCGAACTATTTCATATGTTGAAATAGAGAAGGAATAGAAAATAAAGTTTTTTCATTCAATTGAATTTTAATCCTGTGACTGATATAAACTTTTACTAGTAAATGTTTGTTTGGTTGTTCACAATTCTAGACGGTACCGATTGACTGTTGAATTGGTTTATTACTGGGTTTGTGTTTTTTAAAAACAAAAACCACTTCACAATTATTGATGACTTATAACTGTTACTCAAGTTTATATTATCTTGTTTCAAGCAGAGTCCACAATGGTATATGAAAGGCAGACAAAACACAAAAAAGACATACATTTTGAGAAAATATATTGAATGCATTGGTTTGTGCAAACATAAACACACGTACAAATAAAATCACACACAGTTTGTTTACATTATTACATGCAGTACACCTGTATATACATAAGTGTAGTTTACATAAGGAATATGTATAAGATAGATGTATATACGTACCGTTTGAATGTAACATACCAGATCCTACAGTTTACATCTCTATATTTGTATGTATACCAACAGTTTGTTTACATGCAACAAATGTATACACATGATTTGTTTTTGTTTAGATGTAATACTGGATTTTCTTCACTTTATTTGTGCCCCAGTCAGCCACAAAAAGTCTGTCTCTGGTGTCCACACATAAACCGTATGGACGCCATAAATCACAGTTGTCAATGTAGCGGAGGAACTGTCCGTCCTGATCTAGGATGTGGATACAGCTGTTGTAACCGTCTGCTGCAAGGATCCGACTTTGGCTGTCTGTAGTAATGCCCCATGGATCAAATAATTCTTTGTTAGTAGAGGGAGGACCAGTGTAGGTAAACCGGAGTTTCCCGGCCTGATTGACCACCACTACTGCACAGGCTCCATTGTCTGACACACAAATATCTAGGTTCCTGTTCTCACATATGTATTTAATGGTATTAGATGAAAAGAGGGGCTGTCCTTTGTCATTATTTTGAATACATTGTTTTTCTGTGGAGTCTGAGTAACGCACAACTTTTGTTTGTTTACCATCATCACTGTCCATGACAACAAGGAGGTCACCAGAGGAGGTACTACAGACACCAAGAGGTTTCCACTTCCATATCCAGCCATTTAGTCTTATCAATGCATGTATAACGATATTCTTTACTATGTTCACAGTTTTATCTTTGTTATCAGTATAAACTAGATCCCCACTCCTTGTCACTGCTATGTCAAATGGATCGCTCTCTGATTTGGTTTGAATTGACTTCACTAGCTCCCCCTGCAGGTTATAGAGTCTCATCGTGTTGTCCTCACCACACGTCCAAACTTCCTCATCACTCAGACAGGACACACTGTGTAATAGATTAGATCCTCCATACTCAGTGCTTATTTCTGTAATGATCCGTGGTACATCAATGAGCGGTCTGTCCATGGTGTAGACTTGTTCTTCTGTTTTAACATATAAAGCTGACAGAGAACCAAACTGTTGATAAAGCTGTTCCTTGTTGATCTTCTGAGGCGTAAAACTTGGTAAAGAAACTGTGAGTTTAGGAGGCAATCTCCTGAACTCAGCATTCCTGGATTTGTAGGCAGAGACATGGCTGACATCATTGGAGTCCAGCAACTTCTTCAGATCAGCAATGCTCTGTGTGATTTCAGAAATAATGTTTGTGATTTCATCTTCCTGATTATTTAGGAAAGCCAGGTGTTTGGAGTCCATTTCATCCACATCGGATTTCAGTTTCCTGATCATGGTGTCTATTTCTCTGTGAAAGTCTTCTCCATGTTTGTTGATGGCAGTTGTCAATATCTGGTTGTTTTTTCTTAGTTCGGCTTTCTGAACTCGAATGACAGATGCAATCTGTTGATATTTAGGGTAAATGGATATCTTCAACTCTTGCACATCTTTCTCTAAGAAATGTCGTTTGCTTTCTAAATTATTTAATATGTCCACTACATCATGAACATGGTGTTCTTTAGAGGATACACATAGTGCACAAATAGAAATGTCACATTGCTCACAGTGAAGTTCACATTGTTTTGTGGAATGTTTAGGACACTTAGGGTAATTAGGAGTAGATCCCCGCTTTTCAAATGGCACCACTTTGTGTTCTGTAGATTCATCAGAGAGATGTTCCCCCACACAGGCTTTACACAGATGTATGTGACAAATGTCACAGTACAAAATGGAGGCCGGGGCTTTACAGAGATGACACCGTAATACATCCTGAGCACTGTGGCGGGTGTCCATGGTCAGACCATGACTTTGAGTTAAATCTGAAAAAAAAATTTCTCCATATAGTTCAAACTATATTATTCCAATTTAATTAACCTATTCTCATGATAACACGTATATATGCTGGGTGTTTGGTAGAGCATCGATTAGGTCCAAATTCACATTACCGGGCATTAGATAAAGGAACCACCTCTTAATTTTTTATTCATTGGCCTTTGAATATCAATCCACAAATAGTACTAATTTCTGTACTATAGGAAAATATTTTCTGTTCTTGAAAATCTGGGATTTTCATATTTTATAAAATCTAAAAGTTCAATTCAACAGATTTTACCAAATATAAAACAAAGGATCGTCGGCCAATTCACCCAAGAGCAATCATCAAAAATATTCGGTTAAAAATAACTTCAGCTGTTATCTTAATATTGTACATGAGAAAAAAGAATTCCCTCTGATGATTTACTGCAGAGTCTTCTCTCAGTAATGTTAGATTAAGTGTACATAAACTTGCAGTGAATACTGGAAAGATATAACTCCACGTCTAGAAATCGAAGATGCTATATTGCTAAACGCATTTAGAGGATGAAACTCAGGTCTTTGTCATTGTGAAGCCTAATCTCCTTTAGAAACACTTTCCTAAATACTTTTGTAACATGTACAATATAACCAAGAAGAAAACCAAACACACGTAAACAAAGTAACGTGTAACATGTATTTTTAAACAGTGAAATACATAAACCAATTATTGTAAAATGTATAAAAATATTCATCAAACTATGCCAATGTCATTAAATGCCTTATAATCAATCTTACTGTGTTGGTATTGTGAAGATATGTATTAAATATACACTTGTAATGTTCAATGGGTCTTTGCCAATTACTGTAATTGTGTTTATGCCAATAATATCTATGTATTTGAATAACTGTATAAAAACACTGACCTACACTAACATTTTCAACATCAATTCGTGAATATTAAAACAGCAATTTTATATATTTAGGGTTCATTTGAATTACGTTGGGAAATATACAGATAGTGGCAAAATATATATACGAACAACAAACCTTTTAAATGTCTATCATAGCGACTCCTGGTATTACTCTTCCTGGTCTGGTTACCAAAGTGAGATCACGTGATTGGTTGTAGGAAATCAAAAATCTGTTTGTTTGTTTTTTCTTACAGAAAATGTCATTATCGGGATTTTTCTCGTTATTTTATACGTGAAACCATTCGAGCGGGGTTTTTTTTCTTCTAATGCACAGTCGATCGGTTAAGTGTAAAGTTCAATAACTCTTATGATATTTGTTGACGAATAGAGTAGAATACACTCGTTCGAATACAAGTCATACAGTTTGATACGTATTCAATTTGTCATTTACCAATTTTAAATCTTCAATTAAATATAATTACATTATAACTGCGTGCTTTCGAAATTTAAAAAAAAAGTCCACAGAAATTTGTCCATAGAAAATTGTTGTTGTTTTTTAATATTTGAAGTAGAATATTTCTTTAGAATGGCTCGTAAATATTCTGTCTATTCTGAGGCGGGGGGAGGGGTCGTTTTATTATTAGTTGTTTGCATATAGGGGGTTTATGTTAAGTTTGCCCAAAGCTCAGTGGCAGCATACTTTTAATTCATTTTCAGTTGCCTAACTTTCAGACACAACTCAAATCATATTACCCTTTAAAAGGGTATACTAAATACATTGTGTTTGTGTTTTGTCCCCCCCCCCCCTCCCCTCCCTTTTCTGTTGTGTGTATATAGCAATTTGCCAAAAAGCCCTGTTTGCTGTACGTTGTAGGTAGTTATATATTTAAGTTGCATACTGTCATATCTCTATATACTATAGTAGTGGATATAAATATATATGAGTTGTAAATTAGTTTACATACAACATATCTATAAATCTATGACAACATTTTAAATTCAATGATATGTGTTATTTAAAGTCAATAGTTTTCCTGACTCTTTTGTCATTTTGTAGTCATTATATCTATGTGAATAAAATTAAACTAACTCTAAACTAGAAAGGCATGATAATAAAAAAAATGAAAATTATATATCAACATAGGAATTTATAAAGAAGTCTCTTAAACGATGGTTAATGCAAACATGTAGTTTGAAATAAATGTATAGTGTATTATTAAGTATTCTTGTAAATTATGTGACACCTTTAACCTCTCCCTAAGTTTAGAGTTTTGTACAAGAACAATTATACAACAAAAAAATCGCTGAATAATGTTACAAAGATGAACAGCCTCTTAATTCAAAATTTTGTCCACAAAGGTATTAAAATCAAACACAAAGAAAACATACATTTTGTATATAATATATTCAATGCATAGGCTTGTTTAAACACACACGTATATTTTCTTATTAACTTGCAAACATACCTACTCAGTTTGGGTTTTTTAACATCATTACTTAAGTTATATAATACATTTAAATATACTATACAGTTTATTCAACGTAATAATTAAACAATAAAATGTTTCCTCTGCTGATTAATGCGCGTTTGAAGGTAGCGAGCATTGCAGGAAAAATACATAACCCGCATGTGGATACGGTGGTTGTTAATGCCTGCTGTCAGGATCCGACCCTGGCTGTCTGTTTTGATGCTGTGTGACTAAATGCTTCCTTGGTATTAGAGGGAGGAACAGTGTAGGTGAACTGGAGTTCTCCAGCCTGATTGACCACCACTACTGCAAAGGCGTTACAGTCTGACACACAGATATCTAGGATCCTGTTCTCACTGATGTATCTATAATGATTCCAAACGAATAGAGAGGTTGTCCTTTGTCATTGAACTGAATACTTTGTTTCTCGTTTGTTTTTTTTTTTTTTGGGGGGGGGGGGGGGGGGGTATCATCACTGTTCATGACAACCAGGAGGTCACCAGAGGAAGTACTACAGACACTGTTGTGAGGTTCCCAACCCCGTAGTCTGATCACAGTCTGTATCTGTGTATTATTCACTTTGTTTACAGTTCTAGCTTTGTAATCGGTATAAACTAGATCCCCACTCCTTGTCACTGCTATGTCCCACGGATCGTTATCTGATTTGGTTTGGATGGACTTCATTAGTTCTCCCTTCAAACTGTGAGTCTCATCTTGTTGTCCTGACCACACGTCCATAGTTCTTCATCTCTCAGACAGGACAGACGGTATATATTCTATCTGGGTTTCCATACTCGGTGTTTATCTCTGTGATGATCCGTGGTTCATCAATGAGCGGTACATCCGGGGAAGAAGACCCAGCATTCTGTAATGTTTCATATCCCTGACTGAGAGCGTATATAATGGCTTTACAGCGATGATCCACATATATTTCATACAAAAAACCATCAGTATGAATATAAATATAAGCATTGAATGCTTATTTTTGGATGTCGTCGGTCCTATGACACAC
>WFKH01007768.1:1819786-1865082 GCA_016163765.1 Magallana hongkongensis | reverse complement strand
ATAGACTCTGCACCCACCCACCCCTCATATAGACTCTGCACCCACCCACCCCTCACATAGACTCTGCAGATTGATAGATACAAGACAAAGGTATCTACCTTGTTAATGTTAATTGAAGGAAACATATTCTGAAACATAGTGGACATCAGCTTCAAATGCATTTCTTCTCCGGTAAAATTGTTCATCACTAGCAGTGGGTGATGATTGAATTGTTTAGGGTCCATGTTCGGCTTTTTCAGGGCCGACACAACGTCTTTACACAAAGTGTACTCATGAACTCTGAAGGTCAAGGTCGGTCCTCGAGGTAATCGACACATCCTCAAGTGAACGTTTATGTCTGATTTCGTATAGATCAAAAAATGGGACACTCCTAATTCTCCTGCTATATTGACAAAGTCTTTCAACACATTCTTCTTTCGGACCTGTAATATATTATTAAAACATAACCATTAATTTAGTAAAAATGTTCATCAATAATACTTACCGGTAATTATCAGAGTGTGTTAAATGAATTACTTTTGTGAAGCATATTTAGATAATAGTGTTAACAAATGATTAATTACAGACCAAGGTTAATATTACTGACAAAGTACCTTCATTACTTCGAAATAGAATTTAAATGACTTCTTTAGCTTAACCAAATCATGTATGAGATCTTTACAGATACAAAAAATGCTCCACTATATTAGTATTATAGTGGTTTTTAATACCTGCTATAAATATTTCTGTATGGCACACCAATCACCACTACATATGTTCATCAATCATTTGTATATGAGGTAAGTTACACATAGAAGTAATCTCGGTAGAGATTTGGCTGGACTTGATATTTGGACTGATCCCTTTACCAAATCTCAGGACAGTCCTTTATAATTTCGCTTGTCCTGGTTAAAATCAAAATATTTGAGTGCATTTTCCCAATAAGCAACCAAGGTTGGGATAGAATTTTCAAGTGTAAATTTTGAAGGACTCTCATGAGATTCAGTGAAGGTGTCGGTCCAAACATTAACGCCCAGCCAAATCTCAGCTGAGATCAGAGAAAGAAGGTACCTGATGTCTAGAAGATGTATAACCACTACAAATATTCATTGATCAGTTGCATGTGAGGTGGAAAGTACCTGAAGTCTAGAGGCTGTGTATGGTTCCATTAACTGTCTCATATCTTTAACAAGTTGCAAAACATTTTTCCCCACATGACCACGTTGAAACACAAATGAATGGGGTGCCTTTTTATACTCCTCCACCTGTCCAGTAGTTTGTTTTGTTCTTATGGAGCGAATAGCTTTAGTCTTCAGAAAAACAAATGAATATATCAGATATCATCAAAAGGAATTCATTTCATACTGAAACAGGTCCAGAACAATCTGGCCAAATAAAAAAATACCTGTGGTTCCGGTCACCCGACCGTCCCTATTTTATACCCCGACCCTAAAGTTTTTTTTCGCCAATTTTCAAAATTTTCCGGAATTTTCCCCGCTTTCTGTCATCGGCTCCAATATTAGATTTAGTTTCAGCAATGGCGGCCTCCAATTAGTGTGGGAACATTTTAGAGAGACTTCTATTTCTTGACAATAGCATAATGCTAATAATGATATACAAAGTTTAAGTCTTGAATTAGAAACAAGTCAATAAAAACTAAAACAACAATCTAATTTTTTAAAAATTATCCAATTTGTTGAATTTAGTTTATTTGATGTATTCATACATTTTATATATGAAATGTTTTGCAATTGTGTTAGCTTAATGACAAATAAAATCAGTCTTTGTACTTTGGTGTACTTTGGAGGTATTAGTCCAACCCTTTGACCCAATTACAACCGTTATGCAGAGTAACTTGAAAATAACTGTTAATAAATTGTTTTATGATTATTTCAGCATTAATTTGGCAGTGTTATAAACTAATCACAAGCTATAAACTAATAATAATATGAACACTAGAAGAAATAAACATCGGTTGTAATTTTCAATGCACAGTGTGTGCAGAGACATAAATAACAGAGATTGGCAACTCCGCCATTTATGTCTCTGGTGTGTGGTTGCATTACCCATATTTGTAACCCCTATAGATAAGACAGTCACAAGTTGTTAATCACAACAGGGGTTAACTGAGGCTGTGAAAACGCCTTTTGAAATTGATAATTATCATTTTATTATGGGTTTTATTTACTCGATTGTGAACTCAGAATACAGGGCGACTTCAACGTCTCTTTCGAAGGAAATTCCGGCGAAGTTACCGATCAAAAAGTGTGCATGTCACCCCCTAGGTTGGTCCTAATTTATTTATTGTGAGGTACACAAGGTACAAACAGTTCTTGATTTATCTTCTTTTTAATCAACTGATAGGAATTAAAATGTTTCCACACTAATTGGAGGCCGCCATTGCCGAAACTAAATCTAATATTAGAGTCGATGACGGAAAGCGGGAAAAATTCCGGAAAATTTTGAAAATTGGCGAAAAAAATGTTTAGGGTCGGGGGTATAAAATAGGGACGGTCGGGTGACCGGAACCACAGTTATTTTTTTATTTGGCCTAAGTGTGATTATTTCACATTGTGCTGAATTATTACCAATCAATTATTATGTTAACCAGAACTGTTCTTCTTTGTTATTCCATTTAAGAAGTAGCTGTTTGGTAACACATAAACAGTTATACATAGCCCCAAAACATTTAGAACTTTGACTGCAATCATGCAAAAAGAGCAACATTTTAAAGAGTGATTTTTATATGATTTGTGTTCAGATCAGTTCAAAGTTGAAAATTATTGCTGCACCTGAGTGCAACTTTTAGTACAAATGCCTATTTAAGACAAAAGTATGATTGAGTAGCTAAATAAACCTACTTCAGGAAGGTAAATAAAGCTATGTAGGTAAATCAAGCTACGTAGCTAAATCTAGTGATTGTACCGGACCTGTGAAAGAGTTTTTATCAATCCAAAATTTAAATTTGAATTTGAACTTCCATAAAAAAATAATATGATTACAAAATTAACTTAATTATAACATATCTGCTTTGGTAAATTATACAGACACATCACTGCCACCAGGGACGTACAGTACTGTTGTGTAGCCGAGAATACTACAAAACATACACAGTAAAATATCTGGTGTCTTACCTGACAATATGTGGCAGACAACAGACAGTATGAAAAATACAAGGAAAACAAGGTAAACAGGTGTGGTATGGTCAACAGTAGAATCGGAACTGGAGCTCCAGTAGGTTGGACCAGGTAATGTTGGGGTGGACCAGGGTCAGAGGTCATGCATAACAATGCACATACAATAATATAATGCGTTTTCACTACACTCCTCCCCGTTTTATAATAAAAAGATGAATGTATATATACTACAGTACGTAACTTTTTAAAAAAAGGTTGTAAATGATTATACAAGATACTGCAAAATATGCTGCAATTTCTCTAAACAGGTTTTGGAGGATTTAATTAAGAAAATTACTATATGAAAATACAGTGAGATTAAGTACAATGATAAATCCCACTTGAATTGGGCGGAACAATATCCAGCCCTAAATTTAGCAGGAACATTACAATGTGATGGCACTGTAAACATCAGCGTCCTAAGGCACCTAAGATACGTGTATGAATTATGAGTACTGGAATTGGAACAACGCATGCAGTCTCATCAAATAAGTAAACAGCACAGGGTGGTGCAATATCACTTTTGTTCAAGAAGAAGAGCGATACAGCATAGGAAATTGTTCTTTCTTGACCATCTTGAATTTGCAGTAACTCTGCTCCTAGGGCAAACTCAGAGGCATCTGTATCTAGGATGAAGTGACCCTCTTCTGTATCTAGAATGAAGTGACCCTCTTTAGTGGGCAATGTAAGAACAGGAGCACCTGTGAGAGCCAGTTTTACTTTGTTAAAAGCCGACTGTTGCTCATCACCCCAGTTAAACCTATTCTTACCTCTAACTGCATACAAAAGTGCGATCATCTCAGCAAAGTCCTTAATGAAATTCCTATGATAGTTAGCAAAACCACAGAAGCGTTCTACATCTTTGGTGCAAAGAGGTATAGACCAATTGTCCATTGTGTCGATATAACTTTGGCCAATACCTAACCCGCCTCTGTTCACTGTGCGTCTTATGAACTCTACTTCTAAAATATCCTGAGGATGTGCTAATGCTGAACGTGATCCTCCCCTCCTCTCACAGTTAGGGTACAGACAATGCTGAACAAGGTATATGGCTTCTATGTAATTGAGTGATCTGAGTCCATCCACAAACACTTGTAAAGTACATACTTTGTATATATTCTACCAAATTATTGTCCAAGTGTTGCTTCATTATGGCGAATTGAAGGTAGATGTATACTAAGATAAACAAGAAAACGCGTAGGCCTATGTGGAAAAGGCTTTAATCCAATGACAAAATCTACAGCTGAGTTTAAGATGCAACATTATTAGTCCGCCGTGTCATGATCCGCAGAACATGCACTTCGGAAAAATCCTGTTGACTTAAAGCTTCTGTAATCTGTAAACGGTCATTTGATGTACTATCTCAGAATCCAGAACTGTCTGTAAACGTATGGCTATACATATCTTTGAGGATCAGGCTGATGAATCAGTAGCTGATGTTTCCTATATATAAATTTACTGAGCTGCAGTAAAGGAGAGCTATCATGTACCAATTATTCAAAGCACAAAATGGATAAAATCTAATTATAACAATCACCCTTTCTTGACTAACACATTATTTCTTGTATAATAGATAACAAAACACACTAATTTTACGCGAAAAGGAATGCTTCTTACAATGACACAATGTATCAAAATATGAATTACCAAAATTATGAAAACATTGACACGTTAAATGAGGAATATGCTAACTATGAATTGTTGCATTACACAAAATGACAAAGTATATTAACAAACTATAACTGTGACATGACCCTGGTCTTGGAACTCCACTTCTTTATCAAATGAAATTAAAGGTAGGTACTTGAAAATACAAGTTTACAGAACTTCAGCAGTGCAAATGACAAGCATATAACATTCTACTGACTTGTTCAGAACATGATGCGTATTTTACATATTAAAACAAATCTATCTACTAGCTTATACTATATAAATAATAATATTACAACTTCCTAATGAAAAACTGGCTTGAAACAAATGTTTAACACTAACAATATTAACATAGTAAAAGTCAGACCCACATATTTGAGTTATTTATACAATGGTATATCATTGAATTTCATTGTTCATACAGGTTTGTCAATAACATAAACTTAGCAGCTGCAAATGTTTTGATACATGTAACATTCTGCTTAATGAATCACAATAAGTTATTAACAAATGTGCAGATATCTCTCACTAGCACTAGCAGTCATATATCTGATCATTTTGTTCAAGATCAATTGCTCTCATTTCCTTCATGATGGTCTGCATGTCTGTGACCAAAGAATCAACATGGTTTTTCAGGATGAACAGCCGTAGATAGACATCAACATGGTGTCTTTTGACTGTTCGCAGCAAAGCGTCTTTTTCGGGTGTATCAAACACTTCTGGATGCTCTCTTCCATCAGTCAGTGCCTCAGCAAGATCCGACATTTCATGTTCATTGCAAACACCTTGCCCATCATCTTCGCTACTTTTTGTGTCAGTGTAATCTGGTGATGATTGCTGGGTTGACAAGTGTTGCTGTGGAAACACTAACGCATGTTGTTGCATGATAGTGGTCAGTGTCACCTGCTGAGAATGCTGCTCTTGTGAGCACATTAACTGTTGTTGTGGTGATGGTGGTATGATTTGCTGGTGTCGAGATTGTGCCATGTGATGTTTAGAAGGCAACTGAAGTGCAAGGAGTGGTGCATGCACACTTTGCAAATGTTGTTGTCCGCATTGTTGCAATAACATGAGCGTTTGCTCAGATCCATGGGGCTGTGTGCTATATGCATGGTCAGAACAAACACTTGCCATAGCTGTCTCAAGGATATTGCCGAACAATGAACAAGAACCCTGGTCAGATACCTCAACAGCTAGCGGTTTTAAAATGCCTACTGTCTGGACCGACTCAGAGTTGTAGCAAGGCATCTGCGTCTTGGAAATCTTCTCCACATTACCAGGAATAGATTCAGTACTGGCTGAAGCCATTAGTGGTACATAGCCACCTTGTAACTTTGCCGGATTGACTTGGTACTGAATGCTACCCATATCTGTCAAAACTGCACCAGGAGGAGGTACGTTACTACCCTGTAACAGAGTCGGACTGACTTGGTCTGTTAGACCACCTGGGTCAGGTGCCACACATGGTATTTGACATGGTACATCTTGCAGTATTTGATATGGAACATTTATCATCATAGTTTGTTGATGTACTTGGCCAACATGGTATGCATTTTGCATGTTTTGCTGAATGGTGTACTGCTGTGGTGGAGTGGTATTCTGATGGAGTTGTGTTGCTAAATTGCATTGTTGTTGCTGCTGAATGTTGATTTGTGTTGGCAATGCTTGACTGTAAACCTGTTGTGTGAGCTGATTTTGTGCTGGCAATGTTGGACCATATATCTGTTGTGTGAGCTGATTTTGTGTTGGCAATGTTGGAGCATATCTCTGTTGTGAAACCTGTTGTGGAACATGTTGTGGCTGAAGTTGTTGGAAACCTGGTGGTGGTTGAATATGATTGTGTGTCAGTACCTGTTGTTTAGTGCTGTATTGCATAGCCTGATTTGGTGTACATGGCAGATATTGATTGGAAGTATTTGAGTTCTGTGATGATTGAACTGGTGGGTACAATGTTTGTGACATAATCTTGAGATCGACACCTTGATTACTAGATGAAATGTAACCTGCTTGTGGTGTAGTGAATGTTACCAGGTCTGAGTTTGTACCTTGACCACTGAATGGTACGGAACCGCCATGTGGCACAGGTGCAATGTTTGTAAGGGGTACCATGTTGGCATTGGTATCCTGACCACTAATTGGTGCGCAACCACCCTGTGGCATGGATGCATTGTTTGTAGGTGGTACATTATTGACATTTGTACCCTGACCACTAATCGGTAAGTAACCGCCCTGTGGTATAGGAGTACTGTTGGTATATGTAGTTGATATCAAGTTGAGATTTGTACTATGACCACTCATCCATTTATAACTGCCCTGTAGTATAGGTGCACTGTTGATAGATGGTACAGTATTGACATTCATATCCTGACCATAAAATGATACATAACCACCCTGTGGTATGGGTACATTGGTGGTAGATGGTACTATGTTGACCATTGTACTCTGACCATTGAATGGTATGTAGCCCCTTTGTGGTATGGGTACACTGGTGGTTGGTAGTACTGATGCCTGAGAAACCGATGATTGGAAACTGCTTGGTGCCTGGGAAGGAAATCCACCTAGACTTGATGTTGTTTGGTGTGGCATCATTAACCCCTGAACACTTGACGGTATGGAACCACCCTGTGCCTGGGAAAATGTACCAGTGTAACTTGTACCAGTGGCCATTGAAACAGTTTGTCCAGTTGACATCAATCCGTAGACATTTGATGGTAAATAACCACCCTGTGTCATGGAAGAACTTCCAACAAGCATATTTGTGCTATTCGTTTCTGGTTTGATTGAAACACCAGGCATTACCCCCCCTGGATTTGGAATAGCACTTTGTGGTGGGTATTGAGCTGAATGTGGTGTTCCATAAGGTGCAGGGACTCCACTGTAAGGTTGGTTGAATCCTGGAGGGGTACTATGACCATGTAGCACTGTACCTGTCTGCAGGGAAGGTTGGCCTGTAGACACTGGACCTACTAATCAGGGCTCGAGCTGGGCTTCGCCAATTTCGCCAATGGCGAATTTTTTTCTAAAGTGGCGAAAAGAAATCAAAATGTGGCGAAAATCAATTTTTGTGACTCCTTTTAAAGTTTTAAAATGTGTTTCTTTTTCCCACCAGTTTGTTTATTCGGTCAGTCTGTGTTAATTCAATCACCACGTGCAACCGGAAATCTCGCAACGCTTCAGTGCACACAGCTCTGACCATAGATTAGCCCCAGGTTATTTATGGCTTCAGACCATCAATTGTTATGTAACACTTGGAAGTGGTCAATTGTTAAACAATAAGTGTCTTACTGAAGTCAACCATTTTCACATTAAGCCCTAAAGGTGCGAGATCGTAATCTGAGAATGGGGCTAATTAATTAAACTGTTGAACTTGCCAAACTTCTTTAGTTATAAACAAAATTAGACATATATCATAAGTTTAAAATTTTAAGCCAAAAAACTTAAATAATATTTGTTCCCAAGTTTAGAAGTTAAGAAATACTATATGCAATGTAGCCGGTTGCCATAGAAATCATCAGAGTACTGCAAGTGATGACAGTTTTCTCATTTCTTTTATACATGTAATTCAGTTGACTTACAGACAGCGACATAATTGCCTTCTAAAAATATTTATTTATTCTCAAAGCCACACCAAAGTGGGATAAATATTGGCAGTTCTTCAAAGGATTTTATTTATTGTAATATGCACATTGATAAAAAAAAATAACGTTTTATTGAAGCTGTGTGAGTTTGTATGCAACTTATTGACATAAAACCCAGCAGAATATTTTATTTTTTCATCTGGCTTGTCAAAACAAGGGATTGTTTACTTGTAGCTTGTTAATTTTAAATTAGTCTAGAACAGAAGAAATAATGTCTTTGTGGCTTTCACTCCATTTTCTTATCTAGTATGTGTATGAATCCATAAAGTCATTTTTGTATTTGTTTCTTTATATAAAAAGTGTTTGGTTTTAATTTTATCTCAAACTTAGAACTGTAGAAATTTAGTATCTTAATTTTTCAAAAGCATTGATACCATACATCTTGGAAATCATTTTGTGATGCAAATGGAAACATGTCAATGAGGAGAGTGCATATGTACATACAAAAAATTGGTCAATACATGCATATTTTAAAAATTTCAAAATATTAATAACTAAAACATATAGACTTACATAAACATGTACATGCACATGTATATGTAATATGATAGCAATAAAACATAGGTCGTTCGTGCCGCGCTAAAGTGGCGAAAAGGATTTTTGGTCCAGTGGGACCCCTGCTACTAATGGTTGCTGGAATGCACTCTGTGCACTCACCCCCTCACTAATATATCCGATGTTGATTGGATTAGAATCCATATTGTTGATGGTGAATCAAATCTTTGAACATGATTGTCTGCATGGTCGACTTCATGCTGGTGATCACAAGTAATCAGTTCTAACTTTAGTAATTTCAAAGCCTGAACTAATTTTGACAAAAAAATTAAATAACTCTAATTTAAAAAAACTGGATTTAAACACAGACTGAACAATAATAACCTAAATGAGTGAAAATAACAATTTTGAAATATTAAAAAAAAAAATTATTATATTTAATAAACAAATTTGTTTCTTGTGTAATTAAAATAATCTGAATAAATTAACTAATGTAATAGCTTAATCCACTTAAACTTATGATATATCTAAACTAATTTAATACAATATAATTGTCAATAGATATTAAAAGACCCAATCGTGAACTTATCAAATAATATGCTGCCCACAACTGATACACTACAGCAGCAAAAGAGTTCAAGAAAATATTTCAAAATATTTTCCTAATGAAAACAGTAAATGTTTATCTAAACAATTATATAATAACCTTATTTAAAACTACTAACTAAAGCTTGAAAATATATTGTATAAACTACTAGCTAGTCTAATGTAAACAAATACGTTTTCAGAAAATGAAATCGAAAGTGAAAGTTACTTTCACTTTAAAACGTCACAGTCGATTTGGCGCTAAAATGGCGACAGAAAAGCCGATCAAAACAGTAAACAAAATGTCAAAAATATGAAAAAGCTTCTCTAGGTAATAATAACTACAAGTATAACTGTCAAAGTTAGATAAACGCTTGAGTGAGACAATATACTACCTAAATACGAAAAGTTATTGAAACACTAAGAAAATTTTACACTCTTGAACACGTGTTTACAAATCACGCTTATCATGCGTCACCCGCGTGTTTACAGAAACACGAGTGACAAAAATACTAGAGACAAATTATACTAAACTTCGTTCTCAGTACGTTTATAAAAACGCAAGCAAACGACAAATTATACAATTATAAAATTATACTAAAGAAAAAATATTGACAATATTGAGTTCCGATATATAAAAATATCACGACGCCGCACGTTTTGTAGATTTGTATACAGCAGGTGTTTACATTTAACCGGAAATGTATTCCCCCGATACGTCACAGGATGGCGCCAAATTTATAATAAAAATGGCGTCCGTCAAAATGAACCCGAGGTTTGACAAAATTACGAAAATTATTTAAAGAATAGAATATTTAGTAAATTTTCGTCGCTAGTACGTTTAACAACGCAAGAAAACGACAAAATACAAATGAGACTATAAATTAATGAAATGAGTTCCGCATACCACGACGTTTATGTATCACCACGTGCTAACTGTCAACACGTTGTGACAAAAATAGATATACAGTATAAATATAATGTCAAATTGTAGGAATTAAACACCTGACGCTTACAATATGAAACGCCCAATGCAATAATATTCCTAAGACGACAATGTGACTCAAAAAATCCAACCGGTAATATGTTATCACCGTGTGGACAAAAATATAGAAAAATACACAAAAATGTTCACCGACGACGCCAATGTTGTGTAGCCGAGAATACTACAAAACATACATAGTAAAATATCTGGTGTCTTACCTGACAATATGTGGAAGACAACAGACAGTATGAAAAATACAAGGTAAACAGTTGTGGTATGGTCAACAGTAGAATCGGAACTGGAGCTCCAGTAGGTTGGACCAGGTAATGTTGGGGTGGACCAGGGTCAGAGGTCATGCATAACAATGCACATACAATAATATAATGCGTTTTCACTACAGTACACGTATGGTTAACTTTACCGTCCCAAATAGCATGCACGTTTTTCACAGTGTTTCATTATAAAATAATAATGAACCCTGAACTTGATAAGTAATAATAACAATAAAAAGCATGAAATTATAAAACATCTATGGTAAATTACCCGTTTCTTGCCCATCGTTTAAAGTTTGTGTGATGTTTTCTTCACCAAAACATTATTTTGCTCAACACGTGTAGAAACCGGAAGTTCTATATTTTTATACGGATGTTGGATAGCTTGAACAATGAACAATTCGATCCAGGTTTTTTATTTTTCACAAATCAAATGGAAACTATTAAGGTGGCTCTATACATTCACAGTTTATTCCAATTTTCAATAGAAGACCACAAAACATATACTTATCAAATATTAAAATGATGATATTGCTTGTATAAATGAATGCCATATAATCGGCAATTAATATGATTTTCAGCTCTTGACCACGTACTGTGTTCTGTATATCATGTTACTTTGTATGTTGCATTTGAAATGCATGGTCTTTTGACCACAGGACTGATCAATACATGCATTTACGGTGATTTTCGCGGACAACCCTCAAGTTCTATATTGTTATAATAGGCTACATTTGCTACACTATATATACACTAGCTTTATCTCCTGTATATTTGAGCTGATTTTTATTGTCTAACTCAATTAGGTTTTTAATATAATAAAATGTTGTTAAAAATCAAAATTTGACATATTTATACGCCTTAATTCTTTGAACTTCTTTTCCAAACTACTTATAACCAAATTGAATTAAATAATTAATATATATGCTTTCTTGTTCAAACGTCAAACATCTATAATTTGATACTTTTTACATCAATAACATTTAATAAAAGGTTTTTTTCACTGATTTCGTGTATATTTTCGTTACTGATCAATATTCGATCATCTAACAAGCATTGGAAACAACGATACATCATATAAATGAGGTTAAATTGATTTTTAGATATTTAGGGGACTTCCATTTTAATCGAAGAATTTAAATTGCCTTTTTCCTCTGAAAACGATATTTTTCGCACCCCGGGGGGGGGGGGGGGGGGGGGGAGGGGGGTAAACGGAGCTATCCAGAACGGAGTTTTATTTAGAACTACATTTTGTATGTTTCAATTTGTGAAGTTAATAAAAATAGAACCAAACCATATTTACAACAAATTATTGTCTGAAGAAGTTTCAAATGAGTTTATCTTCCCATGGGAAAAAGGAAGGATTCCAAAGTTTGGACAAGCTTTTATTTTACATTTTGTCTAGAACATTTAGTTCATCGCCATGCATGAGAGGCAATAATTTGTGATATATAAGCAAAGCGGTAAAACCAGAAGTTCTTATTAATGCAACCTTTACATTCAGGAAGGGGCCGTAGTGGAACATCCATATTTCTAGAAATAAAAACCCATATTAAAAAAATCCCTCATGTACTCGGATCCGAGTAGAAGGAGGGGGGGGGGGGGCCGGCACCCCCCGGAAAAACAAAATTTTTAAAATTTCCCAAACACGGGCCCCCCCCCCCCCCCCCCCCAAACTGGTTAACACAGTTATCCCTTGGACCCCCTCTAGAAAAATTTTCTGGATCCGCGCATGCTTTCTCCGGAGAATATTAAATTTGCTTAGCTTAGGTTGATCAGGTGAGCGCACCGGCACCTGACTTCGTATGTTTTTCTCATAATAAAAAATATCCCCTACCTATATAATACTGTATTACATGTATAAGGTAGGGGGTATATTTTTCATGAGAAAAATATATAACGTCAGGTGCCTATGGGTGAGCGATGTGATCCATGGGTTTCTCCAAACATGGCTTAAAGGGCGACACTGTCGCTCACGCGCAAATAAATTTATTGTTTTAATTGGATAAACTTATGCAGACTCTCTCTCTCTCTCTCTCTCTCTCTCTCTCTCTCTCTCTCTCTAGCATACCAGTAAATGGCATGTGCTTCTTCTGTATGAATATTATTTGTGAACGTAAAGTTTCTTTTTATTAAAAAACACATTTATTTGCGCATGATCATGCAAATCTTCATAAGCATTATGCATGTATACGACGTAACGTATTCATGTTAGAGGGGTGTTAATACAACGTTTATACGTACGTACTGTTAAAAAAATATAGATTCCTTTTAAAGGCATTAATTAGGGACATTGTCATAAGTATGGTACTGAGCAGTGCACCAATGAAAACCCGCGCGTTTGCTATTCCCAGACCAACGGTATCGGATTCTTTGTAATTGAATTGGTAAAAAACCGACTTCAAAATTTGTAATCAATAGCAGGTTGTTTACAAAGTTCATGAAATAAGGCCTACCAAAAAATAATGTGATTGTCATCAATGAAACCGTCCCTGGAAAAGACTTTTAAAGAAAATTGCATTTCAGTTTCATTTTTAATACAGTGTATTGTGTTCGACTGCGTGCAATATTAAAATTGTCATGTATAATTCTAGTATCTTTAAAGACTCTATTAATATAGTCAATTTAATTTTAAAATTAAGAGTACACATCCAGGTTAAGAAAGGCGGTCTTATATTGATTAGCGTGAATTATCAGCATCTGTGCTTTAATATATTGGAAGTTTTTGTTGGAATTTGCTCGACACGTTTGTGGCCACCGGTCGATCGATTCCTGGAGAGTGTGTCGGTCTGATCCTTCATGCGCTTCCTCCACAGACGTGGAATTCCTCTGGATTGTGGCCGAACTCTGGGACAGCGACAGACTGTGACCCCGTGACACTGACCAGCAATACAGGTAAGGGCGCCTCGTTCTTTCTTCATTGTCTCTCCGAGCCACTGTGCAGTGTCCATCATAACGCGACTGTGTATGCGTGAGTGTGATTCCAGAGTACGTGTGGTTACATAATCGATACTGAATATGTTACTATAACCATAAGCATGCACGTGTTTAGTATGTATAGTAAATGTAAGTGTGATTGCGTATGTAATATAACAGACGTATATGTGTTTATCATTCAATAATTGTGTCCATACCTTTTCAGTAAACATGAGCGGGTACACGTTCATGTAATAACGTGCTTCAGTACTTTTAGGTCAAGTATTTGCGTACATGTATACTCCTTTTTTGTGTGTATAATGCGTGGTGGCTTTTGATCAGATGTCGCGATTCTTAAAACCAACTCTACCACGTGTGATGCTGAGGTTACTAATGAGTATACCTGTGTACCAGTGTACCTGTCAGGTGACTTCTGAGGCAAGGGAAGAACAGAGAGACGCCCAGCATCCACGTACGAAGTGTTTCTCTGCGGGGAAAATAAGCTGGTCGAACATACCGGGCCTATGCTGGCTTTTGGTTTACTGACATTGTAGTATAGGCGTTGTACAGTGTTGTAGTGCATGTCAAACTGAAGATCTTTAACTATCAATGCAATCAATAAAAACCATGCGTAAAAACGTCAAACAAGCTGGTCCTGAGCAACAACAATAAAAGCAACAATATGGGCAACAACAATATATGGACACCAACAGCTTTAACAACATGGTGTCGACAACAGCACAGGCACAGCGTAGGCATGAGAGGGGTGGGGTGGGTGGGCGTGGTCCCTCTTCTTCTGCTTTGACAATAGTCATTTTAGTAATATTTTAAAGTTGTTGTTTAAAGCAACTGACTCCCCTGCTCTCCTTGAGACAGTCTGATGATTGTGTTCAAGTTGATAAATAAAAATTTAGACCCCCAAGGATTTTGCTGAGGTGTCAGTGGTGGGTTTTTTTTTAGGGGATGGAGGGGGTTGCTAGTCAAAATTTTAGTGTAGGCCTCCCACACTTTGAAAATGACACTTCGTGTCTTCTATATAAGGCCATGCTAGGCGCCATTCTGTGACGTCACGTCAGGACTCCTTGGTCTTAATTAGGTCCTTAACAAAACTTGTGAATTATGCGGTTGATCGGAGCCGTGTTATTAATTGATGAAAGGCCGAGGAGCAGGGATCGATAGCACAAGGAGGCTTGATAAACGCGCGCTTAATTACATTACCGCAGCTATAATTAGAAAATGTTGTTCTCACATTGTCAAAGTTGTTTAAAATTCTACCCAAAACAAAGACATTCTGGACTAGTTTCAAAAATTTCTCAAGAAGGATAATAGTTCAAATTTAATATTATTTACATATGTATTAGTTTTCTTTCTGGTGTCAACTCTTTGTACCAAGCTGTTAATGTAAAAAAATGATCTTTTAAAGTTCACTCACAGTCATTAAAGATATGACAAAAACCATTGAAATAAGACGGAGTAACCATTTCGTAGTAATCAGGTACTCTCGAACTAAGTAATTGCCATTTGCCTCTATCTACCATTTACACGTGTACATAGCGTTTTTCTTTACTTTTGCACGCCGCTTCACTCTCCAGTGAAAATTGCCCACGTGCACGTCTCTTTAGCAGAAACATGTAGAAGTGCACTTGTTGATGCACAAGAAAGTTCTGTTTAATTATAAGTATATTTATATAAGATTATGGAGTTATGTTCTGATGCATTGTCGTTGTATTATACTGTCTGAATTTCAAATTCTTTACTTTGTATTATATGTTATATGATCTGGTAAGCTATTTGGCTTAAAGAATAAATAAAGAAACAAACAAACAAACATACAAACAAACAAACCTTTGAGCCAATTAAATAACTCGTGCAAGTCGCTTTGAGACTGTTCATTCATGTAAACACTTACATTTTGAATCGTAGTATCGTAGTGTTAGCACACACTGAGCACGTCTTGAGTTATACCATATCAATTGTTAATTTATCAACCAAGTGCCCTCTAGGGACATGCATAATTTAAACAATACATTAATCATTTTCCAAAATACAGAATGAGAAATGTCTATACATTTCACAATGTTCTTAAATCGTCTCGTGGGATGAAAGGTATCATATCACATGGGATGCAATTTGTATGGATGGAACTGTAGTTCTAGGGTCCGTCAACCTGAATTTCCCGTAGAGCTACAGTTCTGCAGCTACAATGTAGTTCAATCCCAGTGAGTCGAGCTAGCCTGATAAGTGTAAAGCACTGTATGTAAATCAAACCCAGTCCACAAGACACAATTAAAACCTTGAGAATGAGACCGAGGCACTTAATACGAGATTGTGGCAAGGCTAAGGACCCTATCTACACTTCACACTGAAGTGTTCTTATTCAGTGACAATTTTATATTAATTTTTAAGATGAAATGCATATCTGATAAAAGAGGTAACTCTTATGAGGCAATGTTCATATCATTCATTTATAAAACTGTCTATCCAGTAAGAGTATTTTGCCTGGCAAGCTGTTAGATATGCTGACACATATGCGCATTGTTATCACAAATGCTATACAGAGGATGCTGTACAAGAATTAATCAGAATTCGTCCGATAGAGGATGCTTGCACGGTTAATTGATTAATTTAAGATCTGTGAAACCGATGTCAAATAATTACATGTAGACTTGTTTCATCAGTGAAATAAAGACGAAGTACCTAAATGTATAATGCATTGTTCATCAATTCAATTGTCTTATCGAGGACTTTATACTGATCGACTTCGATTACAATCACCTTGTTCCTTATCTTAAGCCATTCCCCCGTGCACATCCTGGTGGACAGCTCCTGATTCAAAAGCCAAGCATCTAGTTTTGAGACTTCTACACATGTTTGGTGTTTGTGGTATTTTTTGTTAGACAAGCAGATATGGTCCACACTGTGAAAATTTACAGTACTTTCAGGACTTTGATTTTGCTTTACTTTTTGCTTGTCTTCTCTATCATCCTAAATTTTCTGGTACAGAGGAAGCTGTCATTTGTGGGTTTTTTCTTATGTCTCACGTCGAAAAGATCTTAAGATTTTTTCAAACTTTGAGGAGAAAAGGAGATACATCAATCGCAGCAAACGTAGCCTCCATTACTTAGTGACAGATGATCGAACCTTTTCGTCACATATGCATTATAACTATACTCATCCTAAGTTCATACAAAATTGTATATTCTTTCATATTAATTAATTTTATTTATCCAAGATACAACTGCTACACAGAGAGAGAGAGAGAGAGAGAGAGAGAGAGAGAGAGAGAGAGAGAGAGATATTGCATGACAATTTTCAATCTGCACATGTTACGTAATTTTGCAGAATATCGGCAACTTGCAACTAGCAAAGCATAAAAGGCCCGATGCATTCAATATTGGACATTTTTCAAGACTGCACCAAGAGACACGAGATAAGGGAGACCCATTAAGTATTAGTGAGTCTTGGATTGGTGCTTGATTGCAAAGACATAACGTTTACAGATGTGCACTTTCACTTCCCGGACTTATTTGGCTGTAAACATTTTGAAGTTAACTAGCCTCTATGAATATTCCATCTTCATTAATCACGCTATCCACTCGTTTAATGATCTTACGAAGCCAAATTTATTTCCCTATCCCCATCATTAGCAGCAAAAATGTAGAACAACTTCCTGCGGAACCCGGCCGTCTTGCCGTTAAAACTGTCTCGGTCATTCAATTTAGATGGAGATTGGTCGGGCTCGGCTATTAGATTTGGGGGGGGAAATCTAAAGAAAAAAGGAAAAGCAGCAACACTCTTTTTGATTTTGTTGTTGAATTGACATATGTGAATCGATTGGAGAGGGTAACAAGCGAGTTATTGTTTGGCGGCCTTTATTTTCAGAGAGGCGCTAGATGTATTGGGTTGATGGTCAAAGTTCTCGACTGGCCGGGATTTATTGTATGATGCGATGACCAGTACTGGTGGACTTTCCCGCCGTTGGAAATCAGCAGACGTTAGTTTTACGGGTGTCTGTTTGCTCGTGACCGCTGTACTACTGCTGCTGTTCTCCCGGGCGGACAATGTGACCGCTAACAAGATCTCTGAGAACAAGAAACGTGAGTAGTAAAAAACGTCAAATAGACCTAAAATAATCTCAGCAGTGCATGTAGGATTTTTACGTAATATATCAAGAAAAAATGACAATATCACGTATATATTGCTCATTATAAGCGATTAACTAAATATTCTGTAAATAAACTTTTCTTCGTCAGGGTTCTCTTTTAAGACTAACCGAGTTAAACTCTGTCCTTTTTGCTAATGGTATTAATTTCTTACAGTCTTGATATAGACATATAAAGTCCAAGGCCAAGTTTTATATTCCATAGTTATCCCTGTCGACTTTTCTCGTAAATTCTAATGAACGAATGAGTTGCTCTATGATTCTGCCAAAGGATACATCCTATAGACTTTGATTTAAGAGGGCTGGATAGTCGTGGCCATTTTTAGACTGTATGAATCTCCTTAAGAAGAAGAGCTCTGTAAAAAGATATAGGCAAACACTCAAAATTTTAAACCTAAAATATATGGAAGTTTTTTTACCAAATGATAGTTAAAAGCAAAATAAATCATTTAAAAAAATTACAGTAGATCTGATGGTTAATTTGTTGACCACCCAGCCTTCTAAAGACGTAATAAGTAGTTCAGGCCCCGCCGTCACCAACTCTCCTCAAGTCAATACTCAGCCTCAAGTCAGAGTTTTGACCTCAAGTTGATGTACCTTTCTTATAAGGATTTGAGTTAAGGACTGAGTTGAGTGATTAAAAAAAAAATTGGTGACGACAGACCCTGTAGTATGTTTAAAAAAACGTTAATACTCAGTCAGCATGATCTTTGTTGTTGCTTCTTATTTCCACAATGTTGATTTTTTTCTTTTATTCAATGCTGTAGCAGTACTGCTCTCTGTTTCTCTAATGAGATGTTTAGTGTTTGTTGTTGTTCAAGCAGACGACATCCTGACAGAGAAGTGTCACCCTTCGTACTATACCCGGCCCAAATGTCTGAACCACACGGATGGGTACGGCTGCTCTTGTGGGCCAGGCTTCCACTGGAACACTGAGATGTGCATGTGTAAGTACTACGTCATCCTACGTCACTCCGTTGTCCCTCATGTACAGTGCATTAATGTCATTTTGTAACCTGTACGTCACTCCTATTGAGATCGCTGAAGTCATTGCTTTCACGCAGTTTCGTTATTTATAACGGTCCAATTACCTGTCTCACTCAATATAGGCGCAACAACCTTTAATTAATATAAAGGAAAAAGATACTTGGAGAAAATGGAGAGCAATACTTAATTTATATTTAGCATTCTATTGGTGTTTTACGGCTCTAAATATGATTACATGACGTCAACAGACCATTGACACCAAAACGAACAAGCAAGGTAATTCTTGAAAAGGGCCAAAGGCTCAAGTAGAAGTAGACTTTTCTGAAATTAAGTTGAAGTGTTTCATTAAATGTTATTCAGACCCCCAGTGACCAGTGTTTTTATAACCTTTGGATGAGCTTTTTTATAAAGAGAAAATGCAAGTTTGCTAGAACTATGATCTTTGGAGTCTGGAAGAGATCACAAAGGTTTGGTTATAGAAAAGGGGAAAATCTTTAAAAACCTCTCGATAGTAAAGATGGTAAAATTTGTGAAATTATTACAGAAGCAAATTAGTATGCAGAATAATGAAGAGGAAAGGTGAACGGAGAGGTTTTTTGAAATGATGGTATGGAAGCAAACTAACATGCATGTAAACACGAGGTACACAAAGTGGCTATAATGGGGTCATAATCATGTAAAAAATTAAATTGTTCTCTGAGTGATGTTGGACAACAGATTTTGAAAAACTAAATATAAATGTTTAACAATGTCTCCTCTTCAACCCAAAATAAGTTTTAGAAACGGACCGAACTGGGAAAACATATCTGTACATAGAGATATTTGTATTAATCAAACAGGACTTTTAAGAGGTCTGAGAAAACGACATATTTTGTGTCAATGTTTTAAGATATTTTTTCATTAATATATACTAGTAAATACTTTCTTTTGCAAGATATCGACCCTATAGTTAGTGAAACAAGCTCACACCAGATATGTTTTAGCTTGTCCTTGTTAAATATTTGTGCTAAATAAACTTGTGTAAATTTTATTTGGCATTTTAAATTAAGGTAATATTTTATAAGTGGATACTAGCTAGTTCAGCCAGCCTAAGACATGGTCAAAGCAAGTTAGCAATGTTGTCCATGGGCCTTTTGTTCATTTAATAACCACTGTCAACTAACTAGAAAAATCAGGGTCCCTTTTTTCAAAATAGAAGTCAGCGTTAATCGGATGAGTTAACGCATGGGTTCATCACAGAATACAAAGTTGCCCCTTTCATTCATCTCTTGTATTGGCTATTTCTGATAGGGGTTAATAAAATAAGGAAATTGGATAAACCAATTTGGCGGTAGATAATTAGGGACCCTGCTCTGTTGCAGCTTCAGCGATTGATTCGCGGCTTGAGTTTTCGGCAAAGGACCCGGCCCGCTACACATTGTTGTTAGATAAGGCCTTTCCTAAGCTGTCGAAATTCACTATTGGATTCTGGATCCGGCTGAGGAAACACGAAAACGAGTCTGTTGGCACTATCATGTCTTACAAACACAGCAAGAAAGGCGAGGTGTTCCGATTGTACGTCAATAACTCGGAAGACGATTCGATAGGATTCACAGTATGGGGGACTTCAATAAAGACGGACATCAAATTAGGTCACATTTACTGGTCCCATGTCTTCTGGATTTGGGAATCAAAATGTAAGAACCAGCTGACTCTCAGACAGTTTCTGTAATTGGTATTTACATGTGCAATGGTTAGACTAATCCATATGAACCTTTAAAGACTTTATCAATTAGTTATACTTTACAATAACATAAAGAATTAAAGAAAAGGACGCTAACGGTGATAAATAGATTTCAGTATATACAACGTTAACTGCAATCACTAATCTTAAGAGTACTCTTACTGATATCTTATAATGCACGGGGTTTTTTTTAACGTAGACGGATCCTGGAAAATTTTAATCAACAACACCAAGGAGGACGAGGGATCTCGAACGTCCTTGGCAGCGCCCTTCCCCAGCGATGGAGAGTTCGTCGTGGGACAGGCCCCCAGGAAGAAGTTCCTGTTCAACACTAAATACGCATTCGTAGGCGACATCGCTCACCTGAATTTATGGAACGAAGTTCTGGATTACCAAACAATGAGGTCGATCTTTAGTTCGTGTATCTTCATGTACTGCGGCAATGGCGTCCAGTGGGCCGATCTCAGGAGCGGGACTAGGGGGCCCATGAGGATGAGGTGGCCGTCTACGGTTGTGTGTGAGTACAAGTCAGTGAGTCACGTGTCACCTAGAGAGAGAACACTCTTACAAAAAGAATGACATTATATATCAATGTGTCACTTATAAAGCCCGACCACACTGATAATAAAAATGAAATTTTATACAAAATCACTGATGGAGTTCGATTTTACTAAGAATGTATGTAAATGATATTGTCGAACACACGATTAAAAATGCATCGAAATCATGAAAAAAGCAATACATTCAGAATAAAATGGGTTTCTGACGGAAACTCAAATTCATTTAAATGATTGGCAGCTCGTTGTAGAGTACAGTACCGGTATTGTGTTACCCCTCAGGAAGCGATAGAAATAAATGATTTTTATACTAACGTTGGTATGTGTAAACAGATGATTGGTCTTATTGCAGCCGTCATATTAAAGGGGGATAAACCTTGTAACACAAAGCAGGAAAAGGCCATAGCGTGCAACAAATACTGCAGTGACGTCATCGGTAGGATACTCTCTCTCTCTCTCTCTATCTCTCTCTCTTATTCTGATGGATTATATTTAGTATTGATTTGGTCTAGTGTTAATATAAGGTGAAAATGTTTTTGACTGCGTTGCCTTGGTTACAGGAGCACAGTGTAACTTGGAGACGGTAGAGAACATTGTCTGGGTGCGCACACCTGCCGTTACCAACGCAACCGTTCCTTGTCCAGGACAGGAAGACAACAAAGCTAGGAACGAAACTTACGGTAACTTTATGAAAATGACATGTATCAAATATAATTCAAACAGGGAAACTGTATGAGATCACAACATTGGTTTGCGATTGAAATTGTGTTTTAATCTATTCCAGATTCGACCTCAAGAACATGCTACAGAACTTCGGAAAACGAGGGCATATGGGGAAAGCCTTACATAGATGAATGCATTGCTTACGATCTTCTAGATATGAAACAACAGGTCAATTATTCAGTGTTATTTTCAATAAATATAAGTATAAAGTATTAAAAAAAAACATACAATCATGTTTATAGTTAAACGATTCTCAAATACTTGATCAGTTATGTATTAATATGTACATGTATAAACAACCACATACGACCATGTTTACAGAAAAACAATTCACATTTATGATGAATTCATGGTTTATTGCTGGTTTCATCTCGTATCATTGATGATTCTACGTTATAGATTCTAGGGAAGTCCGGATCATCGGCCGTGGACGCGGCATGGATAAGGAACTTTGCCTCGGACCTACAGAACCACACGGCTTCCAGCGTCTACACTAACCCGATAGATGTCGCCACCGTCATTGATCTGTTAGAACTGATCGTTAATCTCCAGGCCAAGTCAATTTCCGTCGATGTCCAAACATCAGAGAAAGGCTCTAAAGAATTCAAAAAAGCAACAGTGGAAACCCCCACACGAGAAGATGTACAGGAATTTATCCAGGTTTGTATGTCTGTATTGATGGCTATTTTTGTGTGCATTGATAGTATAAAATAAATTTAGTCATAAACAGAGTGGGTGGAACGCAATAAATTGTGTTTCCTTAGATATTCTTGGACATCGTGAACAATCTGCTAGATTCTAAGCACGATGGCGCCTGGAAGAAGACCAAGCCCCCGGGCGTTGAGGGAAATAACCTGCTAATTGTGGTAGAGAAGTTCGCGGCGACGGTAGCGGATATACTGGAGGAACAGATAGAGAGGGGAGACCTAGAATACTTTGACAAACCAAGAGCAGAGGTCCGAGAACATATAGGTATAGGCAACTTGGTCTTTGTCAAATCATAAACCACAAACAGGTAGAAAAGAACCACTTTGTAAAAAGTATAGTAACATATCCAAGACCGGGGACATGAGTGTCTGGTGAGATTCCAATGGTGCTTTTTCTACTTAACATTATACTCGTATTTTTATGAGTTGTAATAAAAATTCTCAAAATACATGGTTATTTCTAAAAGAAAAAACTATATTTAATCATTTAAACATTCTTAAGTACTAGTTAAGTAAACTCCAAGCTAAGCTAGTGATATTCCTGACAAAAAATCTTTTTTTATAAAGAATTAAAACTTCATTTTTTTCTCGCATCCCTTTCTTATGGGTATATTTTTTATGTTACCCATAATGTATTTACTGAATGCATTTACATGTTTTTACATTTTAATAATTATTTCAGAATATAAACTCGATATACAGATGAAGGAATCCATAAGAGAGTTCATGTACCCCGACACTTCCGATGGCCTCAGGTTTGGTTTGAATGGAGAGGCCGGAGAGGTCCGAATGGTTCCTGTGTTTGATGACGTCAATGGAAACGTTTCGATTTCTTCCGGTTCGTTTCTTGAAATAATTCACTGAGATAATTAATAACTAGTGATGCCATGGATTACAGAAAATATCGAATTTTAGCTTTTAAATTGTTATCAATAAACAAAAATGTACATATTCTGAGAATTCTCGAATTTGTTTTTTATTCTTTTGTAGAATTTATTAAGATATCAGGATTCCGGTTTAGACACTTAGCAAAATATTTGCCAAACCATGAGGGGTAATTATGAAAAAGTTAATACAATAACCAAAGAACATGCTACACAGTATCACGAAAGAAAAAGAAAACATAATTGTTTTTTGATCAATACCAGACCAGTAGAAAGTGTTTGAAAACGTTTATAAAATCATTGATATGTCATCAAATAACTTGATAAAATAATTTGCAACATTTTTTATGGAATAGTTTTATTAAAAGGAAAAACGACAGCTAATGCCCTTTAACTTTCAGCAAAAGCAAGGAAGACAACGTGAACACCGCCATTTTGGCTCTGTACGTGCATGACCTTGATCACGTGGGTCCCTACAACCTGACCAGTCCCATCCGCTACCACGCAGCCTACCTAGATGTAAGTCCGCGAAAGCAGCGCATGCGTCACCTTAAATGTCAGAAATAAAAAGAATTGTGCTATGTTGTGATTTATAAAAGATGATGAACTATAACTTTTGCCAATATATTTTTACTATTAAGTGGCTTTTTTAAATTAATAAAACACTCGCTTCTTGGAAATTCTTAGAATAATTTAGAATCTATCGATTATAAAGTAAACTTTTTAAATCAATTTCGTTCTAGACATTCAACATATCAAATGCAGAGTGTGTGAGGATTGAGCATCACCATAGTAACAGAACCAGGTAACAAAACCACGGGGCGCGAAATACATGTACGTCCATCTGGAGGGGGGGGGGGTAATGTTGTATATTCATTATAATGGCGTTTTGAACAAAGATTTGAACAGATGATAATGACTTACTGAACAAGATTTGAGCAGTGTCTAGGAGTGACCTCCCCTATCGTTATAGTGCAGGCCAGTGGCGGTGGGGGACAGACCAGTGCGTGCTGCTCTCAGACACCGGGACGGAGGGGTTCTGTAACTGCTACCTCCCCGGCGTGTTCGCCCTCACCACAGACATGTACAACGTTAACGTGAGTGAAATCTATTTCTGTTTAATTTCACCACATACAACGTTAAAGGGGCATGGTCACGATTTTGGTCAAAAATTACTTTTCCGATTTGAATGTTTTCAATGCTTCAGTAAGGCATTTTTAATAGGCAATCAAAATTTGAGTGTAATTCGTTGAGTTATAAGCGAGTTACAAAGCTTACAATTCTTTGCAATGTAAACAAAGCGTTTGTTTACATTTTGAATGTTGAAGTGAAAACTCCAGTTTGAAACCTAAAATGATTGTAGTAAATGTTAGGATCTGTTTATTTATGCTTAAAATGAATAAGAAGATGGAAAAATCAGCTTGTAACACAACTTTTACTGGTAAATTGAACTTATGTAAACAAAAACAGGGCACGAGCCTTGTTTACATGGCAAAGAATTGTGCGCCCTGTATCTTGCTTATAACTTTACTACTGACTCTCAAATTTTATTTGGTCATTGGAAATGCATTCCTAAAGCATTGTAAATAATCAAAACAGAAAAATAGAATTTGACCAAAATCGTGACCATGCCCCTTTAAAGGCAGTGAAATATACCGGTATCTGTTCACTCTCACCACAGACATGTATCGTTAACGTCGGTGAATACTTTTTCTGTTTGCTCTACAGACAGCTACAACGTTCACATGAGTGAAATCTATTCCTGCTCCCTCTCATTACAAACAACGTTAATGTAAATGTTCCCTCTATCCACATACAAAGTTAATGAAAGTTTGCTCTATTCACCGCCACGTACATGCAGTGTTAACATGAGTGAAAACTATTCATGCTCCCTTTTACTACATACAAAGTTACCATGAGTGAATACTTTTCTACATGTAGTAGTTGCTGAAATTTTTCATTAAATCTTCATGCTTCAAAATGCTCCTCTGAATGCATTAAAAAAATTAATCAAACAATAGAAACATTTGTTATTATACATGTTGTAGTTCCTGAAATATTTTGTCTATGTGGATGCATATTTTTTTGTTTCTTTTTATCATTTTTAGCCGGGCTCTGCTGAAAGCAGAGTCCTGGCTATAGGCAGGCAAATCGCCAATGTTACTATAAATAGCACAACTTAAAAAGTAAACAAAAAACCAAACAGCGTCAAGGTAAAGCTTCCGCTATACCAAATAGTTACACAAAGAGCCACGTTTTGTCAAAAGTGTTGGCATTTTGTTTCTTTTTTTTTAAATTTCGAATGAATTGTCTATCTTTTTTAGTTTTCTTATTAATAACGTGTTTTTAAAACATTACTATGTTTTTTGGACACATACAATGCGCATGAATTTCCATGAACTACTTTGCTGCGCGATGAAGAAATGGGGACTGAATATATAATGCTTGTTGCAAAATTCAAGGCAGCGACTGTTGAACTTTTTAACTTCTACTAGACAGACATATTTTTTGTTTATAGCCGCTTACAAAATTTGGTCGCTCTCTGACGCTTTGGCGACATTAAAAGCATGAGAGAGAGAGAGAGAGAGAGAGAGAGAGAGAGAGAGAGAGAGAGAGAGAGAGAGAGAGATTTTCAGTCTTTACTACACAATATGCATAAAGACACACCAAAAGAGCCCGGCTTTCAGTACTTCAGTACTTTGATTTAGTACTAGTAATCTGAATGACTGAGTATACATGTATCATCTTTGAAAATATGATTTTTCTTGGCAAAATAAATCTTAGTTTCTAAAATTCGGCAAGGAAATCAAACATTAAACTTATTATATCCTTTAATTTGACCACATTGTGGTGAAAATTTAATGGAAAAACCCTAGTATTGATTTCAAATGCTGAAAATGTTGTAGGGAAACTTCCAAGATGAATCATATGAAGCCGGTTATATGAGTTTAAATTGTGTTGGATGGAAAATGTGCGTATTGCACAAGTCGGAAAACGCTCTATGATGTGAAGTCACAAAATGAATGTAATTTACTCACAATAATTGACTATGATAAGGATTAACAGGCAAATAACTTAATCCGGTAGGGAAAATGATGGTCTTACTAGGAAGAGAAGGGAACGTTCTTTGTACAACCCCCCAGCCAAGTTCGTTAGAAACTTTAGAAGTGAACCAAATATACTTCTCTTATATATTTCTTTTGGACGTAAAATTGGAAATTTTGCATTAAAAAGCGCAATTTAATTGGTCTTTAATTAGTTAAGCGTTTTTAACCAGGTTTTCCAAAGGAAAAATCCGGTTATTGAAATGGTGAAAATGGCGGGCGGGTGGGCGGGCGGCTACCAAAAGGGTACCCCTATTGTACGGATAACTCCTCCTTCAGTTTTCAAGATAGGAAGTTGTTGTTTTGCAGATCAGTTGGACATATATCAGAGATATGCATATTACTTGGATTTTGATTTTTTATAATTTATGAAAAAAATACAAGCTGTTGAATTTAGTCATTTTCTCGCAGAATATTGCATATAAGGTACACCATTTCTCTGGATACATGTAGGTATTGTTTATCAATTCAGGGTTGACAAATGGTTATAGATACAGTTCACATAAAAGAAAACCCGGTTTGCTGTCACATTAACAGCTTTTCACTTGCCTTTACATAGTGGGACAGAGGCATCAGACGACCCATTCTAATGAACATAGCGTCGTACGCAGGATGCGCGTTGACAACCTTTATGTGCCTTGCCAGTGTCATCATACACATCAGATACAAGTGAGTACGAATCTCAAGCATTGCATCATTTGTTACCACGTGGTCTGAGTTTTCACACCGGAAGTTGATTGTTTCAGGTCATCCACCACCACCGCGTCCCTCCACAAGAACCTGGCCGCCTCCGTGGTCCTCGGTCAGATCGTCTTCATGGTCGGCATTGACAAGTACGACAACCCTGTAAGAAAAAACTTTGGCGATTTTTTAATTTTAAATACATTTAAATACATTTGTAATGCAACATCTTGGGAAATAAAGATTAATGCACTCTGCTTGAATATCAACAACAAAGATAAGTTAAGTGTACCAAAAAAGGAATTTTAGCTCATGTGGGGTTTTTTTAATTTCTTTTTGTTTGAATTATGGACTTTATGATATTTAAATTACTCTTCTTGTTACAAAAAATCACGTACATAAAATAATATTTAATTATTAAGTTTGTTTATTGATTGTGTTTCAGATGCTGTGCCACATTTTCGCCATTTTGCTGCATTACGCCTTCATGTCCAACTTCTGCTGGCTGATGAACGAGGTGTTCAATCAGTACATCGTCATCACGTACGCCGCGCACTCCCACTCAGACCAGCGCGCCGACAACGGGTCCATGATCCGATACTACGTCCTGGGCTGGCGTAAGTCTCTCTCTCTCTCTCTCTCTCTCTCTCTTGCTGGATCGATTGATTGTTCAGATTTGGTTAGTTGATTTGATTTCTAAACTTGTACCTTCCAACTAATTTTTGAATTTTCACCTACAGTGTACTGTCACCTGCTTAAATGTACTAAAAAAGACATGGAATATATGAACTTCTTTAATGATTTTAGGAAATCTAAAAATTTATTATTTGAATGTTTGATTCTTCTGATAGTGTAAATTCAGGATAGATTACTTGAGTATAAAGTATTTATCAAAAATAGTGATGAAAGAGTTATGTTGCCTTTCCAGTTGTTATGCTCTGACTACTTGAAATTATTTACATGTATCTCTATGGTTATTAAGTTTAACTGCCGTGCTTTAATTAAGTACGCAAGTTGCTTTGAACAAAATAAAAGAACAAAGTCAAAAAAAATTCATAACCATTTAAAAATGAGCAAATAGCGCGTTCCGATAATAGTTATCGTTCCTAACGGCACTTGAAAGGCCGAATGAAATAGTACAGCAAAACTAGTTTATAGCGAATTTCAAGGATTCATAGAAAAAACTTCGTGATAGCCGTAATTCGTTATACGTTTATAGCGAATTTGTAAGAAATCTTATAGCGAATTCGTTATAAAATGGTCAGCTGACAGTTCTTCAAACTATTATTAGTTATAAAATCAATATTACCATCTTTTACACAAAATGTCAATATAACCTTTTCACTTCAATTTAAAAAAAAAAATTGTATAATATTTTAGTATTTTAATGCATCTTAAAATTACATGTATCTTTAATGAAATTTGTAATGGAAAATATTCGTTATGTAATTGATAAACTACGTTTACACTTGTAGTATTGAAAGAGTATGCTCTTTTGATAAAGTTTATAAAATTTTTGAAGAAACCAAAGTGTTGCTTATTTTGTTGTACCTGTATGTTTTTGTTTTTACCTGTATGTATACAGTAATTTTGTTTTTACCTGTATGCATATAGTTTTTCCCGGTGTTTTGGTCGGAGCTTTCATCGGATCACAAGGAGAATCTTACTATGCCAAAGACATGTACGTAATATTATATTTCAGTTCTATGATTGCTTTGTCAAAACCATGTACGTAATTTTCCAGTTCTGTTATTATTATGCCAAAATCATGTACGTAATATTCAAATTCTCTTATTACTATGACCATGACATGTATGAACATTCTAATTCTCTTATTACTATGCAAAAACATAATATTGTATATTCTTCTGCTCTTACATGTAGTATTCTACTTCTGCTTTTCTGTGTTGAAGACATGTACCTAAAATCCCTGATCTGCTCTTAATATCCTTGATACATGCATATACATAATGTTTCAATTCTGCTTTTATTATGCCAAATAATTGTATGAAATAAAATTATATATTTTTACTATGAAAGAAAGATATACGTAATATTCCAATTTTGCTTTAGATATTATTTAACATAAATTTAATGTAATAGTCTAGTTCTGCTCTTAAAATGCCAAAGTACATCACAGTTTTAATCGAATTTTGCTTTAACTTTCTCTAAGACAACAATAATATCTGCACTTACTATGTCAGAACGTTGTACATGATATTCCAGTTCAGTTTTCTACATGTATTTCAAAGACAATTGAATAACATTTCTATTCATCTTTTACTATCTCGAAGACATTTACACGCTATTCTAGTTTTGCTCTTGCTATGCCAGCAATATACACGCGATTTTTCCTATTCCGTTACTGCTAGCTGTTGGACCTATTGAATTAACACAGAGCTATTCACCGTCTGTTTGTAGGTGCTGGATAGCCTGGGACAGTATCTGGTTGTTCGTTGCCCCGGCCCTGGGACTCCAGGCGGTATGTCATAGTTATCTATGTAAACCGGGGATACGTAAACATAGCAAATAACACCATACCCTAGACGTACTGCCTTTATTTCAAATCGATTCAGAAGGCTGAATGGTCGTGGCCATTTTTATAGACTATATAATAATCTCCTTGAATCGAAGAGCTCTGTATAAAGATATAGGAAAATATTCAAATGTTAAAGTAAAATTAATATTTGGATTTTTTTTTCTTTACCGAAAATATCGCCTAAAATATCACATCTAAAGTTTTAAGGTAGATATGTTGGGTAATTTGTTGACCATCCAACCTCCTTAAAAGTTATAATTCCTTAACTCGAAGATAAACAAAACATCAATCAGATGGCCTGGGGTTTGGTTTTTATGCTAAATGGAATTCGCCATCCGTCTCCTCCCTAAGATCTTACCATGCAAGGCAGAAATGACTTTTAAAATACTATGCAATTGAAGAGACCGTAAACTATTCCTGTAAATTAAAATATTCGAGTAGGAGGCAACAGAATCCAACGAATTAAGTTTTTTTTTTACAGGTGTCTGTTATGGTATTAATATTTGCCACAAAAGAACACAACGAAAATTCCTACACAAACAGTGAAAAGACCAACAGAGTAATCATGTAGGTATAGGTACGGAGTTGTTATGTAGGTATATGTACGGAGTTGTTATGTAGGTATATGTACAGAGTTGTTATGTAGGTATATGTACGGAGTTTTTATGTAGGTATATGTACGGAGTTCTTATGTAGGTATATGTATACAGTAACGTTATTATGTAGGTATAATAACGTAGTTAGTCCACTTCTATTACTTAACAATGACATACACATGCATTTTATGCAGTTATATACCTCAAACAAAAAGTAGTTTGAAATAAATATTCTGGTTGCAAAAACGATATTGTTCTTTTATTTCAATGATAATATGTATTGTTTTATTGTTTATACAGCGTAAGGATCTTGAACTTCCGACGCAGTAAACATGTCTTCTTATTTGATATAATGATATTATTGATATAAATAAATATATATACACTGTATATTAAGGTATATGCATGTAACGATATATAATGATGTGAATGTCTATACACGTACCGATATAATTGATCTAACTAATGCTATGAATGCATGTTTGTCTTTTCTCTATTTTTAGGATTCAAATGCGTGGCTTATGGATTCAGATAATTTTAATCACAGTTTCATGGGCGTTTGCATTTTTATCTCTGAGAATGCATGACTCCGTCATCAAATACCTGTATGCCATGATGAATATTTTACAGGTATTTTGAAATATTAGCATAATCATTGTACACTTTTACAGCAAATAATAAACTAAATAAATGCTTTTACGTGCTACGTGATAAAATAATATTAAGTATTTGTTTTTAATTCAATCTATTTTGAAAAAAAATAACCCTTCTTAAATACTTTATCAATAATTCAGTCATAGACTGCAGTTACTGATGAATCTTTTCTCTCTCATTCCTAGGGTGCTTTCGTTCTTGTGTTTTTCGTCTTTTTGCATGAAGAGGTAAATATGCTTTTATACTTAGTCAGTATTGATCTTTGGTTAAAATGCAATCACTATCAAATACATTACATGCACGTGAATTTTCCAAGAATTTCGTGATGAATGAACAGTAATGTACATCATTTTCCTCAAATTGCTGTTTGCACTGTATTATTTCTTCACTTTAGCACACATTTTGGCGCCTTAAAACCAATTAATTATGAATTATTATAATATTTATACATGTATTAAATGAAACGATTTTTAAAAAATTATGAAGAATAATTTTTTTTAAAATGTTACTGTGATTAATGGACGATAAGTCAATTCTGTTACCCTGCCTTACTGTATCAGCCCCATAGACCTAAGTAAGATTACTTTTTCGAATTCTATGATGTAGATTCAAGCAGTCCTGAAATCCAGAAAGAAGAGAAAGACATTGATAGTGTACGACCCAGACAGGGACCAGTCCATGGACTCACTAGTCAACGAAGAGGTCAAGGTAACTCGGGGTGGGGGGGGGGGGGGGGGGGGGGGTGTCGTATACCTTGGGAATTTCAAACCAATTTGGTTCATTGTTAGAACCATAAAACTGAAATATGTGAAAATTTTAATTGTAAAACATCAAAACAAGAATCGAAGATTTCAATCCAATTTGATTAAATGGTAGATTTTTTTAAATGTTTGAATGAAGAAAAAAACTCATCCGTTTGAATAATTTTTAATTCATTTAATTTTCTTTCACTCCATTTATAGGAGTACTCGGATATGGAGCCCCTGAACAAGAGATCGGAGAGCCCGGATGATACTGTTAAACACAAAACAAGAGACTCCAAGAAGGACATGTTTAGTTTGGCGGAGGCGTGTGAAATGGTGACAAGTGTGTGAAAGTAGTGCGCATGTGTAACCCTCCACCTTGTGAGCTTAGATAATAAAGCATTTTATACGGTTTTATAGATAATTTATTTGTAATTTTTATCAATTATTTATTTTATTATAAAATGAATATTCGTAAATGATTTTTTTGTTTTCTTTTACGTCGAGGGAACATATTCAAATAAATATGGGAATATATAATGATCTTCGGGAAGTAGAAAATTCTATTGGGACAGCTGGTGAAATATCCTAGTGCACCAAAGACAGTTCTCCAGTCCTCCTTTTCATATTACATTTAGAATTAAAGGGACCTCGACACGATTAGACTTCAACATATTCAAATTTAATTTTCTGTTTTTAATATTTATAATGGTTAATATGGGATATTAAATGCTTCATCAAATTATGAAAGTAAAATATCGAGTTACAAGCAAGATATGGAGTTTGAAATTCTTTGTTTTGTAAACAAACTTCGAGTCTCTATGGTAAGAGGAATCTCAATTGTGAAATTCATGGCTCTACCACCCCAGGACGCCATAGATGGGGCCAAATATAAAAAAAAGCCTCATTTTCAAAAATCCTCTTCTCTACTCCCACATATGTGGGGAAAAACTAAATGCATGATTATGATGTCCATAAAGCCCTTTACTAAAATTGTGAAATTCATGACCCCTGGGTCAGGGGTTCAGGCCCTAGGGCAGGGCCAATTTTGGCATTTAGTAAAAATGTATTAAATCTTAAAAATCTTCTTCTCTACTCCCATATATATGCGAGAAAAACTAAATGTAAGGTTATGATGTCCATGAAATCCTCTACTTGAATTGTGAAATTCATGACCTCTGGGTCAGGGGTACAGGCCCTAGGGCAGGGCCAATATGGCCATATAGTAAAAACATATTAAATCTTAAATAATCTTCTTCTCCACTCCCATACATATTCGAGAAAAACTAAATGCAAGGTCATGATGTCCATGAAGTCTTCTACCTAAATTGTGAAATTTATGGCCCCTGGGTCAGGGGTTCAGGCCCTAGGGCATGGCCAATATTGCCGAATAGTGAAAATGTATTGATTAATATTTTTTCTGTACTATCACAGTCATGGGCATTGTCATTATGTTCATAATGTCCTGATTTTAAATTGTGAAATTCACTGCCCAGGCCATGGGGCAGAAATTGAGACTTTTTATTGAGGGGGGGGGGGGATAAATATGGCCATATTTTACTGAGGGTAATTGCTGTGTGTCATACATTAACATTTTGAACTTCATCTTGAAAACTGTATGGTAATATTGAATTGAATCAAATATATGTTCTATTTTAGGAAATCTATTTTAATATTCTGTACATTGTATACTTGTAGAAATAAGCTGTATGCATTTTGTGTGCATTATAAATGAAACTGAATATAATAAAAGATTGTCCATTAAAGGCCTGCAGGTCTCTTAATACCAAATATTTTGCCCCTGGAGCTAAGTTATAGATAATTTGAGATTCCTCCGACTCTTGAACCCTCAACCCCCTTTTCATGAATGATTATTTTTCAAACAATAAAAGCAGGGAAACAGTCAGAGGAGTCCAGTTTAATTAGACTTCAAAATGAAGCTTAAAATGCAAACATGAGACTCTCTGACATGTCAATCTGAGGGATATGGGACTCAGGTGACCGTTAAGGCCTGAAGGCCTCTTGTTAAAAAATACTTAAGAAAAAAACTTGAAGACTTTTGATTGCAGGATCCAACGTCCTTAAAACAAAGCTGTTGTTATGAAGCATTAATGAAAGAATTTATATCTGAATTTCATAAACATGTAGGCATTTTTCATTTACAAGAGCTTGACCTTAAAGCCAAGTCAAAACGATTCGGAACACAACTTGGAATGTTTTGAACTTGCAGTTGTTTTTCCGTTGCGTTGTCGTCATCATCTGTCTGTCTTAATGTATCATTTTCAGGGTGGGATTTAAGTAAGATTTGGTATTTAAAGAATTCGTTTTTCTTTTTTTTTAAAAAATTGGAAGTACTTATTTTGAAACAGAGGTCTTTTCTATACATTTAGAAATTTCAAAAATAGCTCTTCATTTACACGATTGGGATCCCATTATCCATTGTAACAGTAATGTAAATGGAAGCAAGATGATTACATATGTATCGTTACGGTATGCGTGGGTATAAATGCGGTCTACAGAACAGTCTGTCCTTGGGGGTATATTTTTAAATAGATCATAAAACTGAAGTCTTAATAGAACCATTTTATCAAGAGCTTGGACTTTGGGTAGTTGTGTCAAACAGTAATGTGACGTAGGCCTGTCTATTTCAGTGCTGGCCACTCGGCCATGGCTCATTGAAATCAACAAGATCTGTCTGGATTCTGATCGAGCTAAGACTACTCAATGGTTGCATGTTTCGCAAGAAACCAGCGTCATTTTTAACTTGTTTTGACGCAAGAAATAGATAGTTACGTCTTACCGAAAGTCCAAGGTCTTGTTAAAATGGTTCTAAGTTGTCATGGTAAGATTCTTGATCAAAATGCCTAATACAAACCTACACAATTTCAATCATACATACACAAATATACAGTGTCCATTTGATAAAAATATTTCAAAGTATAGTAAGGCCACACCAATTTGATTTCTTGGTCGCCGGATCCGCGCGCACGTGACTAAGGGCTTTCCAAAAAATAATATTAAAAATTAAATCCCGCACCTGGAAATTTGAGTTCCGTTTCCCGCTCCATTTTTGGTTATTTTATTTTTTTTATTAGTCATGATTGCCCTTTTTAACATTGATCATACCAAACATTTCCCGGTAGATTATAAGCAAGTTTTACAAGTAAATAATGCCAGCATGTGTGGATAGAATAAGCGATCAGGAGGGGTCTGATACAATAATGCGAATACGGTCACCAATTTTTCACTGCGTTTTACATGTATTGCAAAGGAAAAATGACATTTTAAAATAAAATGTAATCGCTCGCCTAAATTTTTTTTATGTCGCCCCAAAATTTTTAAATTTCAGTTTTTTGATTTTAAAATTAGTAAATCGCCCGCTCGCCCCAATATTTTTTTGCTTAGAATCCGAAGACCAAGAAATCAAATTGGTGTGGCCTAAAATAGAATTTTGGTACCACAAAGATTCGTCAAAAAAACATGTGTTAGCGCAATTGATGGATTTGGACCCAGTAGCCCCGGGTTCGAGCCTGGTTTGTCGCTATATTGCGTTAACATTGTAACATTGGCCAAATTACTTTACTCCACTTGTGCACTCTCTCCACCAGGGGTTAAAATGGATACCTGTCTCACGAGACGAGCTGGCTATGTGAATGAAAGAGCAATAGTGTCATAATTCGGCAGCTCAGCTTGTATGCTCCCATGGAAGCTGAGGATGTTATGGATTGTACGGGTCTCGCCAGGGGATAATATGTAGAAGTCGTGTACGGCATTTTACTTTGCGAGAAAGCTGTATATCCCTGCCTTTACCTTTTTACCTTTTATGTAAATTTCGTTATTTTTAATAAACATGCTATATTGGTATGTGTTGTTGATGTTATATCAGCTTGTTTATAATCGTAAGAATATTGTCTGGGATCTCAGACAACCTCGCTATATGCGTGTTCGTACTGAATGATGTTTACTTTATAATACGTGATTTATTTGATTTGTTGGATTGTTTAGATGTAAAATGATGATCTTATTTCGTGTTATATCATAAACAATCACGATTTTTTGTTGACCTATCGGATTCTGATTACATGTATATATATACAAAATCCATCTAAAACTTATCACAAAAAATGTTCCATACCGTTGAAACAAATTTAAAGGTGCATATTTTATTAACTTTATATAAAATGCAATATATGCTTCAAAATGTATAAATTAAATTAGCCCCTTTCTCAAATGAATACTAGTACTCCCTGATTTAGATGAGACCATTTACAAGTCATCACAATTAGATAAAGCTGATGCACTGAGGGATGACAGGACATCGTCGACTTTTTTTCTGTTGTTTAATCACGGCCTACAAAGCAGACAAGGGGGATGCGTCCTTGCGACGCGTGACAGTGTCAACGCCGGCGTTCTTAGTGGTCGTGCTAATTACCGGTACGGTCCGCCGTCCATTGTCTGCCTCCTCCAACACGATCGCTACAAAATGACTTTCCATCTGTGACTTGCCAATAAATGAAGCTATTAATTGTTCGTTTATTTCACATATGGATTGATATATAGACAGACACTGGATTTCCAAAATTACTGTTTAAATGTATCGTATATATCATTGGTTGTATGCTTTGCCAGAGCAAACTGCAAAATTACTAACACAGTGCTCATCAGTATTGAATTTGGTCTTAAATTGGCATGTTATACAATAACCATAATGTTGGATGCTAAAACCCAATTTTTTACAGTATCCATTCAAAAATTTATCCAAATAATGTTTAAAAAAAATAGCCAAAATGTTTCAATCGTCTTCTTGTTTACGGCATACGCCATCTCGTCGGAATCCTTAATTTGTGCCCAATCATTATTAGACAGAAAAATAAATGCATTTACTTGCCCCATTGCGACTTCTGCAGATAATTGAAATGACAACACTCTTGATTTGATACAAAACAGTAGACAAGCGGGTCTTAGCTGCGCGGCAAATCTCTCGACTCTGATGGTTCCTGTCTTGCTTTCCCTGATGCTCGCAGCTATCAGGCTAATTTGTCTTTCCCAAACATGATAACTTGGGATCAATATCAATTCTGACCACTAATTTGTAATTTATAAAATCCAATGAGTGTCAATCTGTTGAGAAGCTTCTGATGCCGCGCTGTGCAGCGTCCCTGTTACTGGGAGTGATTGGAGTACCCTCCAAGTCAGGGACCGAAAACTGAGGAGCCAACCAATTATACGGCTATTTCTTGAAGTGAGCTACCATACCTCTGAATTTCGGTTGTAATTAACGCTATTACCCCATTCTGAATATCAAACTTACGCGCGCGTTATAGGGAGATAGATACAGCTTGTCGGATTCTGTGTATGCTAGAGCGGGCTTGATCTTGCTTTATTCGGAGATTTGCAGTGACAGTCACCCATACAGGCAATATACTGTTACACTTTATCATAAACATCAATATTTATTTGTTGTCTTTGAATCCTGACAGAGTAATTTTGACGCAGAACGAAGCGTGAAAAGACTGAACGTAATTTGCAAGAACGGTCCTCTTGGGCCATAAAGGAGCCGGGCCTATAGAACAAACAGTTGATTTAGGGGATGTTTCGTGAGAAACCGTTACAGAGAAAAAAATCCACTTATTGAAATGAAGCAATATTTACCGTACATCATCTATTCATTTGCATGTAAATGGTACGTCAAAACATCCATTTTATAAGGTTGCAGATCACTAATCTCGGTGAGTAGGTTGTCCTTATTCTCTTCAGAGAAGTAGACAGGCAGAACCTTCATCTACAGCCTGTCTACTTCACTAAAGAGAATAAGTTGTCTCATAAAACTCATAATTCCTAATACAAACCAGGATGGGTTTTTAACCTGCATACATATATTTAAGATTAAGCACATATATATCCAATACCGAAGTCTTTGCATATGCAATTACTAAATTGGTAGTACAAGCTAAAATATTTGTCATAAATGATCTATATCATTGTTCGATTGATATAATTTTCTTTGCCTTTTAAGTCCTCAGCATTCAGATGTTGATTTTTTGTGTCTGGATATTCGCATGTTCCTAATGGTTGTCTCAGTTGAACAATAGCAGTAACTGCGAAGATGCTGTTGATCTGGTTGAGTCTGTTTTCTCTGTCTGTCAAAGTCTGTTCCCATAGACAGCTGCTACAACCAGGTTTTATTCTGATGGATGAAGAAAGGCCATACTGTGTACATTCGAACAAATATGGCGATTTATACAAACAAAAAAAGCACGAAAAGCCAAACAATGCCTTTAATGAAATGTCAATTGTTGGGAAAGAACATCGCATCGTGTTTGGTCCCTCGAATCTCAAATGGTAATAAAGAGAAGCCACAGACAATTGGTGGTAGCAGAGAAGTCAGGGAGAGAAAAGCTGTATTGGACGCTGATCAGAGCGTGGACTGGGTTCTAGGCGCACTGATTACTGCTCACGAAGGTTCTTATCAGAATTAACAATTTCAATACACGTATGGATGCTTCAGTGCTTTAATAAAATGTCGTGATTGATTTTAATCCCGCAGAAAATGTTGTTTGTGACGTAAATAATGAGGGGAACATGGCAAAGTACAGATTCGTTCCATCAGTCAGGCAGCTCCTGATGGCCCTAAGATTGAAGTTCTGGAATGTTTGTAGTCCCAGCAAATTGATATCATATTGGAGTTGTCCGCCATACATAAAACCAATCGATAGAAACACAACTAAAAAAATAGATATGCTATTACATTTTTAGAAATTCACGAAATTTTCAGATTATTTTTGTGTGTGTGTGTGTACAAGGACATAAACACAATACATGAAATGGCTACATGTACATATGTAAGCAGAATAGAATTGAGAAATGTGAATCATGAATTCATTATTATTAGAATTGGTTGGCCAATCATTTTTATTTCTATATCACCCTTGTTTTATAATAAAAAATAAATGTAAAAAGTGAATCTAGTGAAATTCGCCTCCGTTATATGTCCCAGGCCTAGAACTACTTTATCATAGCTTACATAATCTATATCCCCCTATTTTCTCTTTCTCTCGCCTTTTTTCTAATTGATGATCTAATCTCTCAGTATAAGAAGGTATTGGTTTTGCTAAAATACCAACGTCGAACTCTTCTAAAATAAGTAGCACTAATGATATACACCAGAGGACAAAAAATTAACAAATGAAACGTAGTCTACGTAAAATATAAACATTTCCAATTTCAAAAATCTTTTGAATGTCCAACCATGCAATTAATTTATGAAGTCCCGTGTATCTTGCTTATTTGTCAGTGAATGTGAGAAAATGTGAACCGTCTTCGGATAGTCAATGTAGCGACAATTTTGGCCCCCTCATTACTGTTGGTCCGTGGACCAGCGACAAACATCAATGTCTGTTATCTCAGCTCGGCAAAACATAAATTGAATCCGCCACGAGGCCATGCCCCCGCAGCATATAGAGGGAGATGATTTCCCTATGTTCAATACAGGGGTAGTCATACGCGAACATTATTCGCACTTTGGAGATTAAAAGTGTTTAAAATATGAATAGAGACTCCAATGATTATAGAGACCATGTCCAGGCGTCCGTCGAGGGATCTCAAAGCCAAGTCTTGTCAGCGCATTGCAGGAAAGCTTTTTCTGTCGGAATTTAATTATGAGTCTCCAATGGAAGAATTGAGGCGATTGAAATGTTTTCAAACAATAAATGCATGTATGGTAATGACAGTTTGGGCTGACTGAGATGACAGGCCATACCGTTATTTTTTCCCAGTTGGAAAGGGCTGGGTATAAAAACATCATATAAAACAAAGTGCTTATTTAGTAATATACAAGGCAAGTGGTGGCGGATAACAATGCCACTCCCAACGTGGCATTTAGATGCGTTTTCTAAAAGTCCTTACATATACGAATTGTATAAAATGGTAGACCATCTGATATAATTAATTATATATTATTTGATAGAGTCTCTCGAAGTATGGTTCTTTTTTAAAAACGAGAAGTACAACTTTTGAGATTATATCATCTGTTACCATAATCGGGTTTTTTTTAAAAAGAGGTACTAATTAATTAAACCCCTTCAATTCCCAAGAGATTCTCTTGCAATGTCACCTTTTTATTGTTAACAACCATCAAACAGATCTAACTGAATTGTACAGCTGCAAGTGTGTTTATTAAAAATCTAGATTGAAAATTCATGCAAAGCTTAACAAGATAAATTGGCTGGTTTTGGAGTCAAGATGTGAATTGCAATTAAGTACTCAAACTGTGTGCATAGGCCTCTGGCCCTGCACAGGGGACGACCCGGTGTGCATTCATTTAGAGATTTTAGGTCCTCCCGGGTAGTAGCCCGATCTTCCCCGGAAAAACGCGATAATAAGTACCAATTAATCCCCCAGAAGAAAGGCGATGTTATTGGACGATCTCAGGGTACATTTCGTCTTTTCTTTGGCCATTAGCTCTTGTAGCTTTTTGATTTCTCGGTGATCGCTCTCGGTGTAAAGCTTGAAAGTAATTGACGGGGTAAGAGGCTTGAAGTGGGACAAGGATTAAATGATCCGATTTGTAAGTTGAGCAGATGGCAACACCAAACTTTAAACACCAGGCTATTCAAATTAACAAAGTCGTCCTGCCTTCCCTAACAAAGCGCTATTTTATATAAACTTCCAATGTGATGGAAATTATTGACGGCGAATCTGACAAAGATGAAAGCCCTCACTCGACCATTATTTGAGGCATATGCTGATCCGGGTCCGCGCTCGGCTCCGGTTTCCCCCTTGGTTCATCGTCTCGAGTTTTAACACTCGTTATAATTACAAAAGAAGTAACAATTCATTACAAATACATGAAATGTCAATGTTATGTAGAGAGGACTATTGGATCATCCCCGATGTTCAATCGCCGTATCTTGATTGCGCATGTGCGAGCGATCATTTAAACCCTTCCAAAGATGTTGCGTGTACCGATCTGACGTTAGTTATGATGGAGTACGATTCCACGCTCTGGTTCAAGATTTAACATCTGCTCAAGGTAATTCTACCACATGTTTTTTTTTATTTTCTCCCAAATTTGCGTAACATGATATAGATTTCGTTTTATAAAGTAGACTAAGAATAATTTAGATTTTTATTCATTTTTAAATATATTTCTTAACGCATTTAATTATCCGCCAAAATTTAGTACTACGTCAATATTTGTCAAGAGCATATTTCACTTGCTGTATTTGGCCAATTCATTGCTTACATTAAGTTTTTTCTTGATAATGATGTTTAAACGTTCCTACATATGAATGTCGTCTAATTAATTGACGCGTAATTGTTATTGCAATCATGAGTCATAACTATACAATAATCAAAGTCATGTTGTGATTGTTTGAATTACCGGTGTTGTATAGCAGTTTTTCCCCCATAGTAGCTTTTCCCCCCGGAAAACCTACTATATAGAACCTTTCTCCCCCGGGGGAAAAGCTACTATATAGTAGCTTTTCCCCCCATAGTAGGGTTTCTCCCTCACGTTTTTGGATCAGATTTTATAAAAAATATTTATGGAAACCCAGTAAGGATTAAAATCAATGTTTCTACACTCCCAGGTTGCATATATCTGCATTCATCTGTACAGGTTAAATTTCGTTTTGCCAATTTATTATTTTTTATAGACAATGCTGAAAATTGAACGTGTGTAATGGAATTATACATAGAACTTAATTTAGGTAATTAATTGAAAAAAGTACTATGTTTTACAAGATATACACTTATATGCATAATTCTGTGTTCTGAATTTGTAAGGGAAATATGTTTTGAGAATTTTTTGATAAATATATCAGTCCGTCTGTCTGTTTGTGCAAATTTTATCCAGGCTCAACCTCTGTTTTAGAGAAATTTTGTTTCCGATGTTTCAGAGCCCGATGTTTAAAATCCTATTATAATGAATATAGTGTATATTCTTTAGGGTCCCATATCTCATTAACTAGAGATGACCACATCACCATATTTTCACAGTGGCAGTGGTTTACCACTTGTAGATGACTCTGAAAATTTCAGCCCTCAGGGTAGGGGCCCTCGATGTTTCAGGGCCCGATGTTTAAAGCCACATTATAATGTTTGAATAGTGTTCTATAAGTGGGGGCCCGAATCTCAAATTCTAGAGATGACCACTTAACCATATTTTCACAGTGGTAGTGGTATACCACTAGTAGATGACCCTGAAAATTTTAGCCCCCAGGGGTAGGGGCCCTTGATGTTTCCGAGCCCGATGTTTGAAATTCAATTATAATGAATAGTGTATTTTTTAGGGCTCCATATCTCAAAAACTAGAGATGACCACATCACCATATTTTTACGGCCATTTAAAAGTAAAAACATCATTTAAAAATACACACTTAATCATATATCTCTTTATCAAAATGGTTGAAAATTACGTTTTATTCTGCTTTTCTTTTTAAATTTACGAACAAAAATTTTAAAAAAGGTACGCGGGTAAATTCATTATTCTTCAAAACATTTAATCAATTCATAAGATGACTAATGATATAATAAATAACTAGATAAATAAATCAATAAATTTTTATTCATAAAAGTAGCAACCGAAAAACAAAAATAAATAACCAACAAAAGCGCACTTGATATACGACTTTTTTTACTTGCCAATTGATTAGAAGAACAAGCTTATATTTAAAAAAATAAGTCAGCTCATCACAAAAAATGTGTTAGTTTTTATTTCTAATTACCCTTGTTTCATTGTTTGAATAAATAATATGGTACACAAGTAAATCTTAATTGCAAAAATATGAAATAAATAGTATGATAAGATTTTTAGGTAAGTGAATCGTATATCTTGTTTTATATGGCATCGTTTTCAAAATATTTATAAATCACGTAGCAAAATAAAAAGTTGAAAAATTAGCACGCAGTGAATGATAATATATACATAAGGTTAGTTCAGGTTCCATTTCACATTTTCCAAAGTAACCAGCAATTAAAGATACCGACTTTGTTCTGGTTGTGAAGCCATTTCATTTTTAAAAAAAATGTTTACATCATAAAACCTCGCGTTTCGTAAAAATTTACGTAAAAACATGAATATGAATATGCGTGACTTTAAAACAAAATTGTAAATACTAACTTTACACATGCCTTTAATGCATAATCAATTATAATACCCCTTACCCATGATTTAGAACCCCATCAATCGAAGTAAAACATTTCAGTTTCTCATCATATCATTGCACCCTGTCTCTCGTTTGATATTTAGAAGTAGAAATATATGATTATATTTAAGATCGTCAATTCTTACGGTATTAATTTAAAATTAATAGCCTTTTGGACGAACGGAGTAGTACATTTCCACTTCATATTCCCTTCCTCTACAAAATTAAGTCAACATTGGTCAGTTAGTTTCCTGGGAGGAGCTTATACATAGATGATAATACATGGGAAAATTAAAGTTCCAAACCGGCATATTTTCACTCAAATGTATTCTGACGTGTTCTGTGAAAAATGTCAATGTCATAACGTCGAAGTCAAAACTGTAGATAAGCAATGATTAGATGAAAAAGGATTCGAGGTATTCCGAAATCCGCGTAAAAGGTGTTCCAAAAAGGTGTAACAAAAGGTGAAATAAATGGTGATGACACAGGAATGTTATGAAGGCGCGTGCCTTTGTTCATATCAGGGGTGAAAAAACCATGTATTTTATTCTATGTATTAATAAATGCCATAATTATCCTTTATTATGAGAAATTAATATCATATCAGTTATTGCAAATTATTGCCACGAATGGTCCGCCATAAACATGACCGGAATGTAAAAAAGGGGGAAAATCTACTATATAGTAGGTTTTCCGTGGGGGTAATCTGGCTATAAAAAGGGGGAAACCCCACTATATAGTCAGCTTTCCGTGGGGAAAAACTGCTATATAGCCATTTTTTCCGGGGGGAAAAACTGCTATATAGCCATTTTTCCGGGGGGGAAAGATGGCTAGGGGGAAAAGGCACTATATAACACCGGTAAATAACCAGTAATCCGGGGCTAAAACAAACATCTCTTATATCAATGGTTTTGTTTTTGAAAGAAAGAATTATATTATTATAGGAAGAGTATCAAGAAGCAAATATAAACTATATACGCTGATTTTGAAAATCATATATTTTTTCTAAATACTTGCAAACTGTCCAATCTCTATACGTTGTAATTTTTGATTAACATGGAAAACACACCGATAATCAAAACAAAAGCTGTGCGTTTTTTTATTTATTCATGTATTATTTTGATTTATTGTATCAAATTTACACGCAACCGATTTACCTACAGACATTTACAGCATGACATATACGCTATTTATCCGTGCCGTATACCATACGCTATTTGTCCGTGCCGTATACCATACGCTATTTGTCCGTGCCGTATACCGGTATTTATCCTACATACATTTACAGCATGACATATACGCTATTTGTCCGTGCCGTATACCGGTATTTGTCCGTGCCGTATACCGGTATTTGTCCGTGCCGTATACCGGTATTTGTCCGTGCCGTATACCGGTATTTATCCTTAACCTTGGTTTTATGCAAGTTGAAAGTTTTCAAGTCTTTATTTTTAGCTGCCTTGGTATCATGATGGTGGTCACCAGTACGGACCTGGATTACGGCGTCATTTTTGGACCCATTGTTGTTCAGCCGTCCATTCTCAACCCAAGTTGTTTGATAGGACTAATGACAGAGGATAGCAGGAAAGAGTCTAGTGGCACCAGGATATCGGTTAGTGGACCTGTAATTTTACTTCACTTTCTCAAATGTATAAACACAAGCAACACTCGCGATAAATGCTACTCTTTTCATAACTTTATATCTCATATCTTCAATTTATAAAGGTTGTCTGTTCTCCACAAACATAATTTAGCTCTGATCTTCCAGAATGTTTGTAAATACTTACATGTAATTCGTACCTCTTGTACCATTTATATGTTTTTAGTGAATAAACGAAGTGAGTTAACGCTATACCTTTTGGTAAGTCTGGTGATGACGGGGTATTTGTCGTTATTTAGTTGAACCTTCTAGGGCTGTCCAGGCGGAGCCCCTCCCTGGACTGGCTGGTGTGTATCCCCCCGGCCCGACACGAGGAGGAACAGAACATGGAGGCATACTGTAAGGACGGTGGGGTGTACTACCGCACCCTCAGGATCATCAGGGCGGGGGAGCCGCTGTTTGTTTGGTACAGCAAGGACTTCTGTCAAACCCTACAGATCCCGGCCGTCAGGGGGCGCGGCGACCAGGGTAAGAAAGGCTGAAATTACATACATTGTTGATTAAACAATTATTTTTGTCCAAATATTTATCTGATTTCTTTTAAAATTTTATAACGGTAAACTTTTAATTGTTACGTTTTCAGGTTTCACGTTGTTAATTGTAAAAAGGTTTTCTTTAATCCTTGAAAGACACTCTGTGTTGAAAAATGATTATCTTGTTTCAAATATTCTTATACTCAATGTTATCTGGAGAGAGAGAGAGAGAGAGAGAGAGAGAGAGAGAGAGAGAGAGAGAG
>WFKH01007768.1:1796462-1819776 GCA_016163765.1 Magallana hongkongensis | reverse complement strand
GAGAGAGAGAGAGAGAGAGAGAGAGAGAGAGAGAGAGAGAGAGAGAGCAATCTTTAATTATGACATTTTTAATTCTTTGAAATAAGTATCTTTGCTTCAAGACTTGTTAGCACACCTGAGCTGAAAGCTCAAGTGAGTTTTTCTGATCAATTTTTGTCCGGAGCCAGTCTGTCTGTCCGTTCGTCTGTATACTTTTCACATATTTGACTTCTTCTCAAGAACTACTGTGCCATATTCAACCAAATTTGACACAAAGCGTCCCTAGGTAAAGGGAATTTAGGTTTGTTTAAAATGAAGGGCCACGCCCTCTTTAAAGGGAAAGATAATTAATTAAGCATTGAATGCTAATTTTTTCGCCAGGTCGTGCAGACAATACCGCGCGTTAGCTTGATAAGTTGTCTGCACGGCCTGGTGTGTTATAGGACCGACGATTTCCAAATATAAGCATTCAATACTTATATTGATATTTATTTTAATGTTTATTTGAATGAAATATTTCTGTATCGTCGCTTTTAAGCCATTATATAAATACACTTTGTCAGGGATATAAATAATAGATGGAACAGTCATAAAACATGTAATTTAGAGCGCTCCCGCGACTTAAAATATAATGCCTGAAACTTTGCCAGGAAATCTCTTTTTTAAGTTCGAATAGATATGATTTAACGATTATTTTTTAAGAGTACATATCAAATTGGTTATGTAAGTTTGAACGTTTCATTAAATCTTACAATAATAAATCTATTCAAAACGTGTGATGACGTTTACTTGTGCTCATATGCCGTGATCAGATTTGACGTGTGTTATTGAAAATAGAACGTGACATATTTCCAATGCAGACACAAGGGGAAATATACACCGAATGTTAATATGATTCATTGAGGGTGGGTTTACAATGGGAGGTTGAATTTTTACATAGGAATAAATAGAGAAAAGTCTTTAGAAATCTTTTCAAAAAACATTTGACCAGAAAAGCTGAAACTATGGAAGCATCCTCAGGTTGTGAAGATTCAAGTTTGTTCAAATCATGATCCCCAAGGGTAGGTGGGACCACAATGGGAGGTTGCATTTTTACATACAAATAAATAGAGAAAAATCTTTATTAAAAATCTTCTTCTCAAAAACTTAAACAACAAAAGGGGCTTGTTGTTTATATGTGGAGAAATTTGAAAATCTTTTAAAACAAGATCTAATTGTACAGATGTTTTGTATTTGATAGCAAAAAGCAGATTTGATAAGTTATGGCAATTGTTGCTCAGGTGAGCGATGTGGCCTCTGGGCCTCTTGTTTTTATTTGAATACCAGTAGAACATTGCAAGTTCATTTGATATTGAAACTAGTTTATATATATATATATATTTCTCAACACATTTCAGTAAAGGACCACTTGGTCTGTACAAGTTGTGGGGAAGTGTTCATGTACGAGTTTTCACTTATGGCTCACAAACGTTTCAAATGCGAGGAATCAGAAACATCATATATAAAAGAAACTAGTATTGAAAAAATCAAGACCGAGTTAGAATCAATGACATCCAAGCTTCAGAAAATACTTGAAGAGATGGTGTTAGATGGGGCATCTATGGCCTCGAAAGACTGTGGTACCAGTATAATACAAAAACGTCATTTTACAAATGAAGAAAACACACAAAGCAATCCACGAACAAACATGGGGAAATTTTCTTGTAAAACTCTGATGAACTCATTTTCAGATGCCAGTGCTTTTCGAAAAGTTGAACTACAAAACAAACATTCATCATCCAATTTTCCCGCAAAGTGTTTGAAACTGTCTGAATCTCCAGACCTAAATTTATACGTTCATAATGTCAGTGTTCGGGATACACACTTAACGTCCGTTTTACCAAAAAGTTTTCCAAACAGAACAGTGCATGCGCAGCTGCCATTGTCACAACGAGGCTCACAGGAAGTGCCACACAGTTCTAGTATGATGTCTGTATCCGATCCATGGAAGCAGTACTTCCTGTCAGAAAGACTAAATGCCGGGATACCGTACATGAAGAATTCTAATCCAATGGTGGAAAAGATTTTGCAGAATACCTCCCCTGTAGCCGTTTCCTCTCCCGTCAATGCAATGGCGTTATCCCAGAACTGGTGCGCTAAATGCAACGCTTCCTTCCGAATGACGAGTGATCTCGTATATCACATGAGATCTCATCACAAACGAGAATTCGATCCCGTGAAGAAGAAACGAGACGACAAATTACGGTGTAATATCTGCCAGGAAACGTTCAGAGAGAGACATCATTTAACTCGTCACATGACGTCACATGTTTAATTCTAGAGTCCAATGATTCTGTAGTATGTAGAATGCTTAAAATTATTTGAAAAAGGGGAGAAGTTATTGTTTACCTATGCTATTATTGAATGAATAGAAACTTTTGAAATACAAATGTATTATAAAATTGATATGTGTAAAACAAAGGAAAAAAAAACGTCATTATTGTCATTATCGCGAGTTTACATTTTACATGTACTTTTAATTAATAATAAGGATATTGATTCACAGTAAACAGATAAGACTTAGTGCATTTGTAAATACTAGAAACAGTTTTTGCATGTTTTATGAGGTACCAAATCGGTAAATAATATTTTTTACTTCTATTAGTAATTGTTATAGCATTGTGCAAGTAAAACCTTTTTTAATTAAAAGTTTAGATTCTTCAAGATGACCAAAAATATCTGTCTCGATATTTTTTTCATGTGCCCTTATGTCATTTTTTTTGTTTTTTGCATTAAATCATCTGTTATATTTTCTTCCTTCCCTTTATATATTATCTTACAATCAAATTGGTTATTTGCCTCTACTCCATAAAAATCATTCAGTCAAATGAATGGGTTGCAATTGTTTAGTCTAATAGACACAGATATCTTGAGGTTTCGTATAAATCCCTTCAAACCCAGTCAAACAGAAATGAATCGCTATGAAGTCCTCACATTGATTTGACTTTATTTAGAAAATATGACAATGACAACGATGTTTATAAGAATGTATGTCAAAATGATGCCTCGTGAACGAACAGGCCATCGTCCACATCAATCATAATCCTCTATTATCTCACCTGCTTCATTTATAATTGTGCGTATTGTACCACAGTTTGACTACGTCAAATAAATTTCAAAAAAAAAATATATAATAACTTCGTAAATTTAATGGTATTTTTGATACTTTTTGTTTTAAAGAAATACTTTATTTTGCCGATGATAAACCAATTTCGTCGCCGATAAACTTCTTCTACGCTGATTATTAACATATTTTGTCAAAGATGATAATCCCCTTTTTTCATCGATGATAAATCATTTTAGCTCACCTAAGCTGAAAGCTCAAGTAAGTTTTTTCATCATCTTTCGTCTGGTGTCCGTCTTTTTGTCTGTCTGTCTGTTAACTTTTAATGTTTTTGACTACATCTCCAGAACCACTTGCCAAATTTTGACCATACATCTTGGCTCAAAGCATCTTTAAGTGAAGGGGATTAAAGTTTGCTAAAATAAAAGGGCACGTCCTCTTTCAATGGAAAACAATTGAGAATAATTAAGAATTTGTTGACATATCTAAAAAAAAGAGGCCCACAGGCCTTGGCGGTTACCTGAGTACCATAGCCCGTAGATAAACCTGTCAGGGAGTCTCATGTTTGTATTTTAATCTTCATATTGGAGTCTGAACACTTTTGTAAGACTTCTCTGACTGTTATCCCCGCTTTTGTTGTTTAATGTTTGCAAACATCGATTCATGAAAGGGTGAAAGAGTCGGAGAAACCTCGGATTATCTATATCCTAGCTCTCGGATTATCTAAACTCTAGTTCCAGGGGCTCAAAATTGTAAACGTTTGGAAAAGAGAGACCTGCAGGCCTTTAATAGTCACTTGTCAATGAGTAAACTGAAAGTTTGTACCCGAGAATGTTGTGAAATTTAATCGCCTAGGCACACTTTTGTGATTGGATTTGCATTACCTAATCCTCTTCAGCTATCAAAGTATTGTGAAGGCAAAATATTTTAATGCATTTGCTACTGGCTCCGTGTACAATAAGTTAAAAAAATCATTTCGATTTTAGTAGAATCAATAAATTGCCATTTTGAGCAATACATATTTGCTATTTTCTGCTGTAATACAAGCCGTTATCCAGCGTACAATATTACTGTCATAATTAACATTACTCTTATAGGTGACGAGTTCTGTATAGCAAAAGTTGATATGTCATTTGACTGCTTTGAAAATAAAACTGACCTATCCTGGAGAGATAATGCATGCATGAACTAACTAGTCTTCCCTTTGGTGTTAGAGGCTAGCCCTTGCGAGCACATTTTCACTATATGGTCATTTCGGCCCCGCCCAAGGGTCTGAACCCCTGACCCAGGGGCCATGGATTTCACAATTTTGGTGGAGAGCTTCATGAACATCATAATAGTTTTTCTCAAATATATCGGTATATGGGAGTACAGAAAAAGATTTTCGAAGATTTAATACATTTTTACTAAATGCCCATTTTGGCCCGGCCCTAAGGCCTGAACCCCTGGCCAAGGGTTCATGAATTTCACAATTTAGGTAGAGGGTTTTATGAACATCATAACCATACATATGACTTTTATCAAATTTATATAATGGGTAGAGAGAAGATTTTTTTTAAAGATTTAATACATGTTCACTATATGGCCATAGTGGCTCCGCCCTAAGGACTGAACCCCTCAATCAGGAGCCATGAATTTTACAATTTTGGTAGAGGGCTTCATGGGTATCAAAATCATGCATTTAGGGTTTTTTCTCATGTGTGGAGTAGAGAAGGCGGTTTTTTGTTGTTGAAAATTTGGCCTTTTTGGCATACATGTATTTGGCCCCGCCCATGAGGCCCCGGGGTGGTAAGGTCATGAATTTCACAACTTAGATTCCTCTTATCCTAGAAATGCTTCAAACCAAAAATGGTAATAATTGGTGTTGTAGTTTTCAAGAAAAAAAATAAAAATTGTAAAATTGTTAACGGACGAGCGTGACGCACGTGGCACACGGACTACGCACGAAGACGGACGAGGACCAATGGCAATAGGTCACCTGAGTGACTCAAATCACCAAAAAATCTTCTCAAAAATGTTTGGACAGAAAAGTTGAAACTTGATCAGGTAGAGTTCAGTATACCGGTATTCAAGTTTGTTTAAATGATTAATCCCGTGTGTAGGGTGGGACCACAATGGGGGATTAATTTCTTTTCTTTTTTTTCTTTTTTTCTTTTTTTTACATAGGAATAATACAGAAATACAGAAAACTCTTTTGAAATCTTTTAAAATCTCAAAACCTATTTGGCTAGAAAACTTGTGTGAGGTAGTGTAGATTCCTACTTTTTCAAATCAAGACCCTGGGGGTAGGGTGGAGCCACAATAGGATGGGGGACAAATTTTTAGCACAGGAATTTAAGATTTTTTTTAAAAATTCCTCTTTTCGAAATTTATTATGCTAGTAAAGTTGAAACTTGTGTAAAAGCCTTCATGTAGTGGAGATTCAAGTTTGTTCAAATCAAGATCTCGGGGATAGGGTGGGGTTACAACCATGGAATATCGGAATATCGGAATATATAGAAAAAATCTTTTAAGAACTAAAAGGCTATTATTTATGACATTAGTCTACTATGAAATCATCCTGATGAAGTGTTGTTATTGTTCAAACTGTGACCCAGACCTAGAACAGTCCTTGTGCCCCAGAAGGGGTTTAAAGTTTAATATAGGAATATATATGGAAAATTGTTAAAAATCTTCCCTATAACTGCAGTGCTACAATATATCCTTATATAGTTTAGATTTCAAATTGTTGAAACTATGATCCCCAAAATAATACAAGTATTAAAACATCCTAATTTAGTTTTGATTATAAATTGTTAAAAACAATAACCACTGAAAAAATACTGGGCCCAACGGGGACTCAGCGTTTAACATAAGAATTTGTGAAACAATTATTAGATATCATTTTAAACAATGCATTCTCTACTAAATTGTATAGATATGTTTGTAGTTGACTTCATAGAGCTGCTTTAATTAATAAAGAATCATTCTTTGAGTATTATGAGGTGATCAAATACGATCGGGAGTGATCAAATCTATTAAAGCCCGAAGGACTTTATGATAGATTTGATCACGCCCGACCGTATTTGATAACCTTGTAATATTCAAAGAATGATTCCTTATTACTTATATTTACATAATTTTCAGCGATTGTACAATCAAATATTAATTAAAATAGTCATCGATGAAATGTATTGGACTATACATTACAAAATCGATTCGTAATTTTATCTCCGACAAAGACACTGGAAAATGTAAATATTCAAATTTATGACCGTTGTTGCTCAGGTGAGCGATGTGGCTCATGAGCCTTTTGTTGTTAATGATTATATCATAATAATCTTTTTTTTCGTTACTTAATAATAAACCTATGTCGTTGATGATAATCCTTTATCGTTGATGATAAAACTTTGTGTTTTTGAATTTTTTAATAAACACATTTTTCATATAATCCCATTTACATTTTTGTAACCTCTTTTGTTGTTGATAATAAAGCATTTTAGGCATGTAGCAACAGGGGGTGGGGTGGCTCCTCCGCTTTGAAAAATGTGTCTTTTTCATGCAGATTGTCGAAGCTGGTTCTTTTTATGTTTAACTTTATGACTGTCACTAGCCATCCCACCACCACAACAACCCCACTCCCGACGGATTAGGATTTTGAAGATTGGCGAAGTGTTTTATGTCATGTTATTCTTTTAGTAAATCTCTCTCTCTCTCCCCCCCCCCCCCCCCCCCAACCTTAAAAAACGATGCTATGTGCCTGTTTGTTGTTAATAATAACTTGTGTTGCTGATTATGAACATCTTTTGGCGAGGATGATAATCCATTTTGTGTCCCTTCTTGTTAACCACCAACCAATATTCTCTATTACAGAGTCACATCTGACTATGACCTAGCCTAATTTTATTTTTTTTTATTAATTTTCCTAGCATGATTCATATATTTCATGCGACAATTTTAGATTTTGATATAAAAAAATGTTTTAAATTGCAATTGTGATTTCTTGCAATTGAACCCACGCAGTCTGTTTCGAAGTTTTTTTTACTGTATTCGTTTTGTTATGAAGCTGTGAACACTGTAAATTTCAATATTCTGCAACTAGTACAAATTACTTCAATTCAATATGCATCGTTCGGTGCGAAGTTATGAATGCAAGATTGATGCGCGTGTTGGAATAAACAGCTTCTAAGGGTAAGACGTTTACTACAAAACACGTAACACAGAGAGAGGTGTCAATCCTTGTTAAGACATCCCCGGTAGAACAGCCAAATTACAACATTATGGCGGCCCATCTTCATGTTCTCTCTGATTAGGCAATAGAAAGGAGATTACCGAGGGAGACTAAACATATTAGGTGGGAGCCCAAGGACTCGTAAAGCAGACAAATTGCGATGGGCAGAAGACGCTCTCTGGTGTTAAAATATGCTCGTCATCATTTTCTTTGATAGGCTATCAGAAAGAAAAACACAAACGAACAAAGATGACGGCGCATGAGATCTGTTCCTCTGGTGTCGACAATACTAGTCAGGCTTAATGCCAATTCTGGTGAATTTCTTTTGAGCGAATAACGGAAAAACTAGTATCGATTTGAGGCTATACAAATTGTTGCAATGAATACGCTTATGAATATATTTATTGTTAATCACTATTGTTTTATTATAAATTTGCAATTTTTAATATCTTACAAGATGAGAGATAGTGTTGCAAATGTTGGTCTAACTTATATCTTTTTATCATTTCCTTTCTAGAACAGATGTTCATAATTTTTATCAAGGAACATTTTTGATCAATTTTAAAAGGGAGCTGGGTGGTCAACAAATCACTCATCAGATCTACCTTAATTTTTTTATATGATATTTTTGGCCATAACTTATAATTTAGTTTAAAAACCCAATCATTTTAGCTTAAAAATTTATAAATATTTTTTTATAGTTTTCATCTCCAGGAGGTAAATATAGTTTTAAAATGGCTACGACCATCCACGTGCCTATATTCATGAACATAATTTTATAATACCCATGCAGTTTTTCGAAATCTCCAGTGGTTTATTGTTGTTGTTGTGGGGGTTTTTTTTTCGTTTATAGGTTTTTTAGGGGGGTGGGGGGTTTTGGTTATTTTTTATTATTATTATTTTAATATTTGATTTTATTTGATTTTTGTGTGGGTTGGGGGGAGGGGGGTCTTTGATTTTTTATTTTTGTTTTTGTTTGGGGGGGAGGGGGGGTAAGGGGTTTAATAAATTCTACAGGCATTGCGTAACATAGTTGAAATTAAAAATGAAAACTTGCGTGAGCTATTTCACCCAGGAAACTATATCTTTTAAAATTATAATTCAAAACAAAGCAGAAAACTTTGTAAGTGTGAAAGTCTTAACCACTTCTGATAATGTATGGTCTACTTTAGCTGATACAGTGCCAGACAAATGCAAGAATTTTGTAGATTGAAACAAATCACAGAACTAACGCACAACCCTAGACACATGTAGCCGTCATAAATAAAATCATCTTTTATCCAATGGAACAAAGAGAACAATAAGAGATTATAAGAACCAGATAAACATTTCAATTCTGGACATTGCAACAATGCAATAAAACTTCGATTGGAGGAAAATATAATTCAGCAGCTGAACTGTTAAAGGGAGCTAACTTGTGTAGTGTTGTTGAGCATTGTCGGCATCTGGCGAAAAAGAATCAAGTAAACTCTCTTTCTTATTACCATTTTTTTTGGTACAGAAATCGCTTATTGTTAAAAAAAACCAACAATCAGGTAACCTAGTATTTTCAAAAATGTCAACTTTTACTTTAAAAATTTGAAACAATCACAGTAAAATCACAAAATTAGGCCCTATACATGAAAAAAAAAATAGATGACGAGTTATGCATGTAAATAACTGACATGGACAATTCCATTCAAGGGTGCTATTCAATAATTTTTTGTATGTTTCTCTAATGCATGGACAGTATTACTGTTCATTGTGTATGTCAAACCTTAATGGACAGCTATATTACCGTCGGAACATTTTTGTTAAATGTTCGATTTTATTCTATTTTTCCAACACACTATCTAATGAACCGAATAGAATTGTGCTCAAAATAATATTAATGTTTCAAACATTATCTTAAAAATGAGAAATAAACAGTTGAATGGTTCTTTAATGAAATCGAAAACAACAACAATATACTTTCTTTTTAAGATCAAGTACGTCCTGTGCGCAATCAGGACATAATTACCGTCTTCCTTGGAAGACGGTATAAAGAGTTGAAATAATTTACAGTCTCCGGGTTGTGCACTTCCTCTTCTTTGTGATTGGTAGAAAATACATGATGTGAAAATTTACATTTATTTCATTGGTCAAAATACTGTTCGGCGCAAGGGAGACAATTTTCTGATGATTTAATTTACGTACGACTTAACAATTTTCGAACATTCCCAATCTTAAAAAGAGAGAAAACGAAAAAATAACAAAATTGCTATGAATGAATTCAAGCTTTAGTTTTTCAATACAACTAGTTGAAAGCAACTTTCTATAATATCTATTGAAAATGTTTGTTCTTTTCATTTTGTATTTTTATGTTAATACTATTAATGTGAAAATTTGATACGATAATGCTAATAGCAGTAAAACAAGCTGAATATTTAATATCAGTTAAACAAGTTGTAGAATGCAGTGGTATTAACTTAGATTTTATGGAGTGATTCGATCTTATTTAAGATGTCCCTTTTTATAGTCGATCTCAACAAGCATGTGGTATATCCATACCATTACGATATTTTAACTTTGGGCTTGATTAAAAAGCACATATAAAAAAATCCCCAGGCAATTTAAAGGAAGGCGACATTTATATAAAACTGAATTGAATTTTATATGATAACTTGTTGCTGTTTAGAGTTTGGTCTAAAGACGGTAAGCTTTTTTGAAAAGCTATACTTGTACCTATCCTGACATTATACTTTCTTGGTTGGTGCAAGATAAGTCGTTCGTTAAAAGGTCAAAAATGACGTTGTGGTTTTGAGTGATTTCCTCATTAAAAAAAAGAAAAGAAAACTACTGTTCAAAAAACATAGAATTAATTCAGAGATAAAGAATTTGAAATGAAAGTAAAATTTCAGATACCAAAACGTAATATTGAAATATCCATGGAACGATCTAACAGTGTGATTGTAAATTGGCACACTTCCGGTACTTTTTCAGCGTTTTCACAGGTTGGTATCTACATAGGGCCTAATCCATTCATAAAAAGACACAAGCGTATTTCTGTAATGTCAGTTTAATGTGAATAGACGGATTCAAATGTACCCTTCCTTAATGTTGATATAGAATGTGGAATGTGCGGATTGCGCCGTTTTTTGTTCTTTCGAAACCCGGGTCAATGCACAGGCACCTGAATTTTTATCAATCAGTCGCTCAATAAGCCAAATAAAAAAAAAAATTCTACCTCCTCTTTATATAAATACATTTATTATTTATATATAGAGGAGGTAGAATTTTTTTTTATATTTGGTTTATTGAGCGACTGATTGATGCTTAGTGATCTCCTTGCTCCTGCGTCACAAAATATTGTGGATTGTATTGTATTTTAAACCAGTAGATCTTTTTAAATCTATTGAAGACGAACGCAACTTTAAACCAGTAGATCTTTTCAAATCTATCAAAGTCAAGTGCACGTTTCTTTTGTTACAGATGTATTTTAAAGAGCAAGTAATATCAAACGTTTAATTCTATCTCGATCTCGCTCTCTTCCCTTTTCCTATCTCACATTCTCTCTCTCTCCTTATATACATTGTACACTGCCCGACACCAAACACCATTAGGCCTCCCCATTAAGGCATTAGTGACACCATGGTTGAGGCACCTGTTAGGGCGTTAGGCTCCAGTATTAGGGCCTGCTGCACCATCATTATAGGTGTCGAGACATTTAATGCATTTAGGCCGTCCATTTGGCTCCCATATTTGGGCACTAATTAAGCCCCATGCTTAGAGCCTTTTTATAACTAAAATTATTCTTTAATATGTTTTACGGTATGACCGATGGGGCGAGCGCAGCTTATGATTAAATGTGTATATATTTGCATGTCATAATAAATTAATAATTAAAAGATAGTATAGTTTTACAAATGGATGCAAGAAAGTACCGGGTAACTGAATTTGAATACAAATTAAATACAATATTGCAAATTGATTAACGATTTTATGAGTACTGTAGAACTAGTTTAATCTAGGATACAATGTCGTTGATTTTAACATAATGTTCAATGCAGAGTTTTTTTCCTTTTAAAAATGATTGTAACGTCAGTTCACTTTGGCAATTTAGGTTTTATAGTGTTGTCTGGTAGGCTTGATTGGTAAAACCTCCCCCGAGATTCAAGGGTCAGGAATACCCAAAATTTGCGGAAATCACTGGAATCCTCTCAAAACCTATTATTAAAATGTGAGCATTCAAATTGGATGCAAGTTACAATTGTTTCATATCTATGAAGAAATGCCCTCATTTGTTAGCTTTTGCAAGATTTTGAGAGGATTTCAGATTTTGATTATTCAGTTTACAGTCATTACAGTTAGATTTATTTCCCCTTATCAAACGTGATTTTGACGTCAGAGTTCACATCGGTTCAGTGTCGTCTGGCTCTTTAAAAACTCCCCTGATAATTAAAACTATGCATAGCATACTGTTTTATTTACCTAAAAAGCATAGTGTTCTTGCAATCACACATATTATCTGGTTCTTAAAAGTTTTACTTTGATTCTCGCGAGAGCGTGAGAACACCACTTGCAATGCTTGGAATTGCATTGTGGGTCGAAAATTACTGACGTGATTCTGACGGATCAATGTGAAAGAAAACCATTGTGACGTCACTCGATTGACAGAGGTTAAAGGGCGATAACTCCATTAATCTTATGTAATGGAATTATGTATATATCCGTGTATGTTGTGTCAGAAGTATATTTACAATGCATTTACATAGTCTTTAATTATTTTTAACTTGCTTGTTCTCGTGGGAGCGTGAAATGGTAAACCAAATTTACAGGGAACTGCTGGTCCGATAAAAACAGGACATTACTGGTCCAAGTGACTGACGCCCAAAAAATGAATGTGCAACTGGTCTGAATTTTCTATTCACACACGCCTTGCTGTGCTCGCTATAATAAGAACATAAAACAACTCCATGTAACATGTTAACATAAAAATACCACAGGATTAAAACAACATAAAGCTAGTACCTTTATATAGATTAAAACAGTAAAATACAGGACGGCAAATCTTTCTTATCCCGTTTGCCTTCAAGTTTAAAATTTTGTTTAATTCTAGACGCAATGTGTGCGTTTAAACACACCGTAAATTTTGTCCATGCAGATAGGATCAAAATTATAAAAAATGCCTCCATGATTGGCCTCGCCATCTGAACAGTCACTCTTTAGAGACATACTGTTCATCAATTATAGGGCTTGATTTCAGTGAATCACATGGTCATACTGTACTCATACTAAACATGAGTACAAATACAGGTAGGACTAATGATGTAGTAGCCTAAGAGCTTCACATAATAATTTGACATGTAACAATTTTTTAGACCAAAATAAAATTATTGTTTGTTTGGAAATGCCTCCCGCCTCATTTAAATTACCCCCGCTAGTAAAATTTTATTAATAGCAAAAAATAAAGAAATTTTTTTTGTGGTTTTCCTTTTCATCGTACAATATTTACATATAAGTTCATTCATCAAAATAGTTTTTTTTCCAAATTGGGTTTAATCTTATAAAATTCAACAACACAGATCAATAATTATAATCTTTGTAGTATTTATGATATAGAGATCGAAATTCCAAAGAGAAATCCTGTAAAATAAACTGGTGTCAGTGATGAAATTAAATCTTAAATATTTGACTTTCATTTTTTGGTTGTTGGTTGTGTTATTTTTGAGCAACTCCTTTGTATGTTTTTTTCTTTTATTGAAGAAAAAAAGACAAAAAAAGTAAGCATTAAATTTCCACTGCTTATGTAGATTTTTATTTTTGCCAATTTTAATTAGTTAAACTTCCAGTTTAAAAAAAAAAAATTCCCCCTCCCTCCCTCCCTCCTGGGTCTGGAAACCCCCGGGCGGCAATTCCAAACAAACATTTTTTTAAGGATGGCCTTCTATACAGCTCATTATTTTTTCTGCTTGATTTTTGTTCTAGTAATCACAGATATGGGAAGAAGGAAGAAGTCGAGGAAACCTCCACCCAAGAGGAAGATCATTGAGGCCTTGGACACCATGTTCAACTGTCCCTTCTGTAACCACGAAAAATCATGTGAAGTCAAAATGTGAGTTATCTTAATTACAAAACAAGGACTTACTTTAATAGTTTACCAATGATGAAATATTACAAATACTGTCTAAGATGCCTTTAAAGAGTTAAATATGAATTGTGAACAATTCAGACCTTTGTAATTCATTTTGATGTGAGAGTTAAATGCAATAAAATGATTCATTTTAGAAATTCTTAATATGTGGGGTTTTTTTTCATTGTTCACAGGGATCGGGAGAGGAACACAGGATTCATAACCTGCACTGTGTGTCTGGAGGATTACCAGACAAGTATCAACTGTATCCTTGTCACGTCCATTATGTGTTAGTAGTAAAAGTCTAACTGAGGGTCAAGGTTGGTGTTGTAGAGTGGCCATTGTGACACAAGTGATACTAGCTGTGTGGAAACATATGCACATGCATATGTACATTATAGGAAAGGGCAATCTTCTCCTTAGTTATTTTTGTTTGTGTTATCCAAGTTTCAGACAAGTTGATCTTCTCTCAGCACTCTTTACAAGACCTCTAGACTTTCAGAGTGTGTAGACTACATTCCACTGTTGCTGCACATATTGCAAAAAAAAAGAATAATAAGTTAATGGGTCTTTGGAAATTTTTATCAAACATGTACTGAAACAACTAGTTTTCAAGGAATAATGATGATGAATGCATTGAAGCTTCTTTTTTACTGAAATTAAGGTAGTCCTTTACTCGGCACTAAATGGGCTCAATCATTAAAAGCTTAGCTTTAAATGATAGATATACATTCTAGCAATACATCACAAAAGAAAATATGTATGTTTACATGCTAGTTTGTTTGTTATCACCTCTAAGACGGGTGTACCCCCTTGCGAAAATATTGACAATGATGAAATTTGCCAGACGTCCGTTTTTCCGAAAAATAATTACCAATTTTGGGGAAACTAGAACTGGACATACAAAATAGAGTATAAACATTTATTTAAGCCATATCTCATCAATAATTTTGTGCAAATTGTTGTAAGTAAGTACGCTTTATGGACCTGATGTATCAAAATAGAATACAAAAAATGTGATGCATGTATCGTGTTTGGTCATTTTATACTATTTTATGGACTCAAACTTAAATACATGGTGTTTATTCTATAGAATGACATCTTAGAAAAAAGATTTGGTAAAATAAATCACATGTTGACCGATTACTTTTCACGCTATAAGCTCTAAACCAAGTAGACCCTGACGAAAAAATCCGAAAAAAATCACATTTTGCTACAGTTTTCTGCTTAGATCTGTCAACAATGTTAGATATTATTCAAACATTTAGTAATTGACGATTGATTAAATTCGAAAGAGCTTCTGTCTCTAAATTTAAACCGGTTTTAGTAAAAGAAAAAGAAAAATCTGGGGTGGGGGGCATCAAAACAAAGAAGATATAAGCATACCTGAGATCCTGGTTAATCAGAAACTTTGTTTTTCATTTTACTTTAACAGAATCGAGTTTCTCAACATTAATCATTTTTATCTCTCATGGAATACATATATTACCGTTCAAATTGCTTATTATTGCCATTGTTTACAACAGCGATGTAGAGCAAAATCAATACCGGGTATCTAAAACGCTATGTAAAAGTCGAACCAAAATTGTAAAATCCGTATTATGACGTAATGCGATACTCTGACTACTTTAAATTGTATTTTAATACTACAGTAAAATGTATTTTAGTATTAACTTTCCCTCAGGCCTACTGTCAGAGGAATGAGAATTTGTGCTTTTGGCAAGTTCATGCAACCTTCCTTCTTCACTGTAAAATGATATATTTAATATTTCACATTGTTAAGTGTTTGTGAAGTCTGGCAAAGAGACCTATTCATAAGGTAACTGTATAAGATTAATACACAAAAATTTTAGCACAATTTTCATCAGCTGAAAGTGCTTGATTTTGTTAACAAGAAGCAAAGTGTGAGTGTTCGGAAATGTATGTAACAGCAACACTTATTGCCTCTGCTGGGGGTTGAACCCAGTTCTTCTGACATACAAACCCAACACTCTACCAATGAAGCTAAAGGGTTAACCCACTAGCCAGAGCTAGTAGGAATGCCTTATAACTGACTCTACCACATTTATATAATTAAGTATCCCCACGTTGTGTATAAGAGATTTTTGCCCTGATTTTAGCATATCATTTCAGGAAACTTATCAATTTTAAAGAAAAGAGTATATAATTCATAATCACTGAAAAATGTACTGCCTTTTGAATTATCATGGATGAAAAGAGAAATTGGGGGGGGTGGGGGGTTGGGGGGTGGTAAAAGGCAATAAATTTAAGAATTAAGATTTTAATGCCTGTAAAATACAAGATATTTTTATTTTTTACAGATGAATGATAGAATGAATTATGTATTGTAAACACACCACTAAATTTGCAAGATGTGTTCCTTTCTGAAAAAAGTATTTTTTTATTTAAAGAATAAAGAAGAGTATAAATTGTTACAGTAATTTATTTCAAGTTCAGGAGGATTGTGTAGCAATTTTCCAGTTCTTCCACATGATACATTTAGTAATGCCTCGTTACTGTATGCATGACTCTGAGTTTATAAAGTAAGTAAGTGATTGATTAATTGATTGATTGATTGATTGATTGATCCATGCATTATTTCCATGCGTCAGCGAAGTTTTCCTTGACCACAGGCAGATTTATCGGAGCCCATAGATGTATACAGCGATTGGATAGATGCATGTGAATCGGCCAATACATAACACACAGAGAACGGGAGGCGGGTCATGTATATATCTCTACCACATGATTCACAACGTCATAAACACTTGTATTTTAAGCTTGTGTGACAGCTTCATTGCAGGATGCAATACTTTACAAGGAAAAAAAATCCATTCACACAATCTTACTGCTAAAGATATTTATATATAAAATAATGTGGTTTACAGGTTGATGTCATCATGACAATGGTTTGTGAATTTTAATTTGGTAGGTTTTTATGTGTTCATTTTACGGTAATTTCTAATGATTTCATCATTACTCTGTCCATCTTATTGTTATATTCGTCAATAAATAGCCAAACTTTCGTTTTGCTTGATTAACTTTTGAATATCCACAATCTAAGTAAATTTTATAACATCCTTTGTGTTTATAATGGACAATTGAGAAGGATTTAAAACTTCTGAGGTTCATTCTATTAATGCTATAAATGGAATCTATGATGGCGTGCATTTTATATTCTATAGGTCTATAGGGTGTAGTAAAAGAGAGTTCTTGTTTCCTTTGAATAGGAGGTAGATTTTGAAAGGCAACGGTAGAATAAATGGCGGTTAGAATGTTCAGAACGCTTTTACATTGAAAACTAGGCTGTGTAACGGGGGGTATAACTTTATTAATGTCTCTGTAAATTTGTCTGTTAAATCTGTTTCAGTCATATACCTTAGCTGTGTGGAACTGAATAGTCAATAAAAATGAAATAAACCCGGGAGTTGATCCTATCTTTATGAAGTGAATTCGGTATTTAGCTTCTGCTAAGCTTTCGGCAAGGAGACGACACCCCGGAGGTCCGCACGCGCGTCCATGGTAACGTCAGGCACCCTCTCCATTTTAATGTAATAAGCGCCATATTTATCAGTGTGTCCCTCCGTCTCTATGCCACCACTTTCTTATTCTGCTTTATTGTAGGGATATTGTTTGTTCGCTAAGCTTTTAATTGAATCTAATATTACCGACAGACGTTCTTTATTGAAAATAAAAAGGCGGAATTTCTAATTCTAAATTGCGTATTAAACCCTCAAGATTTAAAAAGATATCACTATTCATTAAAGAAATGTTAGAAATGTCTTTAGACAGATCTTATGCCTTAATAAAAAAGAACTATATGCAGGGTTTTAAACTGATCAATTTCTGGAAATCGAAAATTTACTTGTTTTGCTTGAGTTATTTGACATTTACATGAGCTCCACTTTTGGTTGAATGGTATTTCATCTTTCAGAGTATTTCCAATTATGTTTATAATACACATAAGAGGCCTTATAATGGGCATTACGTCAACTGTAATTATCAAAAAACTTATTGACTCTTCCCTCCCCTAATAAATCGATTGAAGTACCGACAGATGGTCGCTTGGTCCACCCCCCCCCCCCCCCCCCCCCCCCCCAGGAACGGTACTTCCTGATATGGCCACCACCCAATACTGCACCACCATATGGCCACCACCCAATACTGCCCTACCAAGGGGTGATACTTCTCGGGTTGATAAGTAGAAAGTTGTGCACTTTCAAACACTTCTCTCTGATCTCCCGGAGCGCCTGACAAATGATTTAAAATTCCGATGAGTAAGTGAGTGATATCTAGGTAACAGCGGACACACGGAGGTTTTCCCAATAATTTCTGTCAACATTGACAAGCGCGATTCAAACAATATACCTAGTATTTTTAACCATTTTGTTACCGATAGCAATATTTTGTCTCGCCTGATTTATTGGCAGTAACAGTCGGGACAAGGGTCTGTAAGAGAATCTGTGCATGCTTCTCTAATGGGGAGATAGTGCTGCACTAAAAGCAGGTGCCCGAATCTCGCGGGGACTGTCTCCGAGCTTCAAAGCCCTGCCTCCTGTCACCGTATTGATCGCAGTGGGAGATTTCTTACAAGACGAGAGATAATGCAGTACTTTACACTTTTTCTAAATCGACCTGTTCGGACATGCCAGAGTGATTGACTGAGAGATTGAGCTTCAGGGTTAAACAAAAACTCTCCAAAAGAAAATAACTTTCGGTCACAATCCGCGTAATCGTTATATATGGAGGTTTGTTTTCAACACTGTCATTTACTGACGAGAGTCTTGAAAAAAATATAATGGGTCGAGACTGTCTCCTGAAATACAAGAAATTTACCGTTCCCATTTAAATGGAATTCTTCGCTTGGCTGTGTCGATTTTAAAATTGTTGAAAGTTTTTAAATAAGATATTGACATAGACCCCTTGCCACCGTATTTCTGATCATCGGTCCCCAGTGTTGATTACTTTCGAGTTTTGGAAACCATGTAGTTTGGATTACGTGTCTCGGTATCATCGAAATATCCAGTTTGTGTATTAAAGAGGAGTATGTTGTCCACTGAAAAACACCAAAAGTGTTCTTAACAATTTCAAAATAACGATGAAATTCAAAGGAAGGGGCAAATCTGCCCCGATAGTACAGTTGACGGATGTGATGGACAGGGGCTATTTCCAGCAGGTCCGGTTCTTTATTGACCTTGGGATCGACATAGACTCCCCGAACGGCGACCACCGGACACCACTGATGCTGTGTGCTCTGATGGAGCCCGAGGAGTGGGGGACCGGGATTGCGCGCCTTCTAATAGAGAAAGGCGCCCTCCTGGACTCTGTGGATAGGTACGGTATGAACGCAATGCATCTATCATGTATTTACGGCCGTGTGGAACTAGCTAGAATTCTTCTCAATGCCCTAGACTTTGATTTAACAGAGGCCGACAAGTGGGGGAATACTGTCCTTCACTACGCCGTCAGAGGCGGAAGTGTCCCCTTAGTACGGCTCGTGGTCCACGCCCACAAAAAATACAAAATACCCATGGACCGGAAGAACCGCGACGGGCTGTCGGCGCTGGAGGAGGCCTTCCGGTTCTCTCACGGACGGTGCGCCGAGATTATCGCAGCCTCCGAGAGGATCGCCGAGGAGGACGTAGAGTTACTGGTCCCCCCTCCCACGCTGGACCTCAGAGTCTCCAAGGATACGTTCAGCAACCGCACCGTCTCCGAACGCTCAATGACGCGGCCTCGGACAGCGTTTGTGACGCGGCGGAATTCAATGTCCAGCGGAAGCTCGACGTCAAGTTTATACCTCGCACAGAGACCAATTTTTGTGCGAGAATTTGCTGGTGCCAAAAGGGAAAAGTTGCCGAATGAAAAGGACTTTAACCAAATCATACGTTGTGCTAGTTTGTCAGACTTTAGGAATAATCCTGAATATCTCTACAATTTGACTGTTCCCGGTGCGATAGTCAGCAATGGTTCACATGTGGGGAACCGACAGACAAACAGACCCAAGTCGTGCTACGTGAGACGGCCCGTGTCGGTGTCCAGTGAAGGGCCGGGCTTCAGCTGGAGAGTCGAGTTTAAGAAACTGTACGTCCACTATGAGTACCAGTGTTCTCCCTCCTACAGGGACGCTGCTAAATACGTCCCCGGGGAATTTTCCTCTCTCGACGGAAGTGGTTCCCCGGTACCCAACGAAGACACGGAGGACGGAGAGCGCGGGAAGAAAGGGAAGCGGTGTGGTAGCGGGAAAAAGGAGGCGGCGGAGAAGCAGCGTAAACAGTCCCAGCAACAGAAGCAGCGCAAACAGTCCAGTGTCCAGACGCCGCAGGACAAGGGGAAGCAATCCAGTACGTCACTGGACGGGTCACTGGGGTCAAGCAGCGAGTCCATCGGAAGTAGTGGCGTGTCGTCCAAAAAGCAGCAAGCCTCTTCCGGTGATACGCAAACGACAAAACCGACGAAGTCTACAACAGAAAGTCACGGACGTATTAGTAGGACAATGCATTATGGGAAGACCGTACCCCACGTAGCGGTCCATGATGACGAAGGGATTTCCGGAGACGGCCGATCATCAAAAACGCCACCAATCGACCAAAACAAATTAAAACCATAAATCTTAACATTAGCAATATACCATAGTTAAAGATTTTGTTATAATTGTAATTATGCCTTCTACTATAACCAGAGCTTTGGGGAATTAATGGCGCCTTGTTTTATGACAGATATAAGATATGTATGGATTTAAGGATATACTAATTGTAGCAAACAAGACAGTTTTTAATGTTTATTTTACTCGTAAAGGAAACACGAGAGTGAAAACTTAAATGAAACACAAATACGGAAACTAATCCAATATTGACTTAACCAATTCCTTGAGTCGTGCAGAAAGGAAGCGACTTCATTTGTCCGCCAAGAGTGAGCCCACTCCACAGTGGGAACGACACGTATTTGTCTGCAATGACAAATATACGCGATTACCCGCCAATCTTTCTGGCTTTTCAACTGTGCTTATAGAAATTAAATTGAATACAAATATCACACGGGCCTTTCATTGTTGGAGTATTTCCGATATGATTGTCATTAAATTTCTCCTTGATATGGAATGATTTCTTTGCCTTCGGTCTATTGACTGCAAGTTTCTGGCAATGGAGGAATTCTCAATGAGAAGCCCGTAAAACAACGTTAACATGGTTGACATGCTGCCAAGGGAAGAAACACGGTGTAGTGTTTGGTCTGGGCTTTAGTACACACCGAAACATCCAGTGTTCTCTGTAAACCACATAAATATGTTTTAAAGTAAAACCACTTATAAACAATGGTAACATCTCATCGCGTGCATTGTGTGCTTATACACACAACATCCAAGTGTTTGACCAACGGATTTTTTGTTTAGGGATTAGTGTTCAACTTAGAATTTAAACAATTTTCTTTCTCGTACACTTTAAAGTTTACTCGTTTGGATTCTTGATGTAGTGAAATCCTTTTTTCCTTAAAATTCACACTGGGAGTTTATTTTTGTAGATAAGACAAACAAACCATTAATATCCTAGGAGGATAAGGGAAATCTAACAATTCCTATACCCTACAATCTAACAATTCCTATACCCTACAATCTAACAATTCCTATACCCTACAATAACATGCGCTGTCGATTTGCCAGTGCTCATTTCTTTAATGTTAAACTTTGATAATGCACGGTTTTCCGTGTTCAGTAACTTCTTAATGTATAAATATACACGGTTTCTATTGTTCAGTAACTTTTGGACGTGTTACCCGTGTCCAGCAATTTCTTGATGTGTAATTATGCATGGTCACCCGTGTGCAGTTACTGTTTGATATAATTATAACTGCACTAGTACCTGTGTACTTAGTGTGTTATATATAATATAACATAATTACAATTACCTGAGTGCAACTTCTGTTGATGGGTAACTATACACGAGTACATGTGTAATTTTAACACACAGATTTTAGATTGGTAACTTTGTAAAAGTACCTGTTGACTGACACCTGTGTACTGTAGTACTTGTGTACGAGTACCTGTGTATGAGTACTTATACCTGTATACAAGTACCCGTTGACGGGTTCCCATGTACTTGTTTCTTAGTACGAGTACCCGCATCGTCTCAAGCCACGGGGTTTGTGGAAATAGAATGGAACAAAACCCGTGGCTTGAGACGATGGAGTACCCGCTGACAGACACCTGTGTACTATAGTACATGTGTGTGGGTACCTGTTGACGTGAACCTTTGTACTAGTTTTTCTGTACGAGTACCTGTTAACGGGTACATATGTACATGTATTATAGTACCTGTGTACTAAAATCTTCCTTCAGGTGGCTTGTAATCACGTGCGATTCCTTTACCTTTCGTCCATTGTGATGAATGGCTGATTTTGTTTATATTCGACTGAGTCCCACATCGGTCAACACTGCTATCTTGATGCCTTTCTCAATTAGGTGGGAAAATGTGGAGCTATTTTGATCGAGCAGTAACTGTTTACACATGTGTGAGATTGGCTTTTTATCAATTCAGACCAAGTTTCCAAGAGTCTATAGCAAAGGACGTTGAAATCCGCCGTCCATTTTGTATGTATGATTCCGTTGTATAGAAGTCATTCTGTCATTAAATTTATCAACAATATATAAAGTATTTGAATTACAACAAAAGATTTCTCGGTCATTCTCATGGTGAAATAGTCTGAAGTGAATGGTTTAATGACACTCTTGTTATTTTAACTTTTTTTGATATTTGCTCTTTTTCAAAAATTTGTTGTATATCAGCGATGTACTTTTAAATGAAGACATTCATGAGTGCGAGTTTTATCAAAGAAAATTCCGTAATGTGTACACTTTAGATTGGTGTTGGCGAAAGCTATTCATGATGCCATTAAAACTTAAAACTGTTTTAAGATGTTTGAAAACTTTGAGAAAAGGAAACCATTGTTCCATATAATTTCTACGAACTTCTCGTATTTTCATAAATTTAAATTATTTCACGGAATTCTAAAGAAAAAAAATTGACTCATTGTAGTATATACGTCAAGGATATAAGATAATTCTAAATTAATTTTATAAAATGACTACAGAATAGACGATCTGGGGTGATTCAAAAGTACTGGGGATGGTTAAACGGGGGATGATTCAACCGGACTGGGGAAAATCAGTACACAAAGACTAGCTAAAGCAACTGTGCTTCTTTTCAATTCAGAAAAACTTGCAAAATTTCTAAAGGTATCCTAAAATCAAGCCTCTCTCTCTCTCTCTCTCTCTGACTATATTTTATTGTAAAAACTACTCGGTCCGCACCAGAAAAACTTTATACAACTGTCGGTGTATTGATATCAAAATTGTAAGTACAAATTTAAGCATTTGATAATACATAATTGTTTCACAGCCAATTTGCACAGGCGCCTGACGTTATATATTTTTTATATTTTATATCATTATTTATAAAAATAAATACCCTATACCTAATTATTAGATATAGGGTATTTATTTTTATTATGAGAAAAATATATAACGTCAGGTGCCTGTGCCAATTTGATTTAAATTTTAAAAAGTCTGAGGCTTACACTAATTTTCTTCCAATGAAAACATTCTAATTAGCATATCATTTTATAGAAAATGAAACAATTTCGACTCTATGAGCTATTTCTAAAAATCGCATTTTTCAACAAACTTGTAAAGAGAGAGAACTCTCTATTTAAGCGTCAGTCACAAACAAGTTACATTATCAAGTAAGTACATGAAGAAAAAATTCTGTTTCTAATAAACTTTGTTCAAATTACTTTAAGAGTTATTCCTCTTTGTACGTTTGCCATAGTGTGTGAGGAACATGATGTTGAGATCCATACAACGTACATGTAAATAGGGAACACCTCCATATAACGTACATGTAAATCGGGAACACCTCCATATAACGAACATGTAAAT
>WFKH01007768.1:1778460-1796452 GCA_016163765.1 Magallana hongkongensis | reverse complement strand
AACGTACATGTAAATCGGGAACACCTCCATATAACGAACATGTAAATCGGGAACACCTCCATATAACGTACATGTAAATAGGGAACACCTCCATATAACGAACATGTAAATAGGGAACACCTCCATATAACGTTTAGGTAAATAGGGAACACCTCCATATAACGTACAGGTCCTTGATGTTTTCATTCGCTTTTTTACTAACATATCTCAGCTGGTTTATTTATATTTATTTGTTATTAGCGACATTTATCAGAGTTTTATCAATACGGTTTATTGTCAAATATTGTAAATTTAAAAACGGCGACTATGATTTAACTCTTTTGTTCTTCAATTTTTATTAATAATATTTCAAATTGAGCGTGTGATTTCACCTAAAATTCAATATTTTCAAAGTATGTTTTATCTCTTTACTCCTATATTAGAGGGTTTTTTTTAATGTTAGTAATTTTTTTTTCTGTCTCTTAAAAACATTCAATATACCCTATTTTAGTGTTGTGTGAACATTTAGATGGGTGGAGGTGTGGAGACGGTTATGGTATATTTTATCAACACACTGTTAAAACTTTCACGAATCAATTTTGAACCCTAAAACCCAGTAACTTCATAAAACATGAGTGACACAAAATGGGCGTGTCTTATAGCATAACCGAAAAACTGTATTGGCTGGGCCGCGTGGTAATACATAGCATGTGTACATAACAAAAAAAAGTTGTTAAAAAATAATGTTGTTTTGAAGTGTAAAAATTGCAAATAATATAAAAATAAGTAATAAGGAATCATTCTTTGAATATTATGAGGTGATTTATGAGGTGATTTAGGTCGGAGCGTGGTCAAATCTATCATAAAGCCCTTCGGGCTTTATTGGATTTGACCACGCCCCGACCGAAATTATCACCTCATAGTACTCAAAGAATGATTCCTTATTCCTCAAATATTTTATCTGAGTTCTCAAAGATGAAGCCACGTTGTCACTGTGTTAAGCAATAGGCTGCCCGTTATGGACTGACTACATGTTTACAGAACATCATCTTAGGGCCTTTGATAATATTGGTCGTTTTGTTATTTAATCTAGTTTTTCTTACTTTTAATAGTATAACCTCTCTGAGTTTGTTTTCAAGATTAACGACTTTAGTGTTCATTGTGCATGCTTTTGCACATTTTTGTAAAATATCAAACTTACAAATTTGACGAAATCGTTTAGATGCCATTTATGAAATTGAACACAATAAGATAAGTATATTTTGGATTTTTCAAGAAAAGTTTATCTTTTGTTCGGTAAGTGAGCGTAGTCACTGTACAGTATTTATGACGTCATGATAAACCTTAAGCTTTGTGGGGGTAGGAAATACTGACATTGAATAAAATTCAAAAAGTGTACGCCTTGGAAATTTTACGCACAGAAATATGCTACCTTCGGAATTATTTTTTCTTATTTTTAGAATGATTCATTTGTACCAATTTACTTTCGTAATACTCCACATAAATAGCAAAATTTGGTACATTATTATATCTTGAGATGATCCTTTTAAAAAACCACAAGGTAGAATTGTGTTTCTTACTTAAAAAGTAGAAAATGGTATTATTAATAACATATCACAATTTGACAAAAACGCCAATCACATTATTTTTATAATATGATTCGAAATGCGAAAAATTGCATTTCATTATATATTCCTTATCGTACACTGTGTATTCCTATAGTAAATTTACATGTATTTTGAGACTGTCCCTTTTATTAATGCGTCGCAGGTACACTGTAGTTGGTGTACGTTACACATAGTTAAAGCTGCATGGTCCGATTTTTTTGGCTATCACAGTATCAAATAATTTTCCATACAAACCAATTATCTTAGAAAGTTATAAACTTTAGTCTAATTACACCAGCAGAATCGATCTCCTTTCAAAGTTAGAAACATTCAAAGTAAATAAAAGTAATTTCTCTTTGGGCAAACAAAAAAACAAACCAAAATGCAATATGGGAATGTTTAGGAAAGAGAACGGTTTAGTTTCGTCCCCCGAATGTTTGGGTTTATTCAACCCGCATGTTATGCATCGATTGTAAACAAAACAAACTTCAGAAATAATTGTGAACAAAATGTACACATGTTTATTTTTGATTTGCCAGAACATTACTCAAATTTAGACTCTATTGAAAGCGATGTCAAAGGTGTAATTACAATCATCCCCGTCTCGATGCCAGGGGCGAATTTTGATATGAGGCGAAATAACGCGATACCCTTTTTATGTCGTTTGTTTTGTAAAAGAAATTTTGTACATTATTTTTTCATTGAAATATGGTTTGATTGACCGGGAAAACTACTGTAATGTCTATTATTATACAAATATTTAGCTTAACCATCGTTTAAAGGCGTACAGAAAATTTGATATAAAATCGGACCAAGCAGCTTTAAAAAATGAATAGATTTCTTTTTTTAGTGTTTGCGCGGAAAAAACCATCTCGGCCTCCTTAAATTGCAATGTGAACAATCGTAAAGATGTCTTTTGGACATCCTGTGAGAATTATTTCACAATGTGACAGATATGTACACATCTTTTTAGGCTGTCCAAAACAACGCCACCTTCAAAATTCAAAATCTACGAGGATAGGAGACATATATTACTGTAACCCAGGCAGTAGACAGAACACCAGTCATACAATGTATTTATTTAATATATACGAAAAATCTGAAACATACAACATTGACTCATTTGAAAATTATCTCAGAATACGTTACAATAATTTGGATAAAGGTTATTTAATATATAGTATGGAATTGTTAATTATAAACATAGAATATATTTATAAGTAATAAATTACACAAGAATTACCAGACACCGGCAGCTAATCGCAGACAAAGCTTGCGCTTAATCTTCATGCATACAGGTCTGTCCCCTCTCAAGGCAAGACAAAGTGTGCGCGGGCCTGGTTAGTTAGGCGGGAAGATTGGTTAGTAGAAGTTAAATTTAGAATGTTGTCAGACAGGTCAAACTGGTAGTCGAATGGTCAAATAAAAATAAACAATTACACGTGGACAATCTCACCTGGAGATGTAAATAAAACACACACACATGCAGACAGAAACAATTACGTTTACAAATAGACAAACATTTAATATTAATTACTTACACTGGTTACATTACATAAACACAATTTTCAAGCAACTAATTTTTATTCATTTATATAGTCAGCAATGTTGATACAAACTGAAAACTCTTCACATTCAATCAATCTGTGACTCATCCGAAAGGTAAATTGTATTCACACCGTTTCCATATTATCCAATGAACCCGCAAAACATTCCTATGGGAACACGTTTAGGTAAAGGCTCGCCTGAGACGTCATTTTTCTGTTCCGATGTTGATGGTTTGCTTTCTATCCAAGTTTCTTCATTTAGGTGTACAATTATACCTAAAAAGCGACACTGCAAATATAAAATTTATTAAGTACGCAATTTAAAAAAGTAATTAAAATATGAAAAGTTCTTTATCATGTGGCATCAAATCACAACGGCTCCAAATATAATTTTTCTATTTGTAAATTTAAGAAAAATGTTTGCTGCGTGAAATGGGGGGGGGGGTGGTCCCCTCTGATTATGCTACGTGCCTGGGTTAATTACACAAAAAAATTATGTGTTGCCTATTTTACCAAACCTTCCTAAAAAAAAGTTTTATTTAGTTTTTAACTTCACTTTTGTTTTGGCGTACAGATGACACTTTAATTTAACCTGGTCATGAAGAGGCACTGATGTCTTGTACTCCAACGAGGGACAACTAATGATCTAAAAAATTAAAAAGAGTTATTGAACTTGACTTTACCTATTATAAAATAATTGTCCATAATTTAAAAAGAAATACAGGTCAATAATTTTGCGGATAAACTTAGAATTACAAATGTAGGAAGTTTTTAGCAATATTAAATATACTTTCTTGAGTCATACAATCAATCACGTGATAAAAATGTCAACAGACCAGGAAGAGTAAATACCGGGAGACGCCATGATAGAACTAGAACTAGAAGTTTAAGGTTTGTACAACTTCATGTGTTTGAGATCGTAATGTAATAGATAAGATTGCTTTCTATTTTTCAAGTTCCTTATTTCAATTTAATATTAGATTTATTGGCAATGAGCTACTCCAATATATGGCGGCGGTGCCACACCCAGTCAACAATTAAATGTGGATCATAAGATATTTCAGATACATGTATGTGCATGGAAATGAATTTAATACAACTGAATTAAGAGGACGATTTCACATATGAACACAAAATGTACCTATGTCAGGAATTCAAAATCTGTACACACGATAATATATGTAAATAAAATAAAATCATTTTTTTTCAGAATCCACGCAGGTTCATTGCCTGACCATGGACGAGCGTTGGGCCCAGGATGTGTTACGGTGTCATCTCTGCGAGACCCCGGGCCCCCCTATGTACTGTGACATTTGTCACATACATCTGTGTAAAGCCTGTGTGGGGGAACATCTCTCAGATCAGTCCAATGAACACAAAGTGGTGCCATTTGAAAAGCGGGGATCTACTCCAAATTACCCCAAGTGTCCTAAACATTTCACAAAACAATGTGAACTTCACTGTGAACAATGTGACATTCCTATTTGTGCACTCTGTATTTCTGGAGAACATTTAGGACATAAACCAGTTGACATTGTTAAACATATTGAAAGCAAAAAAGAACTTTTACAGAGAGAAATGCAAGAATTAGAGAAATCTATTTATCCTAAATATCAACAGATTGCCTCTAACATCCCAGTTCAGAAAGCTGCTCTGAATAAAAACAGCCAGAAATTGACAACAGCAATAGACAAACATGGAGAAGCCTTGCACAGAGAAATAGACGCCATGATCCAGAAACTGAAATCTGATCTCAATGAAATGGACACCAAACACCTGGCTGTCCTCAACAAACAGGAAGATGAAATCACACGCACCATTTCTGAAATCACACAGAGCATTGCAGATCTGAAGAAGTTACTGGACTCCACTGATGTCAGCCATGTTTCTGCCTACAAATCCAGGAATGCTGAATTCAGAAGATTGCCTCCTAAACTCACAATGTCCTTACCAAGTTTTACCCCTCAGAAGATCAACAAGGAACAGCTTTATCAACAGTTTGGTTCTCTGTCAGCATCATCTATTAAAACAGAAGTACAAGTCTACACCATGGAATCTCCCGGTGCTGAGTCCTCTCCCCCAGACAGACCGCTCATTGATGTACCACGGATCATCACACAGATAAACACCGAGTATGGAGACTCTAATAGATTATTCAGTGTGTCCTGTCTGAGGGATGAAGAACTATGGACGCATGGTCAGGACAACAAGATGAGACTCTACAACCTGAAGGGAGAACTAGTGAAGTCAGTCCAAACCAAGTCAGGGAACATGCCATGTGACATAGCAGTGACAAGGAGTGGGGATCTAGTTTATGCTGATTACAATGATAGAACTGTGAACATAGTGAAGAATACACAGATACAGACAGTGATCAGACTACAGGGGTGGAGACCTCACGGTGTCTGTAGTACCTCCTCTGGTGACCTCCTGGTTGTCATGAACAGTGATGATAAACAAACAAAAGTTGTGTGTTACTCTGGCTCCACAGAGAAACAAAGTATTCAGTACGATGACAAAGGACAACCTCTCTATTCATCTGGTTGGTACACTAAATACATCAGTGAGAACAGGAACCTAGATATCTGTGTGTCAGACTGTGGAGCCGGTGCAGTAGTGGTGGTCAATCAGGCCGGGAAACTCCGGTTTACCTACACTGGTCCTCCCTCTACTACCAAGGGATCATTTGAACCATACGGCATCACAACAGACAGCCAGGGTCAGATCCTGACAGCAGACGGTATCAACCACCGTATCCACATCCTGGATCAGGACGGACAGTTCCTCCGCTACATTGACAACTGTCATTTACAGGATCCATTGGGTTTATGTGTGGACACCAGAGACAACCTGTTTGTGGGTGAACACTTCACAGGTAAAGTGAAGAAAATCCAGTATTACATGTAAACAAATCTACATATATAAACAAACTGTGTGTATACCTACATATATAAACAAACTGTGTGTATACCTACATATATAAACAAACTGTGTGTGTTACATTGATATGTACTGTTTATATAATGTGTTAATACATGTATCATGTGTATACAAACTGAATTTATATAATAATATATAAACAAACTGTGTGTGTTACATTGATATGTACTGTTTATATATGTGTGTATGTAATGTATACAAACTGAATGTATATAAAAATATGTAAACAAACTGTGTTACTTCATTTATACATGCGTGTATAAACAACTGTGTTGATAGCTGAAATACAAACAAACTACATGTATGTGTGAATACAACATTTAAATAAACTCTGTATAAATACTATAGAGGAACATTTCTCTGAATATGTGCACAAATAACATGTATATTTAAGGAATAAGGAATCATTCTTTGAGTACTATGAGGTGATAATTTCGGTCGGAGCGTGGTCAAATCCAATAAAGCCCGAAGTGCTTTATGATAGATTTGACCACGCCCCGACCAAAATTATCACCTCATAATATTCAAAGAATGATTCCTTATTACTTATAGTTATATAATTTCAAGCCATTGTACGATTAAATATTTGAATATAAATAAGTAAACCAATTATAGGTCATTTGAAGTTATTGGACTGTATAGTACAAAATCAATATGTAGTGTTATCACAGGCAAAGACACTGAAAAATGTAAATATTTATATGTAAATATATTGTGTATGTAAACATACTGTTATGTATATTGTGTATAATTATATTACATGTATATAATATTGTTTATTTCTTATTATTTAAGAAAGAAATAAAAATGTTAAATAGTTCTGTGGGATATAAACTTGTTGGTCACATGATTAAATCCTGTGAAGCCTGAAGGAATTCTTAGAAGATTACATCATGTTCCAACCAACTTTATCCAAGAGAACATTTTAACATTAAAATATATGTTATCATATTTACATTGAGAAAGAGAGATCATTCCAAATCATGACTTACTGTCTGTCATACATACCAGGTTATATGCTCCATGTGACAAGCCGTCAGCTGACCTCTTGATCCTTCAGAAAGTTCTACTGAATTTTTCACTTCACCCTTTAATAGATTAATTGATATAAAAAGAGAAATGTCAATGTATTTTTTCATTAACAAACTGTCTTTATTTTATTGTTCAGAAACTGACTGCATTTACATGTACCATGTAAACAAACAATACTTATATACAAAATGTACATGTATTCTCATTAATTGTAGTATTTCATATTGAATGATTAATAAAAAAGATTGTATGTTACATTGAGTATCATTTTGCTGTGAAATTAATAAAACAGGACAATTAATGGTAGAACTTGTAACAGAGTTTTACATGTAAAATAAATGATTATCTTACCTTGTAGAATTTCTAAATTCCATCAGTTTCACGGGATGTTTTAATTCTATTTGTGTCCTGAAGTGTCTGAAAATAGTACAAGATATGAAAAAGAGAGAGTAATTTCAGAAGCCTCATTGCTAACCTGAGCAACAATTGTAAAACTTAACCAAATTTAGTAAAATAGTTAAACTAGCTACAGTTTTAGTACTGTCATAAATTATACCTCTAATTTATTCACAATTTATGTAAATAAGGATCCGAGTTTTGCATAAAAGGACTATGTATATGATAAGAGCCTAAAATGGCCTGCTAAAATGAACATTATATTACTGTAATTCTTTGTTTTCTTTGTACAGATATACATGACATGAATATAGAAGCTTTTATCTGATTGACAGCATTTTTCATTTTCATTCATGCATGAAGGATATTGTTACATGTAGATCTTAAATGTATGGACTGACTACATGTTTACAGAACATCATATTAGGGGCTTTGATAATATTGGTCCTTTTGTTAAATGTAGTTTTTCTTACTTTTAATAGTATAGCCTCTCTGAGTTTGTTTTCAAGATTGGCGACCTTAGTTTTCATTGCGCATGCTTTTGCACATTTTTGTAAAATAGAGAGGTTTAGCAGACCAACGGGTACGCGTACTTGTACGTGTAGGTTACAAGTTAGAACTACACGTACCAGTTCACATAACTTTTCTTGTTTAGCAGTTTCCACGTGTACTTGTAAACGTTTTAAATGTAATTTTTATATTCTCTACTTTTAATCTGAATATTGATAGTTACAGTCAAAAACTGAAGATAACACTAATTACTTTTATTTAACAGCATCGTTTCAAGTAATTATATATGTATATTTTTTAATAACAGATTATTAAGAGTCCTTGCATGTTTTGCAAGAAGTGATAAGTGTATTAAAACATCTACAACACAATACATTTTAGTTAAAAAATTGTGTTTCTTTATATCAGTAGTCGCATTAAGTATGAAGGCTTTAGAAAAGTATACACATTTGCTCATATAAATAGGCAACAAGTAAATTTAAGCTACAAGTTTGACCTTACGTGTACTTTGCAATCTACACGTTTGTTCACCCGTGTACGTAAGTGTAGAAATTCGTCATTACAAAAACTGATGACGTAATGCGCATATTTTTCTTTCTACACGTACACGTAGGTTTGCTAAACCTCTCTAATATCGTACATTTACAAATTTGACAAAATTGTTTAGATGCCATTTATGAAATAGAACACAATAAGAACATACAATCAAAAAAAAAGAAAAAATAATTCTGAAGGTGGAATATTTCTGTGCGTAAATTTTCAAAGGCGTACACTTTTTGATTTTTATTCAATGTCAGTATTACCTACCCCCACAGGGCTTTAGGTTTATCATGACGTCATAAATACTGTACAGTGACTACGTTCACTTACTGAACAAAAAATAAACTTTTCTTGAAAAATCCAAAATATAGACTGTCATCGCATATGCTTTTGGTAGAGCAAGGCCGTTATACTGGAACTGTCAGATCGATGCGTATCTGTAAAAATTGTAATTTAGGTGAATTCAAGAATGAATTTCATTTTATACTTATCTGTCCATTTTATAAATGTCTACGGGTATTGTATTAAAAAAAATATTACTGGACTTGTCCTTCAATGTTTAAGTTAGTTCAACTACTTGCTATTCATAATCGCAAACAATTGTGCAATCTCGCAATGTATCTGCGTGAGGTAGGTAAAAAACGGGAATGTCAAACTACTCGTACATCCAACTGATGTATTATTATTATTATTTATATAACCATTTGATTTATTGATTTATAGGGTCTCTCCTTCTATAAATGTACATGTATGAATAATAATTTTTTTAGAATATTATATAATGTTAATAGTGAACTGTGTGCTTCTGCTTAGATAGAGTGTAGTGTAATATAATATATTTATAATTATGTACATATGTTACAACTGTTTATAATTCATATGAATTTTAGCAAATAAACAATACAATACAATACAATAGTGGTCTGAAGAAGATAAGACAGAAAATAGTCAATGGACAACTGAGGCTTCAAGATCATAAACTGAGAATAGACATGTCTATATAGTAACTGATGTGGTATCTTAAAATAGTGTTAATAACTTAATGAATGTTTGGCTTTAGGTTTGTATATCTTAAATATATACTGATGGAAAATTTCTGGCGATTCAAGACTCGATCAAGTCAAGCAAAAAAATCCAAAATATATTTTCTGACCTAAATATATTCTCAGTTAATGGTATTAGAGCCCAGTGATCTCTTTGGTTCAGGGAGCAACAAAAAATACACAAAGTATTCATTGCTCAATCACCTGAAAAGATTCTTACCTGTAAATTCCAATGAAAATTGAATTCTGCATCCCACTTTTGGTCCTATGAATCAACATTTCATAAAGAGGCTCTATACCTTCTTGTTCAATACTGTAACATACAAATATTTTCATTAAACCAGCAAAGATAAAGCAATATTCCAAAATTTTATTCTCTTACCAGTGAATCCTCCTAAACAATTTTAGAAAATGAAATTGATGTAGGCAGGATCTTCGAAATATAAAATAATAGTCAACTAAATCATGTTATTGGTCTTGAAACATTAATCAACTACAAATATGAAATGATTAACAACTTACAACCAACATTTGCACTAAATAACCTCACTCAGGTAACTTATAAATGTGATTTACCTGAATTCGAATTCAAAACATATCAATGGACTCCATCAAAAGAGAGCATCACCAAGTGTTTCTTCCTGTAACAATATAGGTTTTATATAAATATTCAGAACATTTGCTTTTATACAAGTCTGACAAATAAAATTATTATACTTCTATACTTTTTTCACTTCATATAAGAGAAAATCAATATAGTTTGCTGGTACCTTAAAAATCACCATAACTGCATGACTGATCCTCTGCAAAAATGTGTGACAGCTTGATATGAACTGATACACATCTATTTGTAACACTTCATACAATTTCTTTTAATCTAAGGAAGAAAAGTTACAAATTCGAATAAAATCATGAATACTTGTATTCAAATTCATTATCAAATAGAATAAACCAGTTTACAGTGGCAATTAAACGACAACGAGTGAACATATGGGTTCCAGCTACTTTCCTATTATATATTGTGTGGTCTTATTTTCATTGAACTGTGCGGTTTTGAGACGTTGAATGCATTTGTATTATATTGTTTTATTGTCGATATCCCCAGAGCGTCAGTATGTTGAAAACTTAGGCATATACTTCATAGTAGCAGGAATTAATATTTAATTGTCAATAGTATCATACCAAATTAATGTCATTGTTGAAAAAATCGGTTTGGATATACGATGAATACTGAACCTCGTTTCTGGCAACACTTCTTTTTCGGAGAATTTAGAAACAAAAATGGATGAATCACATGTTAGTAGATAATAGTGGCATTTAAATATTGTTGTAAAGAAATTCAGTTGTTTTAAAATGATAAATACGCTGAGAATTAAATGGTTCATGCTTTATCATTACAACAGAAGTCATCATTAAACGGTAACATTTTTTAAATATAGTCAGTAATTTGTTTATTGTTTCATTCGTTATAATTTCTAATTTTGAAATGTATTTTTATTAACAAACTCATTTTTCAAATTTGAGTACTATTTTGGGAAAGAATATGAAGGACTCTGCATATCTGTATCATTCGAACTTCAAGAAATATTGAAAATAGAATTAAAGTGAAATTTTGGTAATCTGATGATATACATGTAGCATGTAATTTGAATCACACAGATTTCTCATTTATAGTTTTAATTTAAGTTTGTTTTTTTTTTTTTTACGAATTACAGTGAAATGTATTTCAATTTCTTTTTTAATATTATTTTACATGAAAGTAATTTGGAATTTTTCTGGTCAAAACAGCTAGTGGATTTAAGGACTCTGATCACTAGCACCCCTAAACAAAAACAAAGAGGTATCAAAATATTTCTTTACACTGTACGGGTTTCGTTTAAGAGGGCTCGATGGTTGTCGCCATTTTTTAGACTGTATTGATCTCTTTTAAAAGGAGAGCTCTATATAAGAATATAGGAAAATGCCCAAATTTAAAGGTAAAATATATACTCTTTCTTTACTAAATAATAGTTTATAGTTAAAGAGATCATATCTTAAAATTTAAGGAAGATTTGATGGCTAATTTGTAGATCACCCAGCCTCCTTAGATTATATTCCACAATTTACTATTGATTATGTTTATTCTGATTTCTAATACATGTTGAATACTCCCTTGTCTACAATACTTAAGTATTTTATCTCTGTAAATATATTTTTTAAAGATGATGGCAAGGTATTTAAAGTTTGCGGAAAGTTGTATGGTTCGAAGCAAGGTTTACAAAAACATAGAATATTGGAGCATACAAAGGAATTTATTAACATCTACCGATTAATTTCTCCTCTTTTTCTTATGAAAAAAAAAACGATTATGATTCAAAGCTCTGAAGAAACTGATAGGACTAAAATCTTCAAGCCCTGTTTATCGATTGGTCCAAACCTTAATCGACTCAAGAAAAATCTCGGACTGCACGAAAACATCATGATAATATCAGACTCAATTACCGTCGAAGTTCTTTTATATACTAGTAATGTACTGATGTACATTAACAATAAATAAGTTAATAAATAAACGTAAATATAACAAATAAAATGCTTTCTTTGATTATCCATGCGGGTTATGAAGGTAGCGATCATTGCAGAAAAAAATTTAAATAACCCGCTAACGCGGTTTATGTATTTTTTCCTGCAATTTCGCCACCTTCATATCCCGCTTGGATCACCAAAGAAAACATTTAATCGTTAAAATAAATTAAAGCATTTTATTGTTTAAATAAATTCAAGACCAGATTTTAGTCACACGTGATGCTACATCTAAATGTACGCCATTTTAATATCTTTTTATTGATGAAAAAATAAAAACCTTGGATATCCACACTCACACACGCGTGCATGCGCGCACGCCCACCCACGTACATCTTACCGACGGTACGCATATCCAGAAATTCTAATTTGTTTTATGGTACCTATATCTGTTTGTGTAGGTACACATATCATAGGGTCTTTCATTAATGGAGGAAATATCAATTAATATGCGGGTTTAGTTTATTTTATAATTCGCTACATGTGAGGACTCAGAAGCCCTTCAAACACCTAGTATGTTTTACCCGCTAAAATACGACCTGATCGAATAAATAAACAGAGCAGTGTAAACTTCCGAACCTGCAGAGCTTGTTGCCATTTTATGATATGTGTACCAAATGTAGGTACGCATATCGACTTAATACCAGTGAGAGGAGAAGATTTTTAAAGATTTTTCTCTATATATATTCCTTTGTAAAACCCCCCCCCCCCATTGTGGCCCCACCCTACTCCTGGGAATCATGATTTGAACAAACTTGATTCTACCCTACCTGAGAATACTTCCACACAAGTTACAGCTTTTCTGCCTGATCAGTTTTAGAGAAGAAGATTTTTAAAGATTAACTTTATATATTTCTAATATTTAAAAATTCGACCCCCATTGTGGCCCCACCCTACCCTGGGGATTATGATTTGAACAAACTTGAATCTAAACTACCTAAGGATGCTTCCACACAAGTTACAGCTTTTCTGGCTAATCAGTTTCAGAGAAGAAGATTTACTCTATATATTCCTATGTAAAAATTTGCCCCCCCCATTGTGGCCCCACCCTACCCCCGGGGATCATGATTTGAAGAGACTGGAATCTACACCAAGGATGCTTCCACACAAGTTTCAGCTTTTCTGGTCAAATGGTTTTTGAGAAGAAGATTTTTTGAAAAATACCAACAATTTTTCAATGAGTTTTAATTATCACCCCTTGAAAGAGGGCATGACCTTTCATTTTAATAAACTTGAATTCCCTTTACTTAAGGATGCTTTGTGCTAAGTTTGGTTGAAATCGGCCCAATGGTTCTGGAGAGGAAGTCGAAAATGTAAAAAGTTTACAGACAGACAGACGGACAAACAGCCGGACAGACGGACACCGGACAGAAAAGCTCACTTGAGCTTTCAGCTCAGGTGAGCTAAAAATAAAAGAACCAAAAAATGGAGCGGGAAACGGAACGAAAATATCCAGGTGCAGGATTTATTTTTTTAATAATATTTTTTGGAAAGCCCTTAGGCACGTGCGCGCGGATCCGGCGACCAAGAAATCAAATTGGTGTGGCCCTGTATCAATTTACATTCATTTACATTTGAGTCATAAAATCATTGTCATCATTATATAATGCATAATGTTATTCTAAGCATAAACATACACATACCATTCTATTGGAATAGGCCCAATGTACAAGGTGAACCAAGTTCAGTATGACGACTCAAGATATATTCTGCAATTTAAATTATACAACTATTACGCTATCATAAAAGTAGTTTTAATTAAAACACACATAGGAGACTTCAGTTATAACTATAAAAAATACACTTTAACTTTGGCCATAATATAATTATTGCACTAAAGGTAACTCTGGACCTTTCTACAAATTAAGTTGTCGTGAATGAATGCACACTAATATATTTTAAAATCAAGTGAATAATTAAAGAATTCAATAAATATATATATATATATATATATATATATATATATATATATATATATAAATCACAAAAATGTCAAAATGAAATGATGTATATGTAATATACATGTAATTGAATCATAAAATATGAAAATATGAGACTGCTACATTGGTATTAGTATAGTAAAGCAGTTAAAGTTCCAATGTTCAATTGTGGTAGAGAAAAGACCTTCCACTGTTCAATTTGTGGTTACGAGAAAAGACCTTCCACTGTCCAATTTGTGGTTACGAGAAAAGACCTTCCACTGTTCAATAGGCACAAACATGTAGAAAAATTCACATAAACTTTTTGTAAGCACTGCATGGTAATGTCGTAACTGCTTATATGAGCAAAATATTCTGTCAGTGACATCAAACATGTTTTAATCACTTCAATGTGCATAAAATTGAATTGGTGATCTGTATCCCGATAGTTGCACTGACATGCAGCTAGAAGACCTGATTGAATCGACCACGATGAATGAAATGTTTATTATCAATGTCAGTATGAAAATCAATTGAATGAGTTTCACATTTTAATTAATAACATAAAAAGATGAATATTCATTATTGACTTTTGGGATCATTGTAAATTAGGTTTCCCAGACAAAGCAGGCTGGTCAAGCCATCATAAGGGTAGGGATGTCCTAAATTGGTCAGATCTAAAATGATGAGATTGGTTTGTTCCAAAAGAGGTTGTGACCTACACACTTTTTGATGTAAATCGATTAACAAAAGAAACAAAATAATATATGGTTTAGGGGTAGGGATACATGCACTAATCTAGAAGTGGACAGGGGGTTCGGGCCACCCTGGAAAGTTCAAACTTAGTTTACATAGTATTTTTTAAAAAGTCACCAAAAATCATTTCCTGGGAGGGAAGGCTTTTACCTGAATCATTTCCTGGGTGGGAAGGCTATTACCTGAACCATTTCCTGGGAGGGAAGGCTTTTACCTGAATCATTTCCTGGGTGGGAAGGCTAATACCTGAACCATTTCCTGGGTGGAATCATTTCCTGGGTGGATAGGCTTTTACTTGAATCATTTCCTGGGTGGGAAGGCTTTTACTTGAATCATTTCCTGGGAAGGAAGGCTTTTACCTGAATCATTTCCTGGGTGGGAAGGCTTTTACTTGAATCATTTCCTGCGTGGGAAGGCTTTTACCTGAATCATTTCCTGGGTGGGAAGGCGTTTACTTGAATCATTTCCTGGGTGGGAGGGCTTTTACTTGAATCATTTCCTGGGTGGGAGGGCTTTTACCTGAATCATTTCCTGGGTGGGAAGGCGTTCACTTGAATCATTTCCTTGGTCTGGGAAGGCTTTTACTTGAATCATTTCCTGGGTGGGAAGGGGTTTGTTGTTTTCAGGACAACCCTTATAGCCATAACATAATTTATATGGGGAATAAGAATGCCAACGAATATCAAGATATTTGATAATTTACTGTTTGGTGGGGGGGGGGTTACCCCATGGGCCTGGTTCAATGATAATATGTACCTCATATCTAGCATCATGTATCTCCTAACATTTTCAAGCTAAATACTGTACATTTACGATAGACTTTATAGAATTTTGAATTTTTCAAATAAGTTTAAATTAAGACCCTTTACCTCTTTGAACCCCAAATATATGACAAGCAAACTCAGAATTTAAAACAAGTGGCTCATGGGCCAAATCGCTTACGGAATCATATACAAAATATCAGGACAGTGTAGAAAAATATATTCTGTATTAAAACAAAAACTCAAAAATTTTCTCTAAATATATTTCTGTTAAACAATGAGCCCCTTTTGTAACTGGATAATTTCATAGTTATATCACATATTAAGCATTGCAGCTCTCAAGAAGATCTTAAACAACTGTTCACATAAATATAAAATAATATGAACAGTCTTCCGGCAGATTTAAGGCATGAACAACATCTGTGGTTTTAAAAAATCACTAAAGACTCATCCGCTCAAATTAGCTTTTTATAATTGACACTGTAATCCATTTTATTGATATCTGTGTACAGGACTCCTGATTTTACATTTTAAAGAAATGTAATCCTTATCACTGCTTAATCTATTTCAGTCATGGCCTTTCATTTTAAAGGGGAAGGAAACTATACTGGAGTATGCATAATCTAAAAGCGGAGTTGTGGGAATTGTCAACAGATGTCAAACATCATAGAAAATGTCTACTTTTGTTATTTCAACACGATAATTTGGAATTTCAAAAATTGTGAGTGCACTTTAAAAAACATCTCGAATACAGTAACTTCATGCAGTTCTGAGGTTGTAGCGAAAGAATTTTAACTTGGGTAGAACATTTACTCAGGTGTCAGTCATTTTTCAAACATTTAATATTGAAACCAAATTTGTTGATTAAAGATTCTTAAAATTGTTATTTGTAAGATTGCAGCATCCTTAATTGTTTTCTTTACACTGACTCTGAAATTAATAACATATAAAAATTATTTTAACAGACTTTGGGTAAAAATAAGATAAACGAGTCCAAAACTAGCGCATTTTTTTGTGTGCCATAAATTGCAACTTTTTAGCATGTATGGAACTGCAGGTCCCAGGTCGTCCATCCGAATTTTTTCAAACTGGGAGCTATAGATCTGCGGCTACAGAAAGGCATACACCAGCACCGTGTACATTGTATGTGTAAACCCGAATAGATGGCGTGAAGTTGAAATAATTGATTTTTTTTATTTTCAATCCAAAAGAGTTCAACATTACATCAGCCTCCAGTAAATGACGGGGAATTCAATATTTCTAACTTCAAATGCGCTTTAAAGCTTAATTATGTTGTTTTTCTTCAACAGAGTATGACCAAATGTAATCATTTAAACCACTTATTAGTTCAAAAATAAACAATTTTTGATTTTTGTTCCCTTTCACAAACTTGAATCCCCTTCACCAAATAATGCTTTGAATCCTCTTTACCCAGTATGCTTTGTGCCAAGATTGGCTAAGGTCAGACGCGACCTATCTTCCATTTTTTTCTAATTTTTTCTATCTCCACAATGTGAAGATTTCCACTAAGTAATTCCATACTTATATTTTCATGTTATATGATACTTTTTTATTTAAATATAAAGTGTTCAATTGAAAAAATATTATATGACTTTATTAATAAGCATACAAATGCATTTTGCATGCTATTTTAAGGAAAATTCTAAATATTCTAGCTCCGAAAAGAGCCTGGTAATGTACCCTGGATTTTTGGGAATTAACAGGTTTAAATGTTAAAAAATAAGGAATATTATATGAAGGAAAATTATATAAAATTGAGGAACGTATCGTGTGTCCTTAAAATTGGCCCAGTGGTTCAGGAGAAGAAGTTGAAAATGTGAAAAGAGTGCTGCTGAGATGGACAGACAGACAACAGGCACCTGACATTATTAATTTTTCTCATAATAAAAATAAATACCCTGGCTTTACCTAATAATACACGTGTATTAATTAGTAGGTATAGGGTATTTATTATTATTATGAGAAAAAATTATAAGTCTGACAGGTGCCTGTGAGACAAAAGGACGACACTCACAGACAAAATGTGATCCAAAAAGCTCACTTGAGCTTTCAGCTCCGGTGAGCTTAAAAGTAAAACCAATTGTACAACTATACTGTAGAAAATAAATGTAGGATGGCCTACGCCGGAATAGAGCTTTCATCAGTACTTTGCATTGAACGATTGGTTCACCTTGAGAATCACTACACACAAGTTCATGGGAGATAAAGAGAAATTATAAAAAAACTGAGCAAAAAGCATAAGTTTCCAAACTATATACATGTATGTCTGGTAGACTATATAATCTTTTGTATATACAGTTTACGCGAGACGTTTCAGTCTGGGTTAAAATTACCATAAAAATCCCCGCAAACTCAGAGTGACCTGTGAGTATGAGTGATAAC
>WFKH01007768.1:1750811-1778360 GCA_016163765.1 Magallana hongkongensis | reverse complement strand
TTTTTTCATTGCAAATCCCGAACTTTTGCGTTTGTGCTGGAACCTTTCCTGAAGATCCCAAACTTAAATTGTTTTTATACATGTGGTGTAATAGTGGGTTGTCCCAAGGAATTTTTTTAAGAAAACAACCTACTGATAGGGTTCTTCAATTTATTCGGAGAAATTCCATTCAATTCAATTAAGTTCAATGGTTTATTGACATCACCATGTTTGCATACAGTCAAAATGAAATCAAATGACAGACAAAAGAATATTAAAACATAAAGGCTATAGTATCCAAGACAATTTTATACAATTTTCCATAGTCCCTGGAACTGTTTTCTCTGCATAAAGCATTTATTTAAGTAGACACATAGACGTTTTGTAGTATTATAATCACATGGATTAACAATTTCTTTAATGGGATCAATACCACGGTATAATTTATCATTAAAAATATCACAAAATTGAAATCGAAGATTGTCATACACAGGACAGTAAAGTACAAAATGTTTTTCATTTTCGACTAATAATAAGCAGAGCGTAAACGTTTTAACTTCGGGTTAATTGGTTTACAATATCTATAAACAAATACCTGTTTCAATAAATAGTGAATGTGCACTTATTCTTAATCTTGTTAGCTGGTATCTTTCATGCTTTTTCAAGGGAAACTTTAAGTAATCTTGCAATTTATACTCGGTAGAATTTAATATTTTACGGTAGAAATAAAGTTTTCCTGAGTTAGAAGACTATGATGAGAAAAAGTTTTCGGAGATACAGGGATTTATAGGGATCAAACCCTGTAATATTATAAATAGTTATCAGCATAAAAATGATCAATATTAACAATATGTTTCAGCATAAAAATATACAATCATATTCAAATATTCATACATGTAATACATTACCTATGATTACTGCAGAGATTTGCAAAGAAGAATAACTCTGATAACAAGACATGTTATAATTTCAAGGTAAATAAGAGTTACTGCCCTTGAACGCAATTGAAATATTCTCTATATCATAATGAATACAATATTCGATTTAATAAAAATATAAACTTTCAATGTAGCTCCTTTGTAGATTATATTACTTCAAGATACATATAATAAATTATAACTTTGTAACGATCACCTGTTTATGGAACAGGGATATGAACATCTGTGAAGCCCGAAGGGCTTCTCAGAAGATTTGTTCACGTACCAACCAAGTTCATATCCCGGTGAACTTTTTAACATTGCTGTTTATTACTTATATTTACGTTTGAAAATAAACAAACCGTTCAGAATTATTAAAATAACCGTGTTTTTAATGTTAACAATAATGCAATCGTCAAGCGATAAGCGCGTGCGGTAATGATCGTGACGTCATTGAAAAGTTCACACAGAATTGAACGTTTTTGCTAATTATAGGTCTAGAATACAGCTCTGTGAAACCATATTGTCAAAATTTTCCCCCTTCAACGAAGTTTTATTTCTTTTCAAAATTTGATTTCCACCATATCGGACAGTTTCTGATGGGTCTGCATAAACAATGGGGATATTCCTAAATTATTGCTGTTCTGACAGAATCGTGCAGGATTAACGTACGTTCAACAAACTCCCCTGTAAATCATCAGTCTTCATCTGTCTCACCAGCATTTTGCACATCTTATATCACTAGTCGATTATTCCTCTAAATCCCAATTTATGAGTTGAAAAACTTTACTATTTCTCTTCGTTCCAATTCACCCTGCTTGATCTTTTCCGCCATAATTTGGATAACAAGAATGTTTTGGAGGGAATTTTACTAGGGCAGAGGCAAACCAAAAGGAAAGTCGAGTTTGTAATGTACTACAGTGAACTACAGTTTGTAACCTTAACATCTGATTTAATAAATTGTATATGAATATTTTTTTTCAAATATTTCTGATAATCAAAGATTAGGCCTATATGCAAAATCATCAGGTAAATATAGTTTTTCCTCCCTGGAACCTCTTTCACATTTGCAGATTTGGAGGCTGATTTATTGACATTTGGCGGGAGGGATTCCCCGCTGTGTCAGGACTCATGTGCATTAGCCTCTTGCACCTAATTAACCCACGTTGAACATTGTTGATAAGAGTTATTCTGACCAGTGAATTGGTTGTTTTTTTAAGTTTAAAGTATTTTCTAAATAATTACATGTATGTGAAAAAAATGATGCTTACTATGATAGATGTTTTAACAAAGCTCTAGATATAAAAAACAAAAACAACAAAAGGGATGCTTGTATTGGTAGTGATCAATTTAGAAGTACATGCATGTTTAGATGCTTATTACTTAAAGAATGAAAATCAGGGAAAGGAACTATGCACACCGTTTCATTATTAAATGACCCTAAAGATTATGTAGTTCTCTGATCAGCACGTGCTTCTGGTATGCAGCTATCTATTAATAGATTCTCGCTGCGGTGTTATCAGTTTGGAGGAGGGGCCTGCTTCCTTATATGCTTAATTGCCGTCCGTGTGGATATTCAACTAGGTCAGATCCGGCCTTTAAGGAAGCATTTTTGCAAATGTAAATATTTTGTACTGACTGTGTATTATTTAAGGGATGAATTCAATAGCTACCCAATTTACACAAATATAAAATTGGTTGGGGCAGTTTACGCTTTATAAACCGCGAAGCGTTAGCGCGGTATGATTCTAGTAATTAAATTTTGTCTGCAGGGCCTAGTGTGTTATAGGACCGACGATATCCAAAAATCAGCATTCAATGCTTATATTTATATTTATATTAATGTTAATTTGTATGAAATTTTTGTGTATCGTCGCTTTAAAGCCATAATATACGCTATATGTCAGGGATATGAATCATAAAACATGTTATTTAGTTCGCATTTGCGGCTAAAAATATAGGGCCGGAAACTTTGTCGCGAAAACGCGCTTTTGTTAACGAATAGATATTATTCAAAGAATAGATATGAAACCTCAAAATTACTGTATTATCATAAGGGTAAGTTCAAATTAAGAAGAGCGACTGTAATAGCGCTAGCCACAAGCGTGAATTTTGATTTTCTCTTGTTGTGACGTTGCACTTTAACAGCGTTCAACGTTTGTGACGTAATAATTTAACTCATCATTTAATTGTCTTTTCTAAATACCTTATACGATAGATGTAAATAGAGAAATGTTATATCGTTAACTCTGTTATTTGGTCTTCGGACATTGTAAATAACCATTTGCAAATCGTCATTTGTAAGAATTATCAAGTTTTGGTAAATTGTTGACTCATAATTCGTTCGGTGCAAGTTTGACATTAATTTTGTTCTTGTGTCATTTGTAATTTGTAGTTCAAGATTTGTAAGGTAATGTACCATTATGACGGGGGGGGGGGGGGGGCTACGTCAAATCTTATGGGAAACGGACTATAAGACTTAGGTATTCTACGATAATTTATACCTGATAGATCGAGTTCATTTCTGGATGCAAATTTATGCTTTTGATAATAAAGACTCTTGTAAATATATATGCTCATGCCCAAGCACATATTAACAATTTTCATTCGTCATTATTAATTAAAATCTGATTGAATTATATTTTTAAAAGAATTCTTGCGTGGATCTGTCATGCACAGATCTTGATTTTAGGTTGGGTGGGGGATAAGGGGGTTCTGGTCCCCCTGGAATTGTATACTTATGAATTTAATAAAGTTAAGTCGCCGAAAAATAGACCTTGGACTCCTCAACCTCTGTCCCTTGGACACCCTCCCCCCCTTTTGAAAAAAATTCTTGACCCATGTTTGAATGTAGAAATTCATATTATGAGTATATCAGGAAGACAGTTTGTTTACTAAGCAACTTTAATTTGTGAAAAATCCATTATGATAATAATTGAAGGTTCACAATGTGAATATCATAAACCCATAGTTACACGTAGTTTCAATTTCCTTCCGATACTCAAAGTCAGTACAGAAGCAACGGAATGCAAATTTTCAAACATCAAATATAATTATTCCATCTTCTGATTAAATCATTTACAATATAAATATATTTTTTCTATTTTAGTTCAGGCGTATTTCGGAAATATGATAGACAGCTAACATAGATAATGATATCGGACCCAATTCTCCTCGTGTGAAGTTCAAGTTTACTTATTCACCCAAAACCATGCGCGGATCTGGGGGAGGTGGGGGGTAGGGGGTCCAGACCCCCTAGAAAATTCAATTTATTAAATTCACTCATTACTTTTACCGAAAATATGCCTCGACCCCCCCCCCCCCCCCCGGCAAACACAATTATCCCTCCCCCCTCCCCCTGAAAAATTTGCTACATTTATATATAAAATATAGCTAATAAATAACGTCAGAGGACGTGTGTGCTGAAAGGAAAATATATAGATATATAGAGATGTATGTAAATAAATATATATAACTATACTGTTTAAGGAGAGGGCTCAAATAGGCAGATTGCCTGCTGCCCAATCCTTATTACATAATAAAATATTGTTTAAATAAATATATAACTATGCAAATGTTCAAATCTAGCATTGATTGTTTTACTCGGATATTAAAGTAATAAACAAAGTCATGCAATTTTTTCTAAGTGTTTTGACGCTACAATTTGATGTAATTTCTTGAAATTTTACAACATCTGGTTTTGTGCGGTATTTATTTTGGAGATAGTATTGTAGACCTATAATATTTAATAATTCGGTACACTCAAGTAGGTAATGGAGTTCATCTGCAGTTCTGAGTTTGTCACAAGGTTACATAATCTTTCATAATGAAGTACATTAAATCATATGTCAGTCTCTATTGGGAGCGACGATTTTAGTGCAAATTCAAGAAAACACTATTGGTATTTTAGGTTATTCTTCTACATTATCATATTTCCAATGACGAAGTTTTTCTTTCAAATTCTATGCATTGTTTATAAACAATCGAACCCTAAACAAACAATCCCTAATAGGGGTAAGTTGGTTTGCATCCGGGAATTAATTCTACCGGGTATGAATTATCATAGGTACGTGTACATATTAATTTGATACCTGGGTTCTATAGTCCGTTTCGCATAAGATTCGACATTGTGTGCTCCCCCTGTCGTCATAAAGGTACATTACCTTACAAATCTTGAATTACAAATCACAAATGACGGAAGCACAAATGTCAAACTTGCATCGGTTGGATTATGAATCAACAAATTACCGAAACCCGATAAGTCTTACAGATAACAATTTACAAATGGTTATATACGATTATCGAAGACTCAATAATAGAGTTAACATTTAGCATTTCTATTTTTACATTAAACGAATAACACATTTAGAAAAGACAAATACATAATTACTAGGGATGTCAACGAATACTGGAGTACTCGATTATCGCTCGGTCACACCGATCATCGACTAAAATTTTCTTAGTCGATTACTCGTAATTAAATGAATAAAAATAAAAACATTTCATTTATTTTTCCTAAACGCGGCAGTTTTTGAACTACGAATGAAAATAACAGTTTTCTTTTCTCAGCATGTTTGGACCGTAAGTTCACTCTTTTCCATTGGTGTCCCAGGTATATTTATTTAAGCGGCTAATACAGTATTTGATCTCTTTTGATTTTCTTAGGAAGACGTGTACTTGAGGAGAACAATTTGTGTTTCTTCTAATCAGTTATATATTGGATAATATGTTTGTATATTCAAAATTTAATCATATCAATAATTATCTGAAGGCGTTTGTTTTTATAATCATTAATCTTTTTTAGTTAATTAGGCACGGACAATTATTTTACAGGGAACAGGGCATACAATTGATTTGCCTAAGATGATATGGACCTCAATTATGTAAGCGTCACAAGAAAAAAGGGAAAAGCCAGGGGCCCGTTTCACAAAGCATACTTAGGATTAAGTTATATCTTAGGAAAGAACTTTTTCCTAAGTTCATTACTTATCCGTTTCACTATTCCATTCTTATCTTATGATATTCCTAAGTTATGTCTTAACTTTAAGACAGGTAAATCGATATCTTAGGAACAAACTCAACATGGCGACTGTTTATGTTTTATATTGAAATGAATTATATGCACATTAAAGTTGAACAAAAAAACTTGAATACACATATCATAAAGACCTTTTTCATTTTTCTTCTAAACTGAAAACTTTAGAACTATCAAAACGTACATATATTTCTTAATTATTTTCTTTGGTGTAGACTTTTAATTTTTACATTTTTTAAAAATTATCTGGTCGCACGCGCAGATAGATAACGGGTATAGTTATAGCTAGTGCACTGTTGATAATCAAATTATTCATGCCCGAGAATAACTGATATCTAAAACCACCACAATTGTAAATCAACCATTACAAGAAAACACGAATTACATTAAACTTAGCTTAAAAGTTCTACATCTGTCCATTCTAAACGCTACTTGTCACTATAAGTGAAAATTTTATTCCATTTGGAATATACCGTATGTTATAGTAAAATCATAAAATTTGGATATTTCAGCGAACCTTTTTAATTTAGGATTCCGCATATCTGGATATGTTTACCCGGGCTTTATATAATGGACCAAACTAGACAATAGTGTGCACTCGATCATTTTTAAAGAATAACAGAAGTTCTAGCAGTAACCAATGTTTTCAATTGATTCATGTAGTCATATCCAAATAATATTTAAGATAAAGAAATATATGTATATGTAGGCTTACGCGATAAACAATCAATGCATTCTCTCTCAAATTCCAAAAATACCGTTTTTAAAGAATATACGGGTTTATTACGTAATTCTTATCAACTCGTGTATGCATGTGAAGGTAAAATATTATACAAAATTTTAGTACATGTACATAGACTTTACACTATTTACACTCTATTTACACATTTAACTTTTTTCTAAGAAGTTTCTAGGTGAATAAGGGATTGATTTTTTACATTCACTTATATTTAGTTTACATTCGTGTCATATTGAAAAGAATTTACATGATCGGTATTAATTTAGAATTATCAATATGATATGAAGGTGGCTTACAATGTATCTTGAGATAAGACTTAGTCAACTGCGTTACGCTAAGAAAATTTTGTGCATGAAACAGCTATGACAAATCTTAGGAACTTCCTAAGTTATAACTTAGGCATATCTTAGTTCTATCTTAGGAAACATCTTAGGAAATCTTTGTGAAACGGGCCCCAGGTCATTTGCTAACGGATATTTAGATAAGATACTTTTCAATTTATTTTAAACCAAACGCATTTAGTACATATTATCATGAGTTTTTAAATTTTTTTAGTTTAAGAAAAGATGTATGATAGTAGCAATATTTGATTTGAAAAGGACACTGAGTTTCAAATAAATGAACGAATACTCGACTATCGCTCGACTAAAGCCCCCGATTAATCGACTAAGCCAACCGAGTAAAATTGACATCCCTAATAATTACATAGATAGAATATTGAACCCTTTGGCTTTCCATAGTGTTACGGTGCTATGACTGCAGTAGCTTTCCACACACTTTATATGCAAAAAATATGTGGAATGTAAATATTATTTATTAGGTTTGTTACTGACTGACTACATAAATATATCGGGTTGATCAATCTCATAGACGGCGATGGTTTTTACGAAAGAGATTCAGGAGAATGATGGCCATGATGGCGTTTACAGAAGAGATTGAGATGAACTAGCCATGATGGCTTTTACAGAAGTGATTGGGGAGAATGGAGGGACTCTTACGACAAGTACACCTTTTTAAAAAAAAACTTACCGTCTTCAGAGCAAATTCTAAACAGCAATAAATTATCAAAGTAAACTCAATTCTATTTAATATAAATGACGCCTTCCGCTACATACCGTGGCGTGTGAAACTTTTTTATATCTGTTTTTTTAAGCGTACGTGCCTAAAATTGAAAAAATCGTAATGATATGCTGACCACATGCTTGTTAGTTATAATCGACTATAGTAAGGAAGATATCTTAGGAACGGTCGTATTATTTTAATAAAATTATAGTTAGTTTTACTAGCTACTGCATTCTGCAACTTGTATTACTGATATTCTTGTTTAACTGATATTAGCCTTACCGTATTAAATTTGCACATAACATTATAAAAGGAAAGCCTGAATTGCATTTCATACAATTTTATTATTTATTCGTTTTCTCTGGGTTTTTTTTTTAAGATTTGAAATCTACGACAATTGTTAAGTCGTACGTAAATTAGATCATCAGAAATTTTTTTTAGATTTGAAATCTACGAAAATTGTTAAGTCGTACGTAAATTAGATCATCAGAAAATTATCTCCTTTGTGCCAAACAGCAATCAACCAATGAAATAAAGTAAAATTTTACATCATGTATTTTCTACCAATCACAAGGAAGACGGTATATAATAAGAATTTAATTCATTGCATATGGTACTGGAGAGTGAAAGCTTATTGTTGTATAGAATACATTAGTAACAGCACATACCTTATGGGTGGGATTTATAAGCCCCTTAAATACTGGTTCAAATGTATCTAGATACAATCTATTATTTGTAATCGGTTCGATCGGGTCCCATTTCACTGTAATTTGAAAAATACCAGGTGATTTCCAAATCTATGCTTTTAACTCTAAGGTTTACAGAGGTTGTCTCTCTTAGAAACCAAATCCAAGGACAAGCTGCCCTTTAAAGGGCATCATTACAGGATATCATTTCAGAAAAAAGGGGAATCAGGGTAAAATAGTGGGCGGGTTTCATATCAATTCTACTTACAAAAAACAAACCAAAGTTCGCCACATTAATAATTAGTCTAATTAGCTAATACAATTACAGAAGTAGAGCCGTTGTATGCCCGCATAACGTGGTTATTGTAAAAGTAAACACAGGCGCCATTAGAGTGCGCATCTTCTTTTGAGTGAGTACACAGACTGTGAACTTGATCACAATGAGTGTTCGATTTTCATTCTCATACGTAGATGGAACAATAATGCAGTGTTTTTGTGAAACGAGGTAATTATATTTATTGTGATCGTGTATCTTAGAGTTTATAAAACATTCATATAAAACAGAGCACACAGATAATTCTGTACACATTGTGTCTGACAAAGACAAATCACAAAATACGAATAGTTCCTTGGTATAAAACCCCCCAAAAAAATAACAAGAATGTATTCAAATAGTTATAGATACTATACCGTATAACAGGGACCTAATCATACAGTGTGTATGTTTATGTCTCCTACATCTACATAAAGAAGTTATTGAATGAAAATACATTTTCTATTTTACATTAAATTCATGCATGTCAGAAAGTTCTGGTTATTTACAGTAAATTTTCATTTAATGTTGGGGTTTTTTTTTACAGTAAGCACTAATAATAATAATAGTAAAAATAAAAATGATAATACGTAATGATAATAATAATAGTAAATAATAATATTTAATGTATAGATAATAATATCAGTACAAGACGACACGCCATCAAAACCAGAATTAATGATAAAACCTAAACAATTAAAACTTGTACCGCACAATATACACAATGAAAACATGGGACACATAGGCCTCGACAACACAGAGACAACAGTACGGACAGTAAACGGCGGACAACGGACAAAATGAACTCAAACCGAGATCGTCTTAACTATAGCAACACGTCTGTTCTCTGTATAGGTCGACGCGGTGTCAGCGACAATATCCGGTTTCTAACTTAGTTTCTCTTAATTAAGGATAGCAGATTAAGTATATTTTTTTAACATTATCGGGCGGATGAGAGATTTTCATATATACCGGTATGTGGCATGTAGTCTGAAGATAAATTTATTTAATATTATTCAAGGAATTTGTAATTACGTTAAATAAAAACATAGAAAGCAGCATAGCGAGTACATTCATAGATACAGAGATATTAACATGCATAATGTATTAAATTGACGGAGAAACAGCTGACACGATTCAGGGTTTCATCCAATTTTCCACCCAAATTGTTTTCATCCGATTTGCTTTCGACAAACATCGTGTGAAGGAAAAGAAAGGTCGAGTTAAAATCGGATTTGTGCTAATCTCGACTTTCGACTTCCATACTTCGACCTGTGCAAGTCGGAGAATTAGATGAAAACTCGCCTCGTGTGACCGCTGCATTAGATTACAAAATTACTGCCGTCAAGTGTAAATGACGTCATAACGTACAAACCATTTGTGTGCTAAAACTCTATTATGATAAAAACTGTTTTTAACAACTTGGAGAAGATTACAAAAACCCGTTATTCATATATCGACAGAAATATACGTGTTTGCCTTTTATAAACATTGTGATGACGCATTTGATTTGGTAACAAGTCTAAACATAGTCCAGCAATGTCTTTATTGAACCGACTGCTGTACTTTTATTGTAGTCATGGATCAGTTAGATTTCATTTGTCTATTTTAATAATAAAAGTTAGCAAAATGTTTAACACAAAGTGTAGAAGTTACTATATAATATACATTAAAACACACACAAAAAATAAAAATAATTATTATTTACTACAATCTAATATTTCGGAAACAATTTGATTGTGCAAAGTTTTAAATAAGCTTAATTATCTAATGAATATTTATAATGCAACGTATCTCCGCTAGTTGCATGTTCAATTCGTTTTTCTTGCCAAATAATATCCTTTCAAGAAATTACAGACAAAGTTGGGTTTCATGATGTTAATATCACTCAGCTACCATTATGCGGTCGCCGTTCTATAACGAGGATTCCTGCGTTATCACAGACGACACAAAACCACATACAGCCATTCTCCTTTCACATCAGCTGGTTTTCATGGGCAATCTCGTCTTGTCTTATTGCATTCATTAATTATATTAGCACTAATTAAGTAATGAACGTATTGAAAAACTCATTCTATCACGAAATGCACACTATGATGCAAGTTACTTGGATAACAACGTTGCAAGGAAATTCTAGCTTTGTGAAAACTCCGCCATTTCGAAGTTCCTGAGAATCTCATCGGAGAGAGTGAAGGAATCCAAAGATTCGTTGTCTTTTTCGCTGTTTGGCTTCGTTAACCTCTTGATGCGGTCTAAGCACGACTCGCTCCTAAATATCCCAATCAGAGTTCTATGGGGCCCCGGTTTATGATACTTGGCTACCTTGTCTTTCTTTGCAATGCCCGGTTGTGATTGGGTTTGTAGATTTTTCTGGACGGCCGCACTGTCGAGCTTCACTAGCACGTGCTTATCACTGGTGTCCTCGTCATCACACAGATCAATACAACTCTGGGGGTGCAAAGTCCTCTTCAGGGTTAAGCCACGTGCGTCAGACCGCATTATGTCGCTTGTCAAACTTTTTGAAGACGCGGCTACTTTAGAAAACATCAAAGAACTGTCGTCTGCATCACAAGACAGTGAATGGGTAATCCGTCCATTTGGAATTCCACTACCTTCTACATGGACTGAAACTTGAGTCAAACTGATCCCTTCAGTATCTGGAGACGTAGGGGGACTAACTTGAATCTCAGGGGGGATTTTGCCCTGGGTTGGAGAAGTCCTAAATGCGGGATTGTCAAAACATGACCCACGGTCCTCCTCTTTGGTCGCGTCAACAGACTTACTTTGCATATCGTGATGATCACAACTCTTTGAGACGCGATCTTGGAACGCCATTCTCCTTTGATGACGTCTTTCATGACGCAATGCTTGGCGTTGTCCAGCGCGTGCGCGAATATTTGGAAGCGATGAAGTCTTCAGCCATGTATCATAAAGATATTTCCTCCTTCGTGCCCGACTTGGGTTAGGGGAAGCTTCACAACTGTCTCTCCATTTTCGTTGAATTTCTGGTGTGATGATCAGAGCAGGTGTACTGATGCTGAGAGCTTTGAACAGAGTAGGGTATCTCTGTTCCATAGCCTTTTGTTTCGCTGTTCGTTTTGGGATGGGAACCTGAATTCCCCGGAAGTAGTTTTTCCTGAATTCGTCGATGATCATGTCGTACAGAACGTCTTTTTGCACGTTTTTGACGTTCACGTTGTGTTGAGGTAGAATGTTACACACGTATTTCTCCTTAATTTCACAGTAGAGAACCACGGCGACAATCATCACAAAGAACCCTATTCCCATGAACACCGGCCCCACATATGCCAGCACCCTCAGGCCTTCCACAATCTCTAATCCAGCGCCGTTTGCTGTACTGTTCCGATTTTTCGTTTTATCTTCCTCAGGAATCCCTAGAAACTTTATAGGATCGTACCCAATGAAACTCATAAGCGTTCCACTGATTAAGATGAGAACTCCCACGGTGGTCCCAATAAGAGTGGGCACTAAACAGGGCATGCGCACACATTCATACCATTTAAGTTTTCTCTGGACAACATTTTTTCTTGAAGGCCTCCGGGAAAACCATGACCTGCCAGAAGAATTCGGATTGTTGAGGTGTATATGCGCCCGAGGCACAAACATTGCGCGTCAAGCGTCCGCGTCATTCGGACGTTTTCTCACTCTGTTGTGGACACGTCTTGTACAAGACATTGGAGAAACTGAAGCTTAAGGTAGCCGTCACAGATCTGAAAGAGAGAACAATCAATAAAACATTAACAGCAACAGTATTTCCCAATTAATACTGAAGTTTACTTGTTTGAATTCCTCCAACAATTAAGAGTAAACATTCAAAAAGAATTCCAGGCTTTATTTTACGCAAGACCGATCAAACACAGTACTTATTTACAGAATCCATGAATAATACAACGGATTGAAATATCAGGAACAGGTGTTGGGAAAAGATACAGCAATGTTTAGAAGCTTAGTTTTGAGCTTATATTACCACCAGCAGATATAACCTTTTGTCAGGTGACAGAAAGTCAAGCAATAGTCAGCCAACCGGGGTTTCGTAATTCCAGACCTATACATATCGTTTCAAGGAGAGTATGTTCTATTAGCGCATTAAATTATAAGATCGCATGGTCTTGATAATCGATAGATTGGCTCTGACAACACATACAAGAGGCAGTTCATATTTGTGTAGCAATTCGCCACTTTCTTTTATGTACAATAGAGCGTTGTGAATTATTTATATTACAGTTACGAAACTTCGCAAAGAAACTGTTGATGCTTGACTGTTAAATGACTAATTGCACAGAAATCGTTTGAACATGCCCAAATGTTTTCCTGAATGCAACTAATTCAGATAAAGCAAGATTACAGTGCTTCCCAGGGGACCTGGACTGGAGCGTAACACCGGTGTATGATCTACATGTAATTCCTAGTGTCATACACAGAGCCCCCAGCCAGACCCCTGCCGAGAGAAAGCTCTTTTATATAATAAAATCTGGTCCAAAAGACGCGAGATTGCAGCCAGTATTCTCTGGATGTCAGTCTTAGAGTAGACATATACAGTCTAGCCCTACCGTCCCCAAAAATTTTCAAATCACTCAACACGGTTCAACTTAAATCATATTATGGTATGGTCGTGGCCATTTTTACCTTTAGAAGAAGAGCTTTGTATAAAGATATAGGAAAATACTCAAAATTTAAAGATCAAAAATATGAATTTTTACTAAATAATAGTTTATAGCTAAACAAATCATATCTAAAAATTGAGGGTAGATCTAATGGTTAAATTGTTGACCATTCAGTCTCCTTAGAAGAAAAGTGCTTAAATTTGAGGTCAATATCCAGACTTGCGGCTGAGTCTTGACTTTAGGAAAGTTGGTGACTGTAGGGCCTGGCCCCAGGATCATGAAGCAATTTCAGACTTAAGTCAAAATTTCAGTCAGTCATTAAATAATTGTTTTTTCATAAAATGATGATTGAAATTTGTAATTGACAACGTTATATCAAGACACTTTTAATAGCATTTTAATTTTGTCAGTGTTTTAAATCAAGAGACATTAAGACAGTGTACAATTTTTATCTTAAGTCTAAAATTGCTGCATGATCCTGGGGCCTGTTTTGTAAAGGTTTTAACCCCCTAAAAACCTGGTCCTCCCCCCTTCATGAGCTGACATAGGAGAGAAATGGTCTAATTGCTCTTACCCTACAACCATAGCCACTGACTCTTACCAAGCTACTATAAACATGCAGAGGCTAACAATCAGCTTGCTCTGCCTAACAACACCACTATATAACAGGCTTACATTCAGCTTTAAACCTTACTGCGTAGAAAGAGTGCCTATGTAGAGTTTCATTTTGGCCAGAAAGTTATGGTCCTATATATACACATGTGCATGTATTTACTTTTGTCGAAAAAAATGTATTCTAGACCTAAACTCGTTTTTAACCCCAACCATAGAGTTAGATATGAGCGGATTTAAGAATTAGGCGCCCAAATTTATGCGGAAAACAATTAAATGAACTGCGACGTGGATTTACGAGATCTCCCAAATGAGCACCGGGAGATACTCGGAACGTCGAGGTACGGACCTTTTCCTGACTACACGGTATTCGGAACCCTCCAGGGATATGTTTTCTATAGAACGTGACAGCGATTACTGATTCTTGTATTTAGTAATTTATCAGCAGTTAGACTGCATGACGCTTTATGATGATGTTAAAACGCATCCCAGAAGTGAATGAATAAAGTCACGTGATTTTGGAGGAAGTAGACAGAGTCGTCTGTGTCAAATAGCATTTGGTCCTTACTCCATTCGTAAATCAAAGGATGTATAAATATTGACAGAGAGCACATGCTGTCATCAGATCAAACTATGTACAATTCCAAACAAGCAGTGATATAAACCGAATGCTGCATATATGCCTTTTTTCAAACATCGATAATTAAGAGGATGCCAGAACCGATCGATTGTAAAAACCATCTCATAAATCCCATTCTATTCTCCAGATGTACAAATTCAGTTCAATAAAATCTGCACAGAAAATACTGCAGGAGCTGTATCATGTATATACACCATAAAATACATTATTACACGTGAGACTCGTAAAAACTGCGTTTACCTCCGCGCATTAAGGCGAGGAACTGCGCATTGCAGGTACACAGTGCTCCAGAAAACTTATAACCAGGTAACAATGTGAATACCTCATACAATTATTGTAATTACTCCTATAAACCAGGTAACAATATAAATACCTCATACAATTATTGTAATTACTCCTAAAAACCTCATTACCCCCATTTTTATCAAGTTTGTGTACGGTGATTCTTCGAAGAAAAGAATAACTATAGGATCACTGCGTGTTATATATATGTACATCTATAGAATATTTATTTGCATTAAGAATTACATTAATTGTACATTTAATATACATTTCAGCTAAATAAGAAGTTTGGTCAATATTTCATTGAATTCATTCCTACATATACATTACATTTTAGGATAGTGGATTATCTTTGATACTTATTTGTGATGTTAAAGTGGAGATCGTTTGTTTTTTGGTTTTTTACTATGTTAATAAATGATTTGAGTATATACTTTTTAATCGAGCAATCTCTTCTCTTTATGTCAATAAAATCTACAGTATAGTTCCCCCCCCCCCCCAAAAAAAAAAAACGAAAGCATCTGGGTTGTGTCTGAACAGTACATTTAACCGGCATAACAAGAGGCGTCTTGTCAGCGTAGATCACAAGCTTGAATCTTGTCAGCGTAGATCACAAGCTTGAATTTCTAAAGTGATTAGTTTACATTATCATGAATTATATATGAAACACGGAATCTACGAACATTACATAGAAATCACATTTAGCGGCCGTAGACGAGGAGTAAATTGAATAAACTTGTTAGAGTCTAAGATTATCGATCTAGGGGAAAACTACAGATGCAGCCAGAATGGGAGCCAGTGCCGCGAGGGGTCCGTGAACTTATCCACGCCACACCAGGGGACAGACTGAACTTATCGGAGTCCAAACTAGAATCCCCCAAACATCCTTTACAAAGAACAAAACAGCGGCCATTCCTTTCCGTGGTTCGCGTTATATAGCATCAATAGCTCATCACCGAGAGCGATCCTTTTGTCTGGAAAAAAACCCTCTCAATATTTGATGAGATTATCTGGTTATTGCAGAAAATATCAACTTCGATGAAATACAAATTTTCTCATCAACTCAGCACGCTGATATTGTCTATTGTAGGCTTAATCTGTTACTGTCAACGTTACGTAACCGAGAGGCCACTAAAATGAGGTGACGACTAATATCTAGACTGTATCAGGAAAAAACCCGGCTGGAGACGATATATGTCTTAGAAACAATCATCATAAAAATGCTTCAGTTCGGACTTATATTGGCATGCAATAAGAAAAGCCTAAATAACGCAGAAGGCCCGAAAAGAGCAAGGTCTCTCATAAAAGCGAGCAACCCATCCCAGACTGCAGACAACTGACAACGGCTTATTTAATATCTGAAATATCACGCAGCGGTGGACAGTACATCGCTAATGGCAACAAATAAAATACTTTGATAAAGGGTAACTCTTACAATCTCACTAAGTGCGGGGTACCTACTTCAGATAAGTCTAAATAACCCTACACATTCACAACGGAAAAAGAATGGCGTTTTTAGGTTTGTTTGTGGGTTTGTTTGTTTTGTTTCTTTTTTTTTTGGGGGGGGGGGGGTCGTTATAGTTATATTTTTATTTTTACTACATTAATGAAACAAGAGCCATCTGTTGAATTAACAGGCGCGAGATCAAGATCAATAAGAATATATTCCTGAGATTCGCTTGTTTTAATAAGATCTTTCACTTAATGAGACTCGTCCAAATTGTACTCACCACGACCAAAATGCCCGGATGTCCCCAAATCACATGATTTTACACGGAACGTGTAATCACAATTCCTTGGAAGCCTGTGTCTCCCGGAGAAGGACAGATTATTTACACGTCAGAAAGGCGGTCTACCAGGCAGCGTACAGCCCGGTTATTAACGGGATCCAAAGAACATTCCATCGCTTATACTATCACGTCCAAAAATCAATTTAGTATACTATTGGTGAAAATCAATTAGCTTTTAATTGGTTGGTTTAAAGTGCTTCCAGTCATTTAGCGGTTGTGTTGAGATAATGTTACACCGACGATGGACCAGTCTCCTCGCGGATGGAAACTTAAACACGTCCCTTCTCGTGTCGTGTCTGGAAAGGGATTTATGATGAAAAAACTCAAGTAAAACACACTGTATTTGAAATCGATCGCTTGATACCTAGACATAGGTTTTAGATGTATATAACCTAACCTCTATTGTTCAAACTCTACGTTTTGTAAAATCCGGATAAATAACAAGTTAATTTAAGACCAGTGATGGTAATAATTCATTTAATGAAAAAAAATATTTTTACAGTTAGGTATACATGAATTAAATTTGATTGACTGTACGAACTATATAGAAAAAAATGTACGCTCCTTCGCAAATAACTGTATGTCGTCACACACTCTATTTTGGTCGTCTATCGTCAGTACGGGGTAACTATGACAAAACATTATGCAAACACCCACCTGGGTATACCTGTACAGGTAAAATGTAATCACTATTGGTATACAGACAGATGATTTCAGTCGGGTCCCGACTCCAAGTGTTGTCATCAACTCCATTAGTGTTTCACGTGCTGATTCTTGTTTTGTCGGGGATCCAATGTCATCTTATATTATTCATAAGCTTATGTAGGTTAAGTTTTCGTCGTCAATAGAAATACTCAGGGTGTTGATATTTAAAGATATTTGTTAAAAAGACAGACGGATTTATATCTAATAATAGCTAATAGTTACAAATTGAATCAACTTCATAAGCTTGTATTTTATGTGTGTTGCCAAAGAAACCATCAAACCAAAATAATAACAACAAATGTATATGCATGAAAGAAACATTGACAGTTTTTAAACGACATTTTGAAATTAATCCAAGCAAATATGGCTGAATGATAAACCAATGTATAACATGTATGAAATTATGTTTTAAACGTATGAACGCAGAGTTTATGATCATATTAACAAACCAGTTATACTTTGTAATTACATAAATCAATTTGACCAACCCCCCATGATTACATATACATGTACCAGATGAATCACAATCTAAAAATCTAATGATTACATTAAAAAAAACCCAGTTACATCCCATTATTACATAAACCAACGAAACAACGCCCCCATGAAAACAAAAACGAACCAACCTCGCCTCTATGATAAATGGACCAACCAAACTACGCCCCTATGATTATAAACCAATCAAACACAGGTAATCAAAGATTACAGGGCTCACCGAGACGAGGCAATTCACCTTTATGAGATCACCTTTATCATATTATATGAAAATCATAGTTAATGATCTTTATTAAATATTGTATATTGTAGTGGTCTATGACTCAGTATCGTATAAATGATATGATACAATATTGTATCATATATATAAATTTCAGACTGTATTGTATAATACAACAGTTAAAAATACAAAACTATACAACACAATAATTACATATCATACAATACACTATTGTGTCATATGATATATCATGTGTCATATGATATATCATATGATACAATATAAAATAGTAAAATATCATGATACAGTATTTCTAAAATTATAGTATTACATTGTATCAAGCTATGAAATTGTATCATATCATATGATATTGTATGGTATGATACGATATTGTCTCATGTACTGTGATAAAATATTGTATCATATGATATAATAAGATATTGTATCATATGATATGATATGATACCGTATCATATAATATGATTATGTATCATATTACAAAAAATATTGTATTAAATGATATGATATTGTATCATATGATACAATATTGTGTTATATCAAAATAATGTATCATATGATATGATGCAATATTGTTTTATTTAATATTATAAAATATTGTATCATATGATATTGTTTCTTATATTTTGTATCATATGATATTGTATCATATGATACAAAATCATATCAGACAACATTGTATCATATCATATGATACAATAGAATTAGATAAAATATCATACGATACAATATCATATGATACAATATCATAAAATACAAGATATGATAATTATTACATCATATTATACAATATCATAATACAAGATCGTATCATATGTAAATTTCTTCTTATGATATTAAACAAAAAATGATACTTTATTTTATAGTATCATATAAAATTTCAAAATATTATATTATTTGATACAATGTCGTTTCATACAATACAAAACTGTATTATATAATATGGTACAATATCAAATATATAATAAAATATCATAAAATATGATTCAATATCATAGGAATAGGAATCATGATGTATCAAATATCACAATCACATCTATCAGGTAAGTTTGAGCGAAGTAGGACAAGGTTTTATTAGCATCCTCGATCAACCTCTGTATCTGTAGCTAGCCTAATGTTTCAAATCTAAAGTTAGATGAACAATGAAAGTTAGTCAGGACAGCATTTTTCCAACATTCAAACATGCATTTAACTACTCAAAAAACGTACACCTGCTCCAGCATCAAGATAATCGAGATCAAGCTCTCTGTCTGAAGCTACCTCTATTTACACACCCATAGTTATATTAACTGTTTAAGTCTGACTAGGTATGAACATAATCTACTTCATTTTGTAACCAGCTCCAAGACCTAACACAATTTAAACCTGTCTAAGCGTCTGTATAATCAAGATCACTCTCCGTATCTGAAGCTACCTCTGTGATTCATTTACATGGTTAAATCAACCATGCAAGTTTGAATAAGTAAGTACTAATATTTACAAAAACAGATGACCTGCTCCAAAAACAATAACCTCCTCCAGCATCCGAAACCTTTGGATCAGATTCAGCATCCAAACCTGTGGAGTACATCAGTATCACAAAATGTATCATCTATCCAAATTTTGTAAAGATTGAACCAATAATAACTAAGATATGGCTATCAAAGGGCACCTGCTTCAAAAACTTTGACCTGCTCCAAAAACCTTAACCTCCTCCAGCGTCTGAAGTTCATGGCCCAGATTCAGCATCCAAGTCTTTAAAGTTCATAAGTAGGTCCAGGTGCACCATCCATGCAAGTTTAGTGAAGATAGGACAATTAATAACTTAGATACAGGACCTGTTCCAAAAACTTTAACCAGGTCCGGACGCCGACACCGAGGGTATAGCATAAGCTCCCCCGACTTCGTCTCGGTGAGCTAAAAAACGGATAACGAAACCCCACCCTATGATAACATGAACCAACAAGCCATGCCCCCTATGATTACATGTACCAACCAAACATACCCCCATGATAACATAACATAAACCAGTTTAAATCATGTGCTCATGATTACAAAAATGTAAATATATTTAATTATTAATCCCCGTCAATTGTGTGATTACATAGCCCCCCCAAACCCCCCCCCCCCCCCCCCCCCCTGATCACATTCCTTATCCCGCGTGATAACATAAACAAATGACCAGCCATGTATTTGTGATTACGATGTAGGTTTCCAATGACATAATCAGAATCATCCTCTATTATTGTGTTTATAAATAGATATCACTCACGAATGTCGCAATACTAGTAATCATGTTACGTAATGAGCGCATGCTCGTTTTATACACTTCCAGGAAATGACTGGATTACCCAATCACATTCTCTCCTTCTTATGATTAATTTACTCAGCTATGATGATTTCTCCATAATCACGCTATGCAAAGCAGAATGGTCCCCAATAGTTATACAACATCATCATTATGTAATTATAATAATATTCTAGCAATACGTCACACCTATTGAATAATTGTTTATTTTAAAAAAACATATTACGTTATCATTTTAACTACATAACATCAGCAAAATTAACTAAGTTACATCATGCAATGAGATTCAATAGACAGTCATAAGAACCCCTTATCTCTCTTTGTTTATTTACATCATGTAATTAAACCACTTAAAACATGGATGCTTCACTTCATATTCAACATGCATAAAATTACTTCTAAATATTCATGTTTTGTATTTCCGACGAAATCAAAGTACTAAGAAGCGCACAGCGTCAAGCATGTTAATCAGTGTTTTGAAACTTTACAATAAAAATTGCGGTGTTTTTTTTTTTTTTTTGGTTCAATTTTTGTTGTTTTTTTTTTTGTTTTGTTTTGTTTTTTTGTGTTTGTTTGTTTTGTTTTGTTTTTTTTTTTTTTTTGTTAGGGGGGGGGGGTGGGTGGGTTGTTACTTAAAATATACTCAAGGGGAGGCAACTCTTGTACTGACTTATCAATCGGAACTCGATCCTCGGATGTCACGGACACTCATTGATTCAGTGTTTGTTTGCTGTGTAAGACATCCGAGGAGTCCCGATGAAGATGTGTATAAAATATATATTGTCCTCACGTGACCGTGATTACACAGACATGATATTACTGCTGATGCAGCTTATTTTGTGAAGAATGTCTTCAATGACAATGGTTATCCCAATAATCTACACATGATCAAGGCATTTCTTTTGGAGAGTTTAATCACCGGAAAAAACTTAGTATTCTTTTGTCCAGAAATAACAATTTCAAAAGCTAACCTTTGTGTAAATATTTAAAACTGATAAAGTTTTTTTCTTGTATCATTAGTATTGGTTTTTGAATTATAGTTCATGCCTAAAAATAAAATAAACGCAACATTATTTTTCGCAGTTTTATCAAATTGACGATAAAAATTTCCCATCTCACCAAAAGAGGCGTTTCTCAAAACAGTCTTACAGATAACGTGATGTTAAACTATTTTCACAGAAAAGGCTCGAAGATGAAGTTGCAATGTTCTGACATAAAAATGAATCTATTTAACAACAGTTTTCCTCATATATCTCTCAAATTTATTCCTAATAATTCTTGCTAAAGTCCAACCTATTCTTACATGCAGTGTTCACGATGTTTGGTGACATGATATACAGCTAAATACATTTTCTTTACGAATTCTTTAAAATCGTAAAAAAAAGATTGCTGTTAGTATCACAAAACATGTACTTACATGTATGTTACCATGGCGAATTATACTACAAAAGAACATCGGTCATTTGTATAGATAGATTGTTGACATTGTTATGAAAAGGGATACATTAAAAACGTGTAAATAGTCCAAGGCGGTTCGCCATTAATTCATTAGTTGAGAACATTGTCACTATTTGTAAGTATGCCTGTCACTGAATGGGTATTGTTCGGCGGCAATGTCAAAATATCCTAACTGTCAATGGTAGAGCACGTACATGTGGTTATTAGTAGAATCACAGCCTCATTTCATGCGCGGATCCAGAAAATTTTTCCCGGGTCGGGGTGGGGGGGGGGGGGGGGGGGGGGTCCGAGAAATAATTCTGCTTGCCGGTGGAGGGAGGGAGGGTCCGAGGGCTGTTTTCGGTAAATTTACTACCTTTGTATGTGAATTAAATAAATATAAATTATCCGGGGGAGGGGGTGTCCAGACCCCAACGCCCCGATCCCCTCACCCTCTAGATCAGCGCATGCATTTAGTGAAAATCGAGCAGCAACAAGGTACGTACTGTTTCAATTTTATCTACAGTATGTGTATCATGTCTGTATTACTTTTTGCCAAGTCTCGGCATCAGAAGCAGTTGCATGTGTTACTGGCGAGACCAGAAAACCACATCAAAGATCCCGTACTGTTGAAGAGGCTCGGTGGTGAACGAGCACTCAAAACCATCATTTTCAAAATTATAACAAGAGACCGTGCCACGGTAAAATTCGATTAGCATTCTGTTAAATTATCGATTTGATTTTGTATCATATACACTAAAATAATATATATGAACTCATATTGTGTTCGGAAGTGCAAATTTGGTGAAAATTGATATAAATGTTAAAACTATAGGGGGGGGGGGGGCTATAGCCCAGTACTCAGAATTGGTGTAATCTTATTTTAACAAATTCTAGGATGAACCAATATAAACAAAACTTACCAAGATAATTATCTTCATATCTTTTTTTAACACCTCAGTCTGTATAATTAATAAGATATTTTAAGATCTTCATAAAATCCACCATGCATTAGTCCATACCATTTATCACAAAATGTCCTTCATATATAACACTTCGTCACCAATTTTCAAAAATGGCGAATTATAGTTGAATGAGGTTATGTAATAAGTCTGACATCGACGGTACCAAGACAGTGAACCGTTTACTATGTATATGTACACGTTCTAATGGTTAACCAGGCGGACTGGATTGAAATTAAAATACAGCAAAAAAATTTGATAACTAGATCTAAAACCAAAGCTTATTAAATAAAAAATATATCGAATGTATTGTTTGTTACTTAATTTGTGAAATGTTAATCTAAGTCAAGAAAATGTTTTATCGCTTATAGCTTAGAATTATTAATTCTACTGCTTAATACGGGTTGAAATTTTGTATTATTGTTATCAATATTAAATACAAAGTAACAAAAAAATTGATGAAGGGATTTTGAAGAACATATAATCACTGATAAATCCGTTGTTCTACAAAAATGTGTGATTTACCAGCAGTTGCACTTTAGTCCCTCCTAAAGTATAAGCTATATGAGCGATTGCACATAAAATCAATACGAAGTACAAAAGTACTCATTATCAACTTTCGCTGCTCGTTAGAAATGAAGCAAAATTCCTCCAACTCTTTCAGACAAAGATCACATTTGCAGACCTTGCGACTTCGCAACAAATTATCATCTGTAACAAGGTCACAAGTGCCCAAAGCCTTGCAGATGAATAAACATCTTGGATTTGATGTTGTATGCTCAGAGACAGGTTTTGTCAGAAAGAAGATAAGAGGTGTTTGTCGCCTCTACACTATGTAACTAAATAATGTCATCTTTAAGATGCCAACGATTATTTAAGGTAGAATATCATTTTGCTCAGACAGATTGCTCTCACAAGGAAATATTTACTTGTGCATGTTCACCCTTTCAAAAATGTTCACTTTTGCGAAAATCGAACACGTGCGCCTTAACATGCAGAGTCGTGCACCTTATCGAAACACTCACTGTCAAGAGACATCTCTCAGATTTTGCCCTGCAAGGTATCCTTTAAGTATATGAATTTCAATTACAATTTGAAATTCTCTTTGGAAAATTATATACTAGTGTATCAAAAAGAATTATTATAGGGTTTTAAATTTTCTTTTAAAAACCCCCCAATTTTTTCAATAAGTTTTACAGAGGGGTGATTCAATCTTAGAGCTGAAACATCCGGGTATCAATTGAAAACGGCTAATGGGAATATCTGGTACTTTTCACAGACTAAGTAACGTGTGAAGTTATATCTCTCCTACATCTCACCATAGAATTGACCGGAAGAATCGATAAGGCCCACTGGTAATTAGTGTTCACCTGTATGGGAGCCGGCACGTCATCACAAGACTATCTGTGCATGTTTGTCATATAGAATTAATATCAGTCCAACAGTGAGTATATACTGTAATGAAAAACAGAAATTGTAGACAGTCACTCGGCTATGGTTTAAAATGAAAAAAAAAACCACTGTCCACGAAATGTCCACAATAGTGTTTTATGCCTTTGAGGAGACGCACCAAGAGTTTAGAACCAGACGGTGAAGGATTGCAATTCGGACCAACTGCTCTTTCATAACAAAGTTTTCAATAAAGACAACAAACACTTGGATAAAGGACCAGCGCATCCGGTCCCGACCGGTTCTACAGACATGAAAGGCTTGTCTGACCGAGACAACAAATGAATGAAAGCATCTCAACTTTTCTGAAAATTTGCCTCGAGTGTAAACTCCTTCATCTGAATAAACAGACAAGAATTAAAATAAGCAATGGAAGTATATATTGTTATTAATGAGACATCTTGTTTGGAGATGAGGCGGAAGACTACAACTATACAGACATGATACAAACGGTCTCTCGCACCGGTGTTTTATAACCCCGGTAGGTGGCACGAAATGTCCCGGAAACGGAATCACGTGATTCAACTATACTATCAATAAAGACTCTTTTTGGGGCATTGTAACTAATTGTGTGAACTATTCTTTTAAAATTTCAAAGACACATGCCAACTGCAATGCAGGAGTTACTTATCAAAACCACAATAATTACCACCTGTCTATCGCTACCCCACACAAAAAAGAAAAAGTAAAAACATCCCCCTCCTTCAGAGCGCTACAAGAATAAACTGTTTCGTCAACCTCGAAAAAGAAGCGCAAAAACGGCGAAAACACAACCAATAGGTCAACAGCTGTTCTGTGTTGTTTCGCCAAACGGAATTTGATTTGTGTCAGATATTAGTTTTAAAGAATAGTTGTTTATTGGAAGGGGGTTTATAATCTACAAGAAAAACAAATATATTTAGTACGGTTCATAGTCATAGAAACAGAGTAGTTACAATTAAAAAAGGATTAATCGAATTTTACTCTGCATAAATGACTAATAATGATTTCTACTCCTATCGCTGTACAGATAGTAGACTGGCATCATGAAATTAAAACAAAATATACTTGAATTCTTAGTCAACAAACCACACGTAAACAATTTTACACTTTGGTGACTAAATCAGGATTCTCAGATCAATCTATCTGCAATTTTCTCTTTATGGTTCAAAGTGATACCTTCAATTTTTCTTCGGATATTCTACGTCATCATGACGTCATTTGGACTATCTGTAACAATTTTGCAGCAAATTGCAAATCAATGTAGGATAATAGGCGCTAAAATGGTACTATTCTGGAATCATTAAAATTGACGAACAAGTTGTAGATACTAATTGCAGTAGACTATAATCAGTTATTATAACACTTCTTTAAAACAATTTCAACATTGATAACGCCTCAATCAATTGTCCTGGTGGAGTAAATCTTGTAATCAAGCAATTTGGCGACAAATTGCTGGAGCCGGACAATTTCCTGAAAATTGGGATCATAAACAAGATCAATAAAAGATTGTTAGAGGACGACGCGTAGAAATATGGTGCACACTGAAGACGGAAGAGTCCACGAGACCTCAGCTTACAAGATGGTGGATAAATAGATAAGCTTATATTATAACAATAAAATATCGACAACTAATTAACATGATGTCAACAGACATCTAAACAGGTTTCAACAGATATCTGTACTGAAATTCAATAGACTGTAAAAACTTGTGTATTATACATGTAGTTCAACAAACGTATGTTATAACAAACTTGTGTTATCGTACTAAGGTTAACAGATATCTGTAGTAGGATTCAGCAGATATCAGTACAAGGTCTCAACAAATACCTGTACTGAGAATTTAAATGATATCGTACAAGGATTCAACAGATATATGTACATGGTTTAAACAAACATCTGAACCAGGAATCAACTGACATCGTAATAGGATTCAACAAATAAATTGTACTAAGATTCAACAGATATCTGTACTAGGATTCAACAAATAAATTATACTATGATTCAACAGATATCTGTACTAGGATTTAGCAAATATCTGTACTATGATTTAGCAGATATCTGTACTGAGATTCAACATATAGCTGTACAAGAATTCAAATATCCAAGTGCTTTAATGTACAGAATGAAGTCTGAGCAACGCGCTTTCAGACAGGATTTAGATAGGAAATCCTACTTGATCCACACCAATGAAATATCTTTATTTCTCATCTTCGTTTTTGTGGTCAGTAACTTGTGTTTGACATCAAGGATCGGAAACACGCTGTTACTACCCACCCACAGTGACCAGTTTGTTTTTGTCTGTCCGTCCGTCCGTCCTTCCGTCTTGTCTGTTCGATTGTATTTTTGTTCTTCACTAAAATTTAGAACTGATATGCCATCGTGTATGGTAATAAAAATAGCTTTGAATTAACTTGCTACATCATACTCATCATCAAGGTCAAATTTGAAAACATCGAAAGCTTTAGCTATTAAAGACAAAGGTTTGGACGATAAAGCTAAGCTGACTACGCAGCCTCGGATCCCGTCGTGAGGGTTTTAATGGCCTGAGATAGGACCCACTCCAGAGCGATTTCTATGTCATTGCATTATTCAAAACTATGTTTATAGTTTCACTGACTATAACTGAATAAATACTAAACAAAAAAGAAAAAGTCAAAATACATGAAATCGATCAGAGAGACTCGTCAATTCGCTCTTATGTTGACTCGAGGAGCATTAAATTATTCAAGAATACATCATGAAATATTTATCCGAAACTGCCTTAGTAAGGCTTGGTAACATAGATATAGTTTTTTCAAAAGCAACATTTAAATGTGAGAAAAACTATTATTTGAACAAAAATATCATTATCGGGGATAAGGTCGCTTTTTATCCATCTAATCTAATCTAATCTACCTGCTCCTTACCTGTTTCTCTCGAATCCTGGCCACTTGTTCCAAGAAGCCGCATTCCGCTCTCTGGGTTAGTCCATGTATATACAGTAAGTATAGAAGCTGAGTAAAGGCGGTTGTAGTTCCATAGCCCTCACTCTCTCAGAATCGATAATAGCGCCGTATCATAGCACTGCCTTCTGTAGCAGATTCACAATCAATTCCTTTTTACTTGGCCATATTAAAAAAGCCCAGGGATCCCGGACATATTATATTCCGTAAGTTAAGGGTGTGATTAAAGTTAGCAGGTACATTCAGGAGAGATGGGCTGGAAGATGGATTCGGAAAATAACCTTGTGGAAAGTGGACTCCGGGGGATCCGGAATAATGCTGATCAAGAGAGAGAGAGAGAGAGAGAGAGAGAGAGAGAGAGAGAGAGAGAGA